>CM039586.1:45385417-45488749 GCA_022457205.1 Saccharum spontaneum
GTCGTTCACACACCTTGGCATGTTGGTTGGTTATCGAAACTGTTTCTTCCTTGGTGACACTGGCGCCACGTTGGTGACACTGGGGCCACGTTGAACCAACCCTTCGCCCTGTGACAACTCCCCGGTGGAGCTTCCGAGAGTCCCAAGTGAGAGAGTCTCCCAGTGAGAGTCCCGACGCCAGCCGGCCGGCCCTATGCCCTCTTCCCCGGCGAGTTCGCCGGCGACGGGGCAGGCGGGCCGGTCCCCCCTCCCTCCCCTCCTCTCTTCTCTCCTTGTAATATTCCCTAGTGGAATAAGCCCTTTCATGGAAGTTTTGAGGACCTTTGTCCTCCTAATCCTCGTCGTCTCGGAGATGGGCGGACTGCTTGCGGCCATGGTGGCCGGCGGGGGTCTCCTCCAAATCGATGCAGTGAGTTCCTCAATAAAGCCCTCCTATCCTCGTCACTATGGGAATCAGGCGCTTTGCCGAGTGTCCAAGGCACTCGGCAAAGCCCTAAATACACTCGGCAAAGGCTTTGCCAAGTGCCGCACTCGGCAAAGAGTACACGGCAAAAAATTCATCGGCAAAGACCTCTTTGCCGAGTGTTTTTTGTCGGGCACTCGGCAAAGGCTTTGCCGAGTGCCACGACAGCACTCGGCAAAGAAAAGCTGTCGTGACGGGGCACATAACGTTAACGGGTACTTTGCCGAGTGCCCCACCGCTGGGCACTCGGCAAAGAAAAAAAAATTTAAAAATTCTTTGCCGAGTGCCCCTGTGTGTGGCACTCGACAAAGAAAAAAAATTTGAAAATTCTTTGTCGAGTGCACCATGAGTGGCACTCGGCAAAGAGTGCCCCTGTGTGTGGCACTCGGCAAAGAAAAAAAATTGAAAATTCTTTGCCGAGTGCCCCTCTGAGTGGCACTCGGCAAAGAAATTTTTTTAAAAAAGATTCTTTGCCGAGTGCACCTGTGTGTGGCACTCGGCAAAGAAAAAAATTTTGAAAATCCTTTGCCGAGTGCCTTCCTCCCTGGCACTCGGCAAAGCTAGGAAATTTGCCAAAATTGGCTTGCTTTTCCCAGCTTTGCCGAGTGTTTTTGTGATTGCACTCGGCAAAGGCTTGCTTTACCGAGTGTTACACTCGGCAAAGTGACCATAACCGCCCAATTCTTTTGAATTTTTACATTCCATCACGACAAAAATAATATTTCACATATATATCAAATTCATCACATATATCTCACATACATCATAAATATCTCATATAGATCAGATGCATCACAACATATATAACCATAAGTGCATCATAAGTCCAAATAGCTGACACAAGTTCATCACAAGTCCAAATAACTAACACTAGTGCATCACAAGTCTATCACCAAGTGAACAACAAATAGAAAGACAACTATCCAGATCCCCAAGCTCCCCACTGAGACTGTGGTGTACCATGAACTGGATCATTCGAGGGCCCGGGAGGTGGATTATTCGAACCCGCCGATTGAGGCTGCATAAAGGAGAAGACATGGCATGTGTCAGACAATAATCCACTAGACTACAAGTAGTGTTACGGTTTAACCCTAAGCATGAACATACAAACTTAAACAATCATATTCATACTTATAGGAGTAGCATGCCCGAAAGGTGGAGGTGGCGGTGTAACGAATAGCGAAGCTACACCCGTCTTTTGCCCAAGAGCTTGCATGTACTGGAGAACCTCTGCCATCTGCTGCTGCTGCCTCTGCTCCATCGCAATGCGATGGGCCTCCATAGCCTCCATCCTCTGGCGATCGGCCTCCCGCAGGGCTTCCAATTGCTCGATCTGGGTCTGCAATATTTCACCACAATGTTTAAACAATGCAAAGCTAAGATATGTAAATATCAATGTATGACGAATAAAACAGGAATCACCTGGAGTGATAGAATCCGCTACTGTGAAGTCTCTGGCCGTGGACATATGGGAATGCTTGCGTCCGTGCTCCGTGCTCAGATTTGGGAGAGGGAGGGAGTAGAGGTAGCGTCGATGACGCCGTCGCCAAGATAGTACCGCCCATGCTTCTTGCCTCCTCCAATCCTCATGACGACCTCTAGATCAAAGTCCTGGGAGCTTGGGTCGTAGTCGTCTCCGTGGAGAGACCTTGCCGCTGATGTATACTCATTGATGCGGGTGTAGACGGTCGGGTTGCTGTACGCCTCGGGCGGGTCCTCCGAGTTGTAGGAGACGTCGGACGTCGCCTTGCCCTTGTGGGCCATAGCATATGCCATGAACGTGGTGCACTCCTGGCCCGCATGTGACGCCGACTACGAGAAAGACAGCAAGATGATTAGAAATCAAGCAAAATTGAGCGTTAGAATAGAGAAATGAATTCAAGTACCCATGCTTGTCTGTATGCGGTGAGGTTGCGACTGCCTTGATGGTGCGGTACACCTAGCATCAGCAATCGCCGGTCCCGGGCAGCGTTGTGTGCTTCGGTCCACTCGGGGCCACACCACCTGTCCACTATCATTTCCCGGCACTCGGGATACGCGGCACACCACCAGGGACACATCTGCACGTCATCAAGTATTTGACATATAAGATGAACAAATTAAGAGTACTTAATGTCAAAATTAATCAATATTAATGTTCTTTATCTACCTGTATGTACTGGTCCCGGGTCAGCGGCATGCTTCTTGCTTGTGGCTTCTTAACATCCTCTCCAAGGATCGACCTGTGGTAAGTGACGATAGCCTGGACGCGCGCCTCATAATGGATGTCCACGATGAGCTTTTTGCAGGCTTTGGTAAGCACCGCCTCCGCCCTGGCCTCAAATCCCTCCTCGCATTTGTAATAAAGCTGCATATAGACACGATGTATCCATTCATTATTTCAAGAAAAGTCTAATGAATGTGATGTATTAAGCAATGTGGTGTGAAGAAGACTTACCCAAAAGTCTCGCTTCACCCGCACCATCTTGTTCTCAACCTCCGCGTCAGGGGCGTTGGCGTAGTGGTCAAAGGTGTAGGCTGGCTCCCTCTTCCCGGCGTAGTCAACTAGGCCAGCAAAGTGGGTCCTGCACAAAAGACCCAGGATGCCATTGACATGGCATGCGATACCTCCACCCGACACAACGGTCCAGTTCCTGCATAATTGATTAAGAAAAAATATTAGTTTCTACTTAAATTTTCAACATATCATATGAAAAAGTATTGATAACATATTAATTTACTTACTTTTGCCCTTCGGGACGAATCGTCGGGCGTCGATGAGTTGCCGGCGGAGGAGGGAGGCTCGCGGGACCTCGCAAGTAGACACTCGACGAATTAGAGAAAGCGGAACCCGTACCTACCGCCTCCTCCTCGTCATCCGAGTCCCCGCCCCCCCTCCTCGTCCGTCGGTCGAGCCTGCTCCTCCTCGTCCCCGTCCCCGTCTTCGTCCCCGGCCTCCACCTCCTCCTCCACCTCGTCCTCCACCGGCGTGGGAGGACGAGCCTGCCTCCTGTTGCTGCTCCTTCTCCTGTCCGACGGCTCCTCTTCTGCAGCCGGCATAGGGCGTGTCCTTCGGTAAATCGAGAACACGCTCCTCTGACGGCTGCCCACCATCTTTGTTCAAACACCTGCAATTAGATAGAATAAAAATGAGCTAATTAGAAATTAGAAAGAATAAACAAGAAGTAACTAGAAATAGACGCAAAATAAACAAAACATAATTACAAAATATATTGTGCATTTGTGTACGATCAGACACTCAGACACCCTGATAGTTGCTTTTTTGGTGTCTCCTGGACTCATGGTGTGGTCTTTGTATGTGTGCTTGGCAGCAGTATTTCCTGTAAGTTTTTCCAGCTCTCAGTTGAATATATTGTGCATTTGTGTACGATGAGTAGTTCTGCAAATGCAATTATTTCTTTTGCTAATTTTATCAGCAAGTGTAATACCGACCGTATGTGTTTATTACTACTGCTAGTATTTGGTCGCTTCCTTCCTAGGTAGGCACCCCACTAGTATGAGAAAAGAAGCCACAAGTGCTCGGAGTAGATTCACGCAATAACATTGCACATGTGACTTGGGAGCACACGGGCAAGAGCCATTGGGAAGAGAATTCGGGGCACACGTACGGACTTGAGCTGCTCCGGAAACGGAAAGGCAACCAATATATTCCCCATCATTGCATCAATGATTTTTTTTGACAACAATGACTCATTTCGGTCAGGCACAGGCACACACGTAAGAAAAAGCCCAACTTATTTTACGTACGGTGGAAAAGCCCGTACACGGAAACATCATTCTTTAATTTACCCCACAAGTGCATGCACGTGGTGGGCATCATCGTCGCAACAAGCGATCCACTTCTTTTAGTACTGAATCAGTCTTTGATCTGCTTTGCAGTAGTAGATGCTGAAGAAGTAAGAAATGAAACAAGACCTGACTCGATCGACAAAGTGAGGCCAACGACGTATCCGGTCACCCTGCGCACGTAAGAAAAAGCCCAATTTATTTTACGTACAGTGGAAAACCCGGGCACGGAAGCATCATTCTTTAATTTACCCCACAAGCGCATGACTTGACACGTGGTGGGCATCATCGTCGCAACAAGCGATCCACTTCTTTTTGTGCTGAATCAGTCTTTGATCTGCTTTCCAGTAGTAGATACTGAGGAAGCAAGGAATAAACCAAGACCTAACTCGATCGACAAAGTGAGGCCAACAACGTATCCGGTCACCCCGCGCACATAAGAAAAAGCCCAATTTATTTTACGTACGGTGGAAAAGCTTTGGCACGGAAGCATCATTCTTTAATTTACCCCACGAGCACATGACTTGACACGTGGTGGGCATCATCGTCGCAACAAGCGATCCACTTCTTTTTGTGCTGAATTAGTCTTTGATCTGCTTTGCAGTAGTAGATGTTGAGGAAGTAAGGAATGAAACAAGAGCTGACTCAATCGACAAAGTGAGGCCAACGACGTATCCGGTCGCCCCGTGCACGTAAGAAAAAGCCCAATTTATTTTACGTATGGTGGAAAAGCCCGGGCACGGAAGCATCATTCTTTAATTTACCCCACAAGCGCATGACTTGACACGTGGTGGGCATCATCGTCGCAACAAGCGATCCATTTCTTTTTGGGCTGAATCAGTCTTTGATCTGCTTTACAGTAGTAGATGTTGAGGAAGTAAGGAATGAAATAAGACCTAACTCGATCGACAAAGTGAGGCCAACGACGTATCCGGTCGCACGCGCACGTAAGAAAAAGCCCAATTTATTTTACGTATGGTGGAAAAGCCCGGGCACGGAAGCATCATTGTTTAATTTACCCCACAAGCGCATGACTTGACACGTGGTGGGCGTCATCATCGCAACAAGCGGTCCACTTCTTTTTGTGCTGAATCAGTCTTTGATCTGCTTTCCAGTAGTAGATGCTGAGGAAGTAAGGAATGAAACAAGACCTAACTCGATCGACAAAGTGAGGCCAACAACGTATCCGGTCACCCCGCGCACATAAGAAAAAGCCCAATTTATTTTACGTACGGTGGAAAAGCTTTGGCACGGAAGCATCATTCTTTAATTTACCCCATGCACATGACTTGACACGTGGTGGGCATCATTGTCGCGACAAGTGATCCACTTCTTTTTGTGCTGAATCAGTCTTTGATTTGCTTTGCACTAGTAGATGTTGAGGAAGTAAGGAATAAAACAAGACCTGACTCGATCGACAAAGTGAGGCCAACGATGTATCCGGTCGCACGCGCATGTAAGGAAAAGCCCAATTTATTTTACGTATGGTGGAAAAGCCCGGGCACGGAAGCATCATTCTTTAATTTACCCCACAAGCGCATGACTTGACACGTGGTGGGCATCATCGTCGCAACAAGCGATCCATTTCTTTTTGTACTGAATCAGTCTTTGATCTGCTTTGCAGTAGTAAATGCTGAGGAAGTAAGGAATGAAACAAGACCTGACTCGATCGACAAAGTGAGGCCAACGACGTATCCCGTTGCACGCGCACGTAAGAAAAAGCGCAATTTATTTTATGTATGGTGGAAAAGCCCGAGCACGGAAGCATCATTCTTTAATTTACCCCACAAGCGCATGACTTGACACGTGGTGGGCATCATCGTCGCAACAAGCGATCCACTTCTTTTTGTGCTGAATCAGTCTTTGATCTGCTTTGCGGTAGTAGATGTTGAGGAAGTAAGGAATGAAACAAGACCTGACTCGATCGACAAAGTGAGGCCAACGACGTATCCCGTCGCACGCGCACGTAAGAAAAAGCCCAATTTATTTTACGTATGGTGGAAAAGCCCGAGCACGGAAGCATCATTCTTTAATTTACCCCACAAGCGCATGACTTGACACGTGGTGGGCATCATCGTCGCAACAAGCGATCCACTTCTTTTTGTGCTGAATCAGTCTTTGATCTGCTTTGCGGTAGTAGATGTTGAGGAAGTAAGGAATGAAACAAGACCTGACTCGATCGACAAAGTCATGCCAACGACGTATCCGATCGCACGCGCACATAAGAAAAAGCCCAATTTATTTTACGTATGGTGGAAAAGCCCGGGCACAGAAGCATCATTCTTTAATGTACCCCACAAGCGCATGACTTGACACGTGGTGGGCGTCATCGTCGCAACAAGCGATCCATTTCTTTTTGTGCTGAATCAGTCTTTGATCTGCTTTGCAGTAGTAGATGCTGAGGAAGTAAGGAATGAAACAAGACCTGACTCGATCGACAAAGTGAGGCCAACGACGTATCCGGTCGCACGCGCACGTAATAAAAAGCCCAATTTATTTTACGTATGGTGGAAAAGCCTGGGCACGGAAGCATCATTCTTTAATTTACCCCACAAGCGCATGATTTGACACGTGGTGGGCGTCATCGTCGCAACAAGCGATCCATTTCTTTTTGTGCTGAATCAGTCTTTGATCTGCTTTGGAGTAGTAGAAGCTGAGGAAGTAAGAAATGAAACTAAGACCTGACTCGATCGACAAAGTGAGGTCAACGACGTATCCGGTCACCCCGCGCACGTAAGAAAAAGCCCAATTTATTTTACGTACGGTAGAAAAGCCTGGGCACAGAAGCGCATGACTTGACACATGGTGGGCATCATCGTCGCAACCAGCGATCCACTTCTTTTTGTGCTGAATCGTTCTTTGATCTGCTTTGCAGCAGTAGATGCTGAGGAAGTAAGGAATGAAGCAAGACCTGACTCGATCGACAAAGTGAGGCCAACAACGTATCCGGTCACCACGCACACGTAAGAAAAAGCCCAATTTATTTTATCTATGGTGGAAAAGCCCGGGCATGGAAGCATCATTCTTTAATTTACCCCACAAGCGCATGACTTGACACGTGGTGGGCATCATCGTCGCAACAAGCAATCCACTTCTTTTTGTGCTGAATTAGTCTTTGATATGCTTTGCAGTAGTTGATACTGACGATGTAAGGAATGAAACAAGACCTGACTCGATCGACAAAGTGATGCCAACGACGTATCCGGTCACCCCGCGCACGTAAGAAAAAGCCCAATTTATTTTGCGTACGGTGGAAAAGCCCGGGCACAGAAGCATCATTCTTTAATTTACCCCACAAGCGCATGCCTCGACATGTGGTGGGCATCATCGTCGCAACAAACGATCCACTTCTTTTTGTGCTGAATTATTCTTTGATCTGCTTTAAAGTAGTAGATGCTGAGGAAGTAAGAAATGAAACAAGACTTGACTTGATCGACAAATTGAGGTAAACGACATGTCCGGTCACCCCACGCACGTAAGAAAAAGCCCAATTTATTTTACGTATGGTGGAAAAGCCCAGGTATGAAAGCATCATTCTTTAATTTACCCCACAATTGCATGACTTGATACGTGGTGGGCATCATCGTCGCCACAAGCGATCCACTTCATTTGTGCTGAATTAGTCTTTGATCTGTTTGCAGTAGTATATGCTGAGGATGTAAGGAATGAAATAAGACCTGACTCGATCGACAAAGTGAGGGCAACGACGTATCCAGTCACCCCGCGCACATAAGAAAAAGCCCAATTTATTTTACGTACGGTGGAAAAGCCTAGGCACGAAAGCATCATTCTTTAATTTACCCCACAATTGCATGACTTGATACGTGGTGGGCATCATCATCGCAATAAGCGATCCACTTCTTTTTGTGTTGAATTAGTCTTTGATCTGCTTTGCAGTAGTAGATGCTGAGGATGTAAGGAATGAAATAAGACCTGACTCGATCGACAAAGTGAGGCCAACGACGTATCCGGTCACCCCGCATACGTAAGAGAAAGCCCAATTTATTTTGCGTACGGTGGAAAAGCCCGGGCACGGAAGCATCATTCTTTAATTTACCCCACAAGCGCATGACTTAACACGTGGTGGCATCATCGTCGCAACAAGCGATCCACTTCTTTTTGTGCTGAATCAGTCTTTGATCTGCTTTGCAGTAGTAGATGTTGAGGAAGTAAGGAATGAAACAAGACCTGACTCGATCGACAAAGTGAGGCCAACGACGTATCCGGTCGCACGCGCACGTAAGAAAAAGCCCAATTTATTTTACGTATGGTGGAAAAGCCCAGGCACAGAAGCATCATTCTATAATTTACCCCACAAGCGCATGACTTGACACGTGGTGGGCGTCATCGTCGCAACAAGCGATCCATTTCTTTTTGTGCTGAATTAGTCTTTGATCTGCTTTGTAGTAGCAGATGCTGAGGAAGTAAGGAATGAAACAAGACCTGACTCGATCGACAAAGTGAGGCCAACGACGTATCCGGTCAGAAAAAGCCCAATTTATTTTATGTACGGTGAAAAAGCCCGGGCACGGAAGCATCATTCTTTAATTTACCCCACAAGCGCATGACTTGACACGTGGTGGGCATCATCGTTGCAACAAGCGATCCACTTCTTTTTTTGCTGAATAAGTCTTTGATCTGCTTAGCAGTAGTAGATGTTGAGGAAGTAAGAAATGAAACAAGACCTGACTCGATCGACAAAGTGAGGTCAACGACGTATCCGGTCACCCCGCGCACGTAAGAAAAAGCCCAATTTATTTTACGTACGGTAGAAAAGCCTAGGCACAGAAGCGCATGACTTGACACATGGTGGGCATCATGGTCGCAACCAGCGATCCACTTCTTTTTTGCTGAATCGTTCTTTGATCTGCTTTGCAGTAGTAGATGCTGAGGAAGTAAGGAATGAAGCAAGACCTGACTCAATCGACAAAGTGAGGCCAACGACGTATCCGGTCACCACGCACACATAAGAAAAAGCCCAATTTATTTTACGTACGGTGGAAAAGCCCGGGCATGGAAGCATCATTCTTTAATGTACCCCACAAGCGCATGACTTGACACGTGGTGGGCATCATCGTCGCAACAAGCGATCCACTTCTATTTGTACTGAATTAGTCTTTGATATGCTTTGCAGTAGTAGATACTGAGGAAGTAAGGAATGAAACAAGACCTGACTCGATCGACAAAGTGAGGCCAACGACGTATCCGGTCACCCCGCGCACGTAAGAAAAAGCCCAATTTATTTTACGTATTGTGGAAAAGCCCAGGCACGAAAGCATCATTCTTTAATTTACCCCACAATTACATGACTTGATATGTGGTGGGCATCATCGTCGCAACAAGCGATCCACTTCTTTTTGTGCTGAATTAGTCTTTGATCTGCTTTGCAGTAGTAGATGCTGAGGATGTAAGGAATGAAATAAGACCTGACTCGATCGACAAAGTGAGGCCAACGACGTATCCGGTCACCCCGCGCACGTAAGAAAAAGCCCAATTTATTTTGCGTACGGTGGAAAAGCCCGGGCACGATAGCATCATTCTTTAATTTACCCCACAAGCACATGACTTGACATGTGGAGGGCATCATCGTCGCAACACGCGATCCACTTTTTTTTGTGTTGAATTAGTCATTGATCTGTTTTGCAGTAGTAGATGCTGAGAAAGTAAGGAATGAATACCTGAGTCGATCGACGAAGTGAGGCCAACGACGTATCCAGTCACTCCGCAAAAAAAAGAAAAAGAAAGAAGACGTATCCAGTCCAAGCACATGGCTGTCGACGATCGTCACCTATAGCTAACCATACCGGCAGATGAAATCACAAAAAAAACACTGGTGGTGGTGGATGACTGGATGTGTTAAGGACTTTACTGAGATGGAACATGAGACAAGAGAAAGGGCTATGGATTAGGTGAGGTGTGGGCTGTGGATTAGGTGAGGTGTGCGTGGCAGTGTTAGGCTTCTAAGAGGCAGATGGCGATGCCGCAGCTTAATTAAAGTGTTACAAAACTAATTATGTGAGTGGGTTTATACCGAATTAATTCTTGAAGCTCAGGAGTTATAATTGAAGAAGTTAAAAGGCTATCTTCTATATCTTATAAGGAACCTAAGTATTCACTATTCATTGATGAAATAAGAGAAGATTGGTTTCACAAATAATCTTTGTCTACTGTGTGATTCTACTTTTTGCGATCTTGCGTTGGGAACGAGAGCCGAGATATTCTACTAATTCACACGCCTCTTATTACTTGGTGATGGATCAGGATTTGTAACTATTACATATATCTCTCACAGCTAAAAAGACTAAAAGATGGACACTTTTTCGTACGACAAAAAGCTGAGAATCCAGAGAAGAGCTCAGAATCCATGGTTGTGGCGGCGCGGCGAGGTGCGGCGGCGGCACTGCAAGGTGGAGCGGCGGCGCGGCAAGGTTGAGTCACGATATGGTGCGGCGGCGGCGGCGGCAGGCGGTGGCGTGGCTTGGGAGAAGAAAAGACAGTGAAGCAAACGGTGGAAGATGGGTTTAGTCACGTGGTGTGAGCGAAGAAAAAGTTGTCAGGTCGTGTCAGACTGAAATACGGCGTGCAAAAATTGTTCCACGAAGAAATACAAGATGTATACGAATTGTACTGTAAAAGGTAGCACACATCTCAAAGCAGAATCTAATGGTCGCATGTCTAAGGGTACGTGCCTAAGGACAAAATTTCCGCGTCCGGCCTCTCCCTCCGAGTGGTCCGTGCGGTGCTACCAGCCGCTCCTGTTCGTCGTGGGCCCCGCATGCAGCTGAGTGGAGCACGCAGCAGCAACGTGCACCGCATACGAGTCCGTGCTGTCCCTCTTCGCTCTCCTTTGGTGACACGCTCTGTCCAACCCAAATCCACTCTATTGCATTGCATTATGGATGGCGTGTACTGATAGCACAGCATCTTTTCAATTTGCATCGTTCTGTTATTCTGCTCTATTGTAGATATGGTTGTTATTCTGCTCTATTGTAGATATGAAAGTGGTAAAATAGTTATTGGTGTTCGGGTTGATCATCAATGTAAGTTGATGTAAGTCATCACATTTGACATTGGTGGCTGTGATCTATTTTCTTGAGCCCGGTGAAGCCTCCATCCTATCTACGGCTTAAGACTACTTATCCTCGAAGACATAGGTAGGTCGATCAGTCAGTTAAGGGGAGCACTGACTATGCTATCGAAGTACGAGAACGAGGACCCTCGATGTTTCTATCGTGACCACTTCTCATGGGCCCTGTGGCCTCGATGGGCCTCACGCCCTCGATGGAAGCATCACTTATGTCTACAGAGGCAGTTTAATAGTATATTTTACTTGAGTGTACTCTGCAATCTAGCAATTCTATTTCCACCCTAGTGAATTGTGTTTTAACGTATATATTAAAAGTTGTTGTAAAAAAATCTGTTTCTTCCTTGACGTACATTGCGGGCAAACACGGAAGTGGGAGGACCTACAATTCTGAGTTCTTAATTTCACGGTAAATGAGACCAACATCTGAGAATTAATAAATAAACTCCACCGACAAATCGTGACGTCCTTGAAGACCGGCGACTTGCGAGATGTTCGACCGACGGTTTTGCTGATAAGCCGACTAATGTTGTTTTGTTGTAAGAGAAAAATATTGTATTATGGCTGATAAATTCAAGCGAACAGGGCGATGACCCACCATGATCGTCGTCCCTAAAGACCGTCGTCATGTTCTCCAGCAGTTGGCCTATTTGGTTGCTACTGTACCAATTAATTATATTACGGAACGATTAGTGTTCGGATGTCCGGACGGACACCCCGCGGCTACACCGTTTCCCCTTGGAGCTGGCGACAATGCAGAGGATGGGTGAGGCACTGCAGCAGTGTGCAGAGGACAGGAACATGCACATTTCGAGACGGAGCATCCGGGAGTGGATCTCGGCGGCAATGTGGAGCTCGCTGGCGACACGGAGCTCTGCAGCGCGCAGAAGGTGGCGCCGCATGGAGCTGGGCAATGATGCGTAGAGGGTAGGATGGGACACGACGACGGCGCAGAGAATGGGAGGGGGAGGGCAGCTGCTGCACGTAGACGGAAAGGCAACCAATATATTCCCCATCATTGCATCAATGATTCATTTCGGTCAGGCACAGGCACACACGTAAGAAAAAGCCCAATTTATTTTACGTACGGTGGAAAAGCCCGGGCACGGAAGCATCATTCTTTAATTTACCCCACAAGCGCATGACTTGACACGTGGTGGGCATCATCGTCGCAACAAGCGATCCACTTCTTTTTGTGCTGAATCAGTCTTTGATCTGCTTTGCAGTAGTAGATGCTAAGGAAGCAAGGAATGAAACAAGACCTGACTCGATCGACAAAGTGAGGTCAACGACGTATCCGGTCACCCTGTCAAAAAAAATAAAACAAAAAGAAAGAAAGAAGACGTATCCGGTCCAAGCACATGGCTGTCGACGATCGTCACCTATAGTTAACCATACCGGCAGATGAAATCACAAAAAAAACACTGGTGGTGGTGGATGACTGGATGTGTTAAGGACTTTACTGAGATGGAACATGAGACAAGAGAAAGGGCTGTAGATTAGGTTGCTAAAAAAGGGCTGTGGATTAGGTGAGCTGTGCGTGGCAGTGTTAGGCTTCAAAGAGGCAGATGGCGCCGCCGGAGCTTAATTAAAGTGTTACATAACTAATTATGTGAGTGGGTTTATACCGAATTAATTCTTGAAGCTCAGGAGTTATAATTGAAGAAGTTAAAAGGCTATCTTCTACCTTATAAGGAACCTATGTATTCACTATTCATTGATGAAATAAGAGAAGATTGGTTTCACAAATAATCTTTGTCTACTGTGTGATTCTACTTTTTGTGATCTTGCGATGGGAACGAGAGACGGGATATTCTACTAATTCACATGTCTCTTATTGCTTGGTGATGGATCAGGATATGTAACTATTACATATATCTCTCACAACTAAAAAGACTAAAAGATGGACACTTTTTCGTGCGACAAAAACATTGGGTTCGTCGGTCTGCCGTACGGCCTGCGATCCTACGAGTCCGTGGCTTTGTGCGCCGGTAGGTGGGACCTCCTCCACGCACACAGAATCACCCTAATCTGGCCTTCCCTAACGCTACTTTTTTACTACCAGCCCCAAGTGCCATATAGGACCAGATAAAAAAAAGTAGGTGCTCTATACTTGTCATAGTGGCTTGCAAAAGCTACATATGCTTAAGGAGAGAGAAGGTGGTCCATGCTAAAAAAGAAGAGAGAGAGGAAATAAAGGTGAAATATGATGAAAGGAAACATTTTTGTGCAAACCACAGGTAGTGATAATTTGCATTGTGTGAGTAGTAGTCTCAACATTTTCTAATCTATGTGGATCATTTATTTATACTAAAACCACTAGGAGCGTTGGCCTCCATTGGTGGTGCCCTCACCGGCAACGAGGAATTACCACAAATTCGCAATCACTCTCCATCGTACGCATGCCTCTCCTTTCTCTAGGCTCGCCCAGCACGCCACTCCGTGCGCAGGTGGGCTCCAAGCTCGCGCCACTCGACCCCACCGCCATCCGCAGCCATGTCCGCCTCCACTAACGCCGGCTCGCTCTGGGTAACAGGCCACAAGGAATTGGCCTTCCCCCCGCTCCCCGACGCCTCCTCTCCCACGCGTGCGACGACTCCTCCTCGATCTCTCCCCCACGGATGAGGCACCAGCCCACCAGGCAAGGGCGCTGCCCAAGGATGCCAGGCCCCCACTGCCAGCACAGCAATACAAGCCTCCCGCCGCTGACCACCAGAGAATAGGGCCCGCGCGCACTCTCTCTCGTGGCGACCGCAGACCATCGCAGCAGCCCTACGCCAGGTGCCTAGGTTTTTGTCGGGCCCTTCGCCATGTCTTCGCCGGGCTGGGGATGAGCACCCAACAGGTACGCCCACCCCTTCCCTGCTCTCCCTTCTGTGTGAAGCAGAGGACCCAAACCCTAACTTAAGCTATTTGGTGTACTCAGATCTGATCTAATATAAGTCTACCAAATTGTCACACCCGTTGCCGCCAACGAGATCAAATCGGCGATGTGAGCAATCACAAGGATAATCTGAGAAGGATGACCTCGATACAGAGGAGGAAGAATCGCTTCCTTTTCCTCTCTCCGTGTTCTTCTTTCTGAAATATTTTCTGTTCTTCCCCTTTCCTTTGGTTGGGCAGTATATATATAGAACCTGTCCTCTCTTGTACCTGGGTCCCACGGCTGGTGGATGGTGGACCCACTTCTCAATCAATGCACTGGACTCCTTGCTCTCCATCCTGGGTGTGACATTACCGCCCCCTAGAAACTTTGCTTGTCCCCAAGCAAAGGCATCATGTAACTGACAATAAGTTTCCTTCAACAACAAATGGTGTAAACAGCTAGATTCATCAATTGAGGAATATTGCTGTATAGTGATGCACAGTTGAGCCTGACTGTTTGGTTTCAAATGAGCCGGAACCATGTTAGATTGGTAAGATTCTACTGAACCAAGTAGTAATTTGCCATGCGAAACCATTTTTCGTCCCACAAATCTGGCGCCGTAAGTAATTCGATCCTGAACCTCTCTCTGGAACAGATGATGCATCCAACAAAGTAGATTAGTAGCTGCCAGCATATAAAATTGCAACTGGTCCCTGTATAGGACCAGCAATTATATCTGATCTAGCGTGAATGAGAATAGGCAAGATACCCGGATCATATTGCCTTGTAGAACAGCAAAGTCTCTTGACTATTCTGAAGTGCTGCTGTACACCATGTTCTTTTACTGGATATGTACACCGTGTCCTTTTACTGGATCCGCCCCTACTGTTGGTCTTGGTTTTGTTGATTTGCTCTGTAGTGATGGAGGGTTTAGGGAGGAACTTGCGAATCCAGCAGAAGCAACTGGATAGTTTGGTAAATCTACTGGCAGAGGCAAGTAGGTAATGTTGCTACGCACCTTCCACTCAGTTTAATAATAGCAAAATTGCTAGTAATTTTGTCTTGTCGATACGTGATGCTCATAATTTCTATCGGTGTGTTACTAATTATAGCTACTCATATAATTATATATTATCGTAACAGTTTAGTTTGTCTATTGGTTCATAATTTCATATGGTATGATAACTCTTCTCAGGTTCTACCGCAAAGCATATAATGAGCTGTTCTCAGGTGTTACTGAGCAGGAGCCTGAATCATCGACTAATATCCTGTTTGGTTTGCCGGTTGAACTCATCTAGGTTTAGGTGAATCCGCCGGAAGTAGAATGGGTTCGTGCAACACATTTTGCGGAGCGACTTGATCTGTCACGATTGGCTTACGATTATCTCTCCATGGAGGCACTCGATGACGGACGGTGCGATTCCATACTATGAACCAAACAATATTACCAGCTTCAGATATAGGATTGGATCATTCCGGATCATCTGACACCGCAAACCAAACAGCCTATAATACTCCAGAGTGGGTGGCATCTCTTCTTAATGCTTCTTTCGAGATCACCAGAATTGTTCAAGGACTTGGTGTCCTGCATCCATGGATTAGTTGTCGTATTGGTCAGTTTGCTTATTTCCCCTTTCTTTTGTTTCATTATGGATTTTTGAACTATGACTCCTTTAGTGCTGTGAGCTGCTACTTTGTTTTTTTAATTGATCACAAAACTTCTTACTGCAATGCAGGCCATACTTTTGATTCACGATTGAAGGCTCTTCTCACTTAAGTAATTGCTCTCACGATTGAAGGCTCTTCTCACTTAAGCACCTCACCATGCCCTGCTGGATCTCCTCCTGGTATTGATTTTTTTCTTCCATCTCCCTCCTCCCTAATGCTGATTCTTACAGTTATTTTTCATGAGCTTTCATTTGTTTAAGACACAGTTAGTTAGCCATGTCAATACTAACTGCAAACGAGTATAATATTTGCAGCTTTGTTTTCAACTTAATTTGAGCTTAGGAAAAAAAATAGAGCACGGAAGTTTGATAAATTGCATAGAAAATATGTCCTAATTGTTTGTGTGGTTTTCGTGAAGCACATTCCTATAGATGTTGTTATGTTATTAAATAAATTATAGTGTGCTTGAACTATCCTCTTTTCAATAAAAATTACTTGGATCATGCTTCTTACTGTTACTGCATCAGCTGTGTGATATGACATTATAAGCAAGGCATTTCAGCTCTAACCAATACTCTATGTCTGTTCTTTGAATAATATTTGGAGTGTAGGTGGTGCCATTGGCAGCATATTCACTAAATGATACATGCTGGACTCATCCTTTCCATTCAGCTCTCATCTGCGACAAGTATGAGGTAAAATGCATAGTTGCTAATTGCTATCTATTTCAAGGCGAAAACTCAGATGAGTTGCATAGTGCAAATTTACTTTAAATTATTAAGTGTTCATGCATGAGAATGACTTCAGTTAAATTTACGTAAGTCGTGAATGCTCCTCCAGTGCACTATGCAGAGAGTTTATTTGCATGTGAAATATCGACAGAAGCTAGCTGGCTGTGGTCATGTACTGACGCAAAATTGTGTAATATTTCCATATACCTGTATGATTTTGCAAATTGTGATGAAACATATGCTGGTGAACTTTTAGTAGCATTGTTTTTATGTTGCCCTCAAGCACTAGTCACTAGGTTGCTACGATCAATTAGCCATTATTTTTGATTCATGAAAGATGTCACTACACTTAGGTTTTGCTTGATGGTAGATAATGGTAACATTGTTATTAGTTGTAGAAACATATTTAGAATTTTTGTGTCCGGCAAGCTTCTTTTCTGCCAAAAGTACATTGAAACAGGAGATGAATGCAATCCAATAGCTATATTTTTTTTTTTTGCCTCTTGTGAGTTTGAATAGCCCCTGCTCCAAACCAATGTGAAACTTAAGTTGTAGAAACTTTTCACTCTGTATTCTCTTGCAAATTTTGATAGTTGGCATCACCAAATCTGATTGTTCCCGTTGCAACGCATGGTGAGTATAACATACTTTGTTTTAAGGTTTTGTGAGAGATTTTTCAAGACACGCAGTATTACCCCTGTGACGAGCACTAATATTTACATATATACTCGAAACTGCAGATGGTATGGAGATGCGGTGAAACTTATTCGTGGATTTATTAACGCACGAAAGAAATGGATATCGGAGATTTCTTTCTGCTGATATAAAACATTATCTTAGCCGCATCACGGAAAGATCTATATAGTAGAGTTTGTGAGCCTGCAAGGCCGCGCTCTCCGTGACTATGTTAATTTCACGAACTTTGCCTTTTAGATTAAATGTCACTTTAACATCGGTATTTAACTTTACATTATTGTTATCTTATTGTGTGATCCATGTGTTTTTAGTACAAAAGTTTTACTGTCCTATAGCAATGCATGGGCACGAACCTATAGTATTATAATATAATAAAGCAGTTGTGGTGCAGCCTTGCAATTGCGTCTCAGAGACTAGTCGGTGTTTTATAAATCAGACTAGTAAATTTATATGATTGTCGCGCTGCTCTAGGGAGACAATGGTAGCATCCGAAAGACAAGAGGATTTATACGGGTTCAGGCCAAAGCCCTACATCCTGTGTCAGAGATGATCGAGTGCATGTTCCTCGCTTGAATGCTCTGAAGTTCTTACAATGGGGTGTGCAAGAATGGTAGAAGAGGTAGGAGAGCTAAAGCTAGAAGATGGGCTACCCGAAGGGAAGCTTCAGGAGCCCTTCTACGGTGGAGAATGAGTGAATGAGAGTCGGATCCCCCAGATGGGTGCCCTGGCTGCCCTTATATAGAGTTCGGAGCCAGGGCATGTACAAAGAAGAATGTTCTCCCGACTGGAGGGTCATGAGCATTAGGGAGGGCCTAGTTAACTTGGCTTGCAAGCTACACCATCTTGTGGTGTACGTCTAGGCGTGGTTGTTGTCATGGTCTTGTGGCCACATCGCGGCATGGTGTGACGTGGTGCTACTGTGCCAGCCGTGGCGGCACTGTAGGCACGGTGGTGGTTCGCCATGCGTCCTGTGCGACGTGGTCTCCGTTGTGGTCTTCGTCATCGCCTCCTGGTTTCCTAAGGCATCGTACAGGAGTTGGTAGCTGCCCCCAGGTCATCGATCACCCTGTGGACTTGAGGAGCCGAGGGCCACGATCCCGATCGTTGGGTTGTGGCTCTTGTCGGTCTGGATGGCCTCTAAGTCAAGGCCTTCGTCATGGATCCCATCCCAAAGTGGGTAGAATCATATATGTGTCTCGTCGGGCCATATTTGGCCGGTGGTTTTTGTACCGATCGTCACCGCCTTGGGCGGTGTTGTCTGAGTTGCGTGGCGCAGGGGTAGCGTCTGACTGGACCAAGGTGACCGCTGTCCCCTCAGTCCTCGCGGAGTCAGAGTGGCATTCCTACTCCTATCAAAGTGGGCACGTTTGGCTGGGCTCGACCTCTCCCCATTCCTCCTAGGGGTTGTGGCGGTGAGAGGTCATGCATCTCTTGTGCATCGTGCGACTAAAGCAGAAGGGAGGGGTCGTGGCTGACCCTGGCCTTGGCATTCGGTCTAGCTCACTTGGCTCAGCTAGGCCTTGGTCGCTCGGGCTTTCGGTAGCTGTTATATAATGGGCCGCTTTGGCCTGTCACTCAGTCAATGCCCTGAGACACCCCAGGGTTACAACCCCGATAATAGCCCCCGAGCGTATTTGCGATCGCAAAGTGATCGTGAAAGCATTGTGTAGTGTGCATATCGAATGCGGGTTTGTAGTTCGTAGCTTGTTCGAGCTTCGTCACTCGACCCCCTGCGGGTTGGTGCGTTCAATGCGGTAGGTGGCCATTGTGTTCCACCCCGTCAGGACGTCCTGATGGCATGGTACATGACCGTTGAGCCGTGCTGTGTCAGTGTGCTATGTCTCGGGGTTCGTCACCCAAGTAGGGTCGAATGGTCTCGTCGGCGCTGTACTGGCCCTTCCCTTGGGAAGGTCTTGATTTCCTTGACCTCACGCGGGCATCTGACATTGGTTGTGACCTCCTGTGGTTTGCCACATGGCGCGAGGGTCTTAGGCTATTGAGTTCGTCTCTAGCCTATAAATGGGGGCCTTTCTATCGTTTGAGGCACCCATGGCTGCGATTACAAATTGCTCTTTACCTCCATGACTGGTTAGGAGCTGAGAGGATGAGGAAATGGAGAGGAGAGATTCGAGGGGCGGTTCCCATTATGCGTCCCACTAGGGGTCATTTGTGGTGGCCAGAGCTAGTGTCCCCTTTTTTGGCAACTGGTGCTAGAAGGGGACTTGTGAGCAGGGGAGGATTGAGGCAGTGTTCAGGCCAATCATAGGTCCTCGTGGTTCTAGTGCTTCCCCGAACCCATAGGTTTTGGGTCACTAAAACATGAGCACCAAGGGCTACAACCAACTGCTACCATCCCTTGGTATCCTCATCACGCTTTCTGAAGCATGATGGTGGCGGCCCACGAGCTTGATCCCACTCCGTCCTTCGTTCCCTACACCTTTCTGCCCCATAGGCTACGGTGCTACGAGAAGGGAAGCGAGGCGATTTCTCATCTTCATCCTCCCGCACTTATAGCAGGCGCATCTAGGGACCCCGATGACGTCGCCTGGGTTGCAACGCCGTGGCTCAGTACCTTTTCAAGCGATTTGACCGCTCTTGTACCTTCGGGGATTTAATGAAAAGAACGTTCTTTTCTGTTATTCGGGTTTTCCCCTGTGCCTGCAGCGAGCCCCCAAGCCATGGGATCAGGGTCTTGCCTTTGGTTTGATGATGCGAGGAATTGCTTCCTCGACCTCTCCTTGCACGGTCATGAGGGTTTCTCTGACCGTGCGTTGGCTCGTAGGTCTTGGACCTTTTGCTTTTTCCACTTGACTGAGCCGTGATCATGCTTTGGCCCCACATCGCTTCATGAGGAAGACTCTGCTGTGTTACCCTGGCCATCTGCTTTGTCAATCTCTCCCAAAGAGGTCATAGACCTCTGACAGTTTATGTGTCTTCGGAGCTGGCCTTAGGTCTAAGACCTGGGACGTAGGGAGGAGTTGGTCGAGGCTTGACCTTGACTTCTTATGGGGTCACGGGGACCCAACTCCGTCTTTCCATGATGTCCTTGCTGACCTCGAGAGGTCGTGTTGCCTTGTTATAGGCAGGTTTGATTTCGCCCCACGCGGGGAGAGGCATGTCCACCATAACCACGCGGTCGAAGCAGTGCGCCTCGTTGGGGACGATGGGTAATTTGAGCGGGACCCGATATCCTCCCCAATTGACATAGAGTTTGGCTATGTCTCATCGAGAGATGTCCCATAAATCATCGGCCATCAAAACCATCGGTCCCCGACTGCCTCCGTAGCGGTCTGAGGGCAAGATGCCTTCTCCCCAGAGGAGGTCAACCTGGGCGACTTCGAAGCAGATGACTTGAACATAGAGAGAGATGATCATGTGGCTCTGTACCACCGATTAGAGCCATAGGGGCCCATCTCCTCCCTGCCCTTATCCCTTTTGTGGCCTCGAGCCCTTCTAAGGACCAACCCAAGAGTGGGTTTCCTAAGCACGACGCGGGGTCGTGGTCGCGGTGGGTCGTTCTATGCACGATCTTGGGGTATGGTTGGCCTCCCCAGTCGTATCATGGCATAATGGCATCCACTCACAAGCAGTCATGTGCCATGGAAAGCAGGCGCGCAAATCAAAATGATATGGAAAGAGTGAGGATGTGCGTAGCTTACTTGGTTTGCACCGCTGTGTGGGCAACCATCGTTCTGTCTTCCTTCTGATTGCTTCACCTGCTCTGTGGGGTTTCTCAAGTGGTTAGTAAATGTGAATGAACGCTCGTGCGCCTTAAGTGTCCTTAGCAGCTATAAATGCGCTTGGAGTGGTATGATGGGAGAGGCATTCGCTTTGGGTCGCCTATTCCACTACTTCCCTGTTCTTGCCCCTACACGCCCGGAGTTCCTTCCTCGCCAGTCGAAATGGACTGCGGCAAACGGCCATTGGAGGAGTCACCAGATGCTGGCGGACAGCCGCCGCGTCTTCGCGCTTGCCTGCGTGATCAGGGGTAAGAGTATTCTGATAGCGTTTGAGTTTGAAATTTTAACATGTATTGACCATGTATGTTCGTAGGGCTACCTCCCACACCGCGTCTGGAGGGGCCGCCAGCGCCGCTCGTGCCATGACCCTTCCTAGTGGGGGCGAGCTCATCATCCTCATCATGGTCTTCCTCTCATGATCGGTGTGAGTTCCATGAGCTCGTCCGTGCGGCAGATGAGGCCCGCCAGTGTTACTCTGATGCCACCCACAAGGCGGGTCAGTTGGAGTGCTGCCTTGAAGCCATCAGGATGGCTCTCAGGGCCTCGAAGAGGGTGACCGCTGCTGTGTAGGTGGCGGCCCACCGACACCCAGGCCGTATTGTGGGTAAGGATGCTTTTCATCTTGTCATCCTGCTTGTTGTTCGCTACTCCTGATCTTCTTATCTTCTTGTTGCTATCATTGGAGGAGCAGCTGGCGGTCTCCCGCCATGAGATGGAAGAGGCCTGCCTCTAAGAGGTCCTCCTGATGGAGGATTGTGAGCACGCGGGGTGGTTGGAGTCTAGCAAGGGACCGGCGTGGCCCTCATCGCGTTGCCGCTCCGCACTGGCCAAGACTTCCGTCAGGTGGCACCCAGGTTCCCGGATCACGCCGGGCAGGCAGAACGGGCGAAGTTGGTCAGCGATTTTGCCACTGTTGTAGCTGTCATCGTGTCCTCTATGGATGTGGAGGACATCCTTCATGGCGATGGTCAGGGTCCTTAGGTTGTATCTAGGGTCTTTTGATGAATAAATTTTCTTAGTTTGCATTTTGCGTTTCTTCTTCTTTTGTGTGCTCACCGATGATTCAGTCATTCAAATGCCAGAGTCACACGACCTTGCCTGGAATCATCCCACAGGCTTTAGCATAGTACAACTCCATTTCCATGGCCAAAGTGTCATAGGGCAGATTCAGCAGCAGAGTGCCTTTCGTCGGCCTTTCTTTCATAGGTTGCGATAGCTTTCCTTCCTCTTTCCTTCATGTGTGGGTGTGTGACCTTGCCTGAAACTGGCTCCTAGGGTTCAGTCTCGTATGTCCTACGTTCACGCATCGATGCATGATTAGCTGTAATGCAGCCCTTGCGAGTGTACTGCGTCGACTGGCATGCGCCGAACGGCACGGGTCACTTAGGGTCGCATGCGTTGCTCGAGTGTCGCTTTGATGTATGCTCATCGAAGCGTGCTATGATCTCTGGGCATGAGAAGAATCTAGTAATACTGATCATTATGCATAAAATCTCAGCTGGAGAAGCTCATGTCTTGGCGTAGCTTTGGTGCAAATGCTGGGTTGCTGCATCGCTGGTCGTGGCTTTTGACATTCGCAGTGCTTGACGTGGTGAGACCTAGAACGCAAGGCTCGTCGAATTGAGGAATGTGCTATGTTGAGAGCCCTTTAGAGCTCATCGATCGCATCATTCTTGCGCCGGGTCATTACCTGTCTTGCCACATGCCATGGCTAAGGTCGTCGAATGCGACCTCCGCGTGCTTCCCTACCCTTAGGGAAGTCACATTCGGACCAAGCCCTTGGGGGCTGCCCTTCAGGACTTGACTCCGGCACACCGCCAGTCATCACCGCCCAAGTGAGCCGAGGTTTCGAGGGTTGGCATGTAGCCATTGCGATGTCGTAGTTCTCCCGTTCGTAGAGGTGGACCTACTGAAGGTTGCCTCCTGTGGTGATTATCCCATGGGGACTAGGCATCTTGAGCTTGAGGTAGGTATAGTTGGGGACGGCCATGAACTTGGTATAGCATGGTCGGCCCAGGATGGTGTGGTAGGTGCCGAGGAAGTCCGCTGTTTTCAAGGTGAGTGTTTCCGTGCGAAAGTTGGCTCGACCTCTGAACATCATAGGTAAGTCAACCTGCCCGAGGGGGATAGCCTGGAGCTTAGGTATGACTCCATGGAATGGAGCACTGGATGGTCATATCACCGCCCACAAAAGCCCCATGGTGTCGTAAGTCTTGGCGTAGAGGAGGTTGAGGCCACTCCTACTGTCCATGAGGACTCGAGACAGGCAGGTCTTGTTGATGATCAGGTCAACAACAAGGGGGAAGTGCCCTGGTTGCGGAATGTGGTTGGGGTGATCCTTTTTGTTGAAAGTGATCATGGTTTCTGACCATTTTAGGAAGGCTGAGACAGCTTCACCCAGGGCGGCTGTGTTGACCTCCCTAGCTGTGAGCTTTTGTTGGCATTTGGACTCGTACGACACCAGTCCGCCAAAGATCATGAGGCACCCTTTTGGGTCAGGATATGCATCCCTTTTCTCCTCATTGCCGATAGATCCGGCTGGCACGTTTGTGCCAGTTGCCTTGTAGTCGCCATTGAAGTAGCACTTGATGAGGTCGCACTCCTCAAGGGTGTGCTTGACCAGATAGCCATGACTGCGGCATGGCATCTTGACTATCTTGTCGAAGCTGACATGGTTGAGTTTGCTAGTCTTCTATCTGTGGACCCTGTCGACCGTAGCAACGAACTCGCTATCGCAGCACATCTAGTTGTACTTCTTGCCTTTTCCTCACCGATTGTGGTCCTTACCCTCATCCGCGGGTTCGGCTTGAGCCTCACCCTTGTACTTGCAAAAGATTGCATGAACGGCCTCCTCACTAGAGGCGTGGCTTGTCGTGAGGTCGAGCAATTCCCACGTCGTTCGCGGTTAGCAGCGTCCAAGCTCTTGAATGAGTGCTTCGTTGGTCGTGCCAAAGATGAATGCTCTGATCACATCTGCATCCATGATATCAAGAAGCTCATTGCACTACATGGAACAGCGGTGGATGTACTCGGGTAGAGTCTCTCCCGCTTTTTGTTTGCAGGCCTTGAGATCCCAGGAATTTCTAGGGTGCACGCTTGTGCCCTAAAAGTTCCCTAGGAAGATATGCTTGAAGTCTGCACAAGAGTGGATGCCATTTGCGGGGAGATGCTCAAGTCATGCTCAAGCGCTTTCCACAAGGTAGAGTGGCAAGTATTGGATGATGAAGAGTATTGGAGGTCACTAAAGATCAAATCCGACCGCCAATTAAAGTCCAAAATGGGAGAAATAAATAATCTTTTGACACATATGCCTTTACTATTGACCTAGTTCCACTTGTATTGGAGAAACATGTTTTGCAAGACAAATATTAGAATACAAGTAGAAAACCAAGCAAAAGGCACAAAACAGAAAGTGTAAAGCAGAAATGTGCAACAAGAGAAATGGAGAAGCCCACCATCACGCAACAACCTGGGTTGAGCACCATCAGGCAACAATCATTTGGAGCTACACACCTCACATTCTACTTGTACTCTCTTTTCGTTTTAGTAGTAGTATGGTGAGCTAGCAAAGCTATCAAGGAGGGCTTGGCTCCTTGGAAGAAGAGGGAAATCTTGGTATGAATACTATGAAGAGTTCTTCCAAAGCCTTGTTCTCATATCATTTATATAGTAGTGCTTATGAACTAGAGTATAATTGTCTTGTTATAATCAAGATATATGAACTAGCATATAGTTTGTGTGTTATGATCTTAACATGTTCAACTTTATGCTTAATCATTCATATGACTTGTATGGGTAGAAGTAGAGCAAGGGTTGATGTGATAGTTTGTCGTTTCTTTGGGTTTGCCCATATTCTTGCTTTTCGATTTGTAGGGTCGGAGTCTCGAGGGGATATGGGTAGTTTCCTTATACACGGGAGTGGTGCTCGGGTACACGGGAACCTTCGGATATGATGGTGCCCCCCGGTTGAGGGGTAGGTGGCAGGTGGTGACAGCCCTGTCCATCCCTTGTAATCCCCCACGTTCGGGTATTGTGTAGGAGACTTAAAGTCTCCCATGCATTGGCAGACCAGTATCTAGAGATCTCCCTGTTCATCTCACACTTAGTTCTAGCTCTAGTCATATAACTTGTATGACCATTAATTGTTCTTTGCACAGCTATATTTGAACATGCTGGCTTCATGTAGGAACATTCTTTTATTCTTTGTTTTCCTTTTATCCTTGAGGTTAGCTCAGATGTGTGTCCACTATCCTTGAAATACTGTTTTTACCCCTGTCATGAATTATGATCTGCTATGCAAGTATGTAATCTTGTTCATGCTAATGCTAGACTCTTTACACCTTACCCTCCTTTGGGAAAATATAAATAATGATACCCTGAATACTTCTAGGTGAAATGCTATAACAATAGATCCATGCGCTTGCAGATATTTTCTGTAATCGATAAGAACTATTGTAGTTGGTGTTTCTTGGCGGCGTTGCTAAGGTTAACTCAATCTTAGTGATGGTATTAAGAAATATCAACAGGCATTTCTGGCGCCGTTGCTGAGGATGGACTTAAAACCTCCACACTTGATGATTGCACTAAGAAATGCCAACAAGCATTTCTAACGCCATTGGCGGGGAGGGCATAGGTGAAAAGAATCTAGTAGGACATGATCATGAGCGCATGCATGTAATGGTAGCCATAGTTTATGCAGGATAATTCTGCTTGTTTTCTTCCTGTTGTGGATGAAAACAGGATAGTGTATGAGTGGTTTTGATCTGTCAAACAACTACACCGATAATCCAGAGCCACTCCTAAGGAAGATCCGGTCTTGTACCGCTTCTTCTTCTGCTACTCCGTCGGTAGTTGAACCAGTCACCCCCGCACCATTCGCTGCTACCGCTATGGTCAAGCCACTCCATGACTACTCCACCCATGCTGCTACCAACATGCCTATTGGGCCCGCTGTCAACACGGGTACTGGAAACTTTGAGTTGCGCACTGGCCTCATCACAATGGTGCAAGCAAACCACACTACTACAAAATTTATTAACCGTGACCTTTCAAAATGACCCTTGGATGCGGGCAGCATTTCCAACCGCCTCGGTTAATGGTAGGCATTAACTGAGGTGGTCAAATTTTATTAACCGAGGCGGTTGCAAAAAACTGCCTTGCAAAAACGATTAACCGAGGTGAGCAAATTAAAATACCCACCTTGGTTAATCGTTATTAACCGCCGAGGCGAGCACGCTATAAGGCCTGCCTCGCATAATACTAGCCCATCTCGGAGCCTAGAGAGCCCATCTCGGCCCGAGGCAGTGCTCCACGTATATAAACGATTCCTCAGAACCCTAAACTCACTCCCACACTTCCCCATCCCACTGCCCTAGCCCCGACTTCATACACACACGACTCCTCCCTCCGCACGTGACTTCATACGCACACGAGACCTCCCTCGCGCTCCTCCCTTCTCACATGACTATGCGAGCGCCTTGTGCTCCTCCCTCCGCACGTGAGATCACGAGCGCCGCGCCTTCTCCCTCTACACCGCGAGCACCATGCCTCCTTCTTCTCTCTCACACACACTAGTGGCTCCTCCCTCTGCCTCCAGCCACCATGGCGGTGTCCCTTCTCCCTCACATCACGATAGTAGGGCTCCATAACGACGTGTGTGGGGAGGCGGATCCGGCCTCTAGCTCCTCTCCGGCGATGAGTCCGGCACCCACCTTCACCCTGGCAGCGGATCCGGCCTCTAGTTCCTTCCCAGCGGCAAATCCGGCCTCCAGCTCCTCACCGGCAGTGGATCCGGCCTCCAGCTCCTCACTAGAGGCGGATCTGGCCTCTAGCTCCTCCCCGGCGGTGAATCCGGCCTCCAGCTCCTCCTTGGCAGCGGATCCAGCCCTCACCTCCTCCCCGGTGGTGGATCTGGCACCCACCTCCTCGACGGCGTGGATGGATTCGGCGGGCCCATGGACAGGCTCGCTGGGCTTTTTCTTTTTTTTGTTTTTTTATTTGATTTACCGAGGCAGGCACCAAACCACCTCGGAAAAGGCCTCATTAACCATGACCTTTCATCCGAGGCATTTTGTGTGCCTGCCTCGGAAAATCGATTTTGCCCGCCTCGGTTAAGTTTATTGTAGTAGTGCCAATTATGTGGTTTGCTAAGCGAGGACGCATGTGCACACTTGCAACACTTCCTGGAGCTGTGCAACACCATTGTCATCAAAGATGTCGCACCAGCTAGCATCAGGCTCCGTCTGTTTCCCTTCTTCCTCGCGGGAAAAGCAAAACAGTGGTTCTATAAAGAGAAGGAAGCTGTCAGTACGTGGGACAAATGTTCTGCGGCGTTCCTCGCGAAGTTTTTACCTATGGGCAAATCCAATGCTCTACGGGGAAAATTTTCAAATTTCTAGCAGACTTCACTGGAATCCATCCCCGAGGTGTGGGAGAGGCTGCAGGATTATATCCAGGCCTGCCCACACTAGGGAATGGAAAACTAGCTCGTGCTCCAGAACTTCTACGAGGGGCTTACGCCCATGTCAAAGGGGCACATAGATGCCGCTGCTGGAGGGGCATTTCTCTCCCTTACCATCACTGATGCCATGGCTCTCATCGAGAAGATGATGGCTAATCAAAGCTGGGGGGAGAAACGCAAACAACAAAAAGGCATGCATACCATGAAGGAGATGGATATGCTTGTCACAAAAATAGACTCGTTACTCTCAAGATTGAATGAAAGGGCCCACGAAAATGAAGCAATGAAGGCCACCATTTAGGCCACGAACTCACAAATGACTTGTGAAGTCTATGGTGAAGTTAGACACTTGGGGAACAACTGCCCCGAAACCTATGAAGAAGCATCATATATCAACAACGGGTTTCGACAAGGTAACAATAACGGGTGGAACAATCAGTCCCGCCCGCAAGGAGGTAACTCAAATTTTAACTCTAATTTCAATTCGAATCAACCTATCTTGAGAGACCTAGTACTAGGTCAAGCTAAAATAAACATAAAATATCACTAAAAAGCTTTCATATAATGATAAAATGTTTGAAAACATAAATTCAAAACTTGAAAATTTATCCTCCTTAGTGAAAAACCAACTAAGTTTTAATAAAATGATCGAAACACAAATTGCTCAAATAGCTGCTATTCCTGTCAATCATTCGGGGAAAATCTCGAGGTAGCTTGAGAATTCCCCCGAGTTTGTTCATGCAGCTACGGAGCAACACAGGAGGAAAAGTCTTGCAGATGGACTACAAATGTCGAGCTCTTGCCGAAGGTAAATAAGTAATTATCTTTTAAAAATTCAAAAATTAAAAAAAATTAAATTTTCAAAATTCAAAAATTAAAAAAAATAATTTTAAAATTCAAAATTTAAAATTTTTCTTCAAAATAAACTTTTCAGAAAAATAAAATACTCAATCCATCCCAAATTATAAGACGTTTGACTTTTTATACATCAAGTTTGATCACTCGTCTTATTCAAAAATTTATGCAAAATATCACTTCTTTTATTATGACTTGTTTTATTAATAAAAGTTCTTCAAGAATGTCTTAAATTTGACTATGTTTGCATAAATTTTTTGAATAAGACAAATGGTCAAATTTGGGGTCAAAAAAGTCAAACATCTTATAATTTGGGATGGAGGTAGTAAAAATCATTTTCTGATAGTATAAATTTTTCTTTTTTCATTTCTCATTTTAAAAAATATTTATGAAAATTCAAAATATAATAAAAGTTTTGTGAAAAATCAAATTCGGGAGCAAATTTTTGAATCTGAGGGAAGCACCAATGGCCTCATTATGAAGACGATCGTTGAGAGCAAACGGCCAAAGGGGGGCAGCAGCAGGCACACCGCAGGTGCGGGTGCACCAGGGGTGCGGCCGCACCCTGCAGGTGGCCATTGGCCCCACGCCTTCGCCAATGGCTCCTAGTCGTTGCCCTTTGCCTCCTCAGGATGGTGCTTCGCGCTATAAATACCAACAGCCTGGGGTTGAGGCTCTCCTCACCCTCATACTCTCTATTTTCACTCCCTCTCACTCTCTCTTGCTCCATCACTTGCAAAAATATTTTTCCACAAAGCTCAAGAGCAAGGAAACTCCATAGAAAATTCCTAAGCTCATTACCACTAAGCCAAGCTCGCGGGTTGTTCGATTTGTTTTCACTAACATAACCCCACTTGCGAGTTTTATTGTTGTCTTTTTCGCCATGGGCAAGTTTGGTAGGAAGCTCGCCGGCGCTTTCTAGAAGGCCGTGGGAGTGAGCTCGAGTGGCTCCCACGGAAGCTCAAGTGCGCGCTACACCGAGCCTGAGGAGAGCCCGATGCATGAAGATGAAGAAACCAAGCCGATGGAAGAACAAGAAGAGCAAGAGCAACTAATGGAGGAAGGCGACGATGATCCACACCTTGATTTGGAGGGAGACCGGGAGATGCAACTGTACAACCTCATCAAGAATCGTGAGTTTGTCCACATGCCGACATATGACCCTGACCTTCTCCAAAAGATAGGTATGGACATCGAATTCGCCACCATCTGGAAAGCCGTTGGATGGGAGAACGTTGCTCCCATTGACGAGCTTGGTTCTCGCCTCTTAACGATTCAATTCTTATGCTCTTTGCAAGAAGTTGAGGGTGGGATTACTTTTCGTCTTTTTTAGAAAGAATACTATCTTTCATGGAGAAATCTCAACTCTCACTTAGGCTTTAGTACAAAATGCTCAATTGACTTAGATCATGCTCTCAAAGGTTTTAATCGCCATGAATTTTGGAGAATAATTTCTAGTCAAAACGTAGTTGGCAAGTTTCAACCTCAAAATATGAATATTCATCATCCTACTTTGAGGTTCATGCATCATTGGATTGCCATGACTTTGTTTGCTAGGCAAGACATAAGATTTGTTTGTCATGCCGAATTGCAAATTCTCTATGCCATGCTTAAAAAGATTAAAATTGCTCCTGTGAAAGAAATGTTTAAACATTGGTTAGAAACATTAAAGGCCTCTACATCTATCTCTTGCACGTCCCTTGTGACTCATATTGCCGCCAATATTGGTGCATTGGATGGACAAGATGTGACATGCATCTCTACTCCACGCATTGATATTGATGAGCACTACTTGATGCAAGGGCACCATTGGAAATATGACGATGCAGGGAACCTTGTATTTTTCTTTTTAGGGTATACAAATGAGATTTCGCTCCCTAACCTGCGATTCTCTTTGTATAAATCCCCGTCACTCACCTTCACTCTTGTCGAACAAGAGGAAGCATGCAAGAGTTCTGTTTCTCGCAGGGGAACAAGGAGCAGGGCTAGGGACAAAGCCGGCAGCTCTCAACAACCACCAACACCGACATTGACACCACTTGTGCCTCATGAGTTTCATACGGAGTGGTTCCCGGCCATGTAGACGCCTAGGTTGACCCCTAGGTATCAGCTGGGCTGGGGACACACCTTGCAACCACACGAGGTCGGTGGATCGGGATGGCATGAGGCCAATGATGCGGCATGGGTGCATCACTTGTCTGACTCCGAGGGGCTACCACCGCCTGTCCATCCATGACAGTCCACTTTGGACCATCGGGAATTGGATGACATCAACACTCGCCTCAGAGGATTGAAAATCTGCACAGGTGAAATTCAAAATACACTTAACACTCATGTGCAGGATACGAGACAGTGGCACCTACAGCAGCAGCAGCAACAGTTCGCAGACATCAATGCACTGCTGAGACAACAATAAGAAGCACAGGCGGCCTACTGGTGGTCCATGGGATACAATCCTAGACCGTATGCCTTGAGCTAGCTTGGGGGAGAACCCCACAGAGGCACTCTTGTATCTTTTAAATTTCGCATTTATTTTCCACATTTATTTATTATTAGCATATAAAAACACCAAAAGAATAAAATATAATAAAAATACCAAAAATATGAATTCCATTCTCATATGTGTTTAGAAGAATGTTTAGTTTCTCCTAAGTTAAAATGATAAATAGTTGCTCTATCTATAATTCATCTGTGCCTAGGCTGTAATTTAGTATTCCCCAAGATTTAAGTTTATTGGCTAAAAATGTCTCATCCTAAAACTTAAAAACTTGTGGGTTGCAAATGCATAGTCTTTTTCTAAGTTGTTGCGAGATATGATATGGTACAAATAGAATTTACTATGACTTTGTTCTAAGAAAGGCTTGGCATCAGTAGATTTCAATTTAAAAATGCTAAAATCCAAAAATCCTCAATGATTACCAAGGCCATATGACATGATATCCATATTCAAACCTTAGTCATATGCTACTTTTTTTAGCATTGAGTTTTATCAAATTGTTGTGACCCTTGTTGAGATTCTCGTCATGCACCCATGATCAAGACACACATACACCCACAAATAAATTGCTGGCTCTTACACTTAGTTACTCACAAACATGTTTGTCCACCAAATAAAAACTCCATTTATGTATCATGTGTCTCTCTCTCAAAAAATTTATATACAAAAAAGAATAGTATGAGCTATGCTAAAAAAGGAAGAAATAAAGAAAAAGAGAAAAGAAAAAATGTCCATGCCAAAAGGCATGAGAGGAAAAAATGCATGCCAAAGAGCATGAAAAAAGAAAAAAAAAGAAATAAAGAAATAAAGATAGCTCATACTTTTAAATAAAGGCATTCATTCAAAAGAGAGAGATTCATGATTCAAAGGAGTACCAAAAATATTTAGAATTGGGACTTTATAAAAATTTCACGCACTTGCACGTCTTAATCAAAGTGTATGACTTGCATCTCCTTGAGGTCCAGTTTTTGACTTAGCAACATATGTGATGCAAGTATGCCCCACTTTTCATACCATCCCAAAACTCCACTCAAAAGCCACTAGTGGTAGGATTTGAAAAGTAAGGCAAAATTTCAAATGCCTTTGGTGAGGTTTCATACACATTGAGTGATCGAGAGAATCATTTAAGAAACTTACATTTATTTTGCAAAATTTATTTCAAATGTACATTTATTTTGCAAAACTTACCCCCTGTCGTCGCCTCTCGGGCCCACGCTCCTCCGGCGGTTGCATACCTCCATGCATAGGTGGTTTTGGCCAGTTTCCTATTTTGTTGGCGCCAAACCGACCACACTCCACTATAAAAAGAAGGGGTGGAGCTCTCCTTCAAAACACACATCATTTGGAGCTACACACCTCAACTTTCTACTTATACTCTCTTTTAGTTTTAGTAGTAGTATTGTGAGCTAGTAAAGCTGTCAAAGGAGAGCTTGACTCCTTGGAAGAAGAGGGAAATCTTGGTATGAATATTATGAAGAGTTCTTTCAAAAGTCTTGCTCTCATATCATTTATATAGTAGTGCTTATGAACTAGAGTATAATTGTCTTGTTATAATCATGAAGGAAGCGAGGGGAGCAGGGGCAGTGCTCGTCGATGGTGCGCGGTGTCACAGGCACGCCGGGACTCCGCTGCCACCACCACGTGGGCGTGGGCGCAAGCTCCACCGTGGCCTAGCTGGCTCGCGCGCGGCCGGGCTCCGCTACGGCCTCGCCCTCTTCTTCTCAGCCAGCGAGCCCTAGGCGAGAGGAAGAAGAAGCAGGCCGTGAGTCTAGACAAGTAGGGTCCGCTCGTAAGTGAGAGAGACTAGTAAAAATATTTGGTTATACAATATATGAAATGTGAATCTTAATGGATCTTGTTGTTTGTTTTTTATAAATTTTAATTATCTTATTTTGTATTTTACCATAACGTTAGCTGGGGCACACGACGAGTAAAATTCATCTACTTAAAGAAGAGTAAAAAACAATATACATCAATTTATATGTAAAAAAGAGTAACCGGACCAATTAGAATAATAAAAGATATAGTAACTAAATAATAAGAGAGAGCCAGTAAAGGACGGTGAAGGAAAAATATCCAATTTACCCCTCTTTACCTTGGTGGACCCTACTCGTCGTGCTCCCCCTAAGGGCTAATTTGAAAGCAAAGGGAGGCACACCTAGCGTTGGAAAACCCTTCACGAAGAACTAAATAATTATTCAAATTATTTTCCTACAGATTTCTCACCCTGTAAAATGTCAGCAATTCTAAAGGAATTTGAGTTTCCAAATTAGTTGTAAGCGCTGCGACCATCGACTCGAGCACCACGTCCGCGGGCATCCTGGCACGCCCGGTGCGCACTTCGTCGTAGAAGACGGCCACGACCATGCGGCACCACGTAACAAAACCAGTTTTTTTAACGTCCGTTCAGTTTTAGAAACGGTTTATTTTTGCATTTTGGATGGTTTTGCTTAGGTGGCACCACATTAGAGGGGATAAATCGGACTAAGCTAAAATTCAGGTACGAATTTAGACTAGAAATGTTTTAAAGAAAGTTCATAAAAGTACATTTTTCATAAATTTATTCAAAATATTTTTACATGGAAAAATAATGCAATTAAAAATCCTGAAATATAGTTTAATCTTAAAATTATTTTACCTTGAAAACTATGAAACTAGTTTTAGTTTTTTTTCTAGAATCATGCTTTATGTTATGGTGCCTAACTTAAAAGTGTTGAATCTTGATAGACTCATTTTGGTGTTTATTTGCTAGTAAAAGCACCAAAATGTTGATCTATTATAAATAGGTGATGTTGTTCTTTCGACTAAGTAGAAGTACTAGTTGAGCATCGTAGGGAGTATGTATGTGTTGATGACACTCCACTAGCGCTTCTACGTTGTCAAACGATCAACATCGACTAACTATAATAGACAACAAGAAATTCTATTAGCAAATAAACACCAAAATGATCCCATCAAGATTCAAATGATTTCAAGTTACACACCATGAGATAGAGCATGATTTTAGAAAAAAAAATTGAAACTAGTTTTATAACTTTTGAGGTAAAATAGTTTTTCTCGGATTTAACCTGATTTTAGGATTTTTTTTAATTATGTTATTTTTCCATGTAATAATATTTGGATATTTTTTAAATTATCTTTTTATTAATTTTTAGATATCGTAGGGAGTATGTATGTGTTGATGACACTCCACTAGCGCTTCTACATAGCCGAACGATCAACATCGACTAACTATAATAGACAACAAGAAATTCTATTAGCAAATAAACACCAAAATGATCCCATCAAGATTCAAATGATTTCAAGCTACACACCATAAGATAGATCATGATTTTAGGAAAAAAAAATTGAAACTAGTTTTATAACTTTCGAGGTAAAATAATTTTTCTCGGATTAAACCTGATTTTAGGATTTTTTTAATTATGTTATTTTTCCATGTAATAATATTTGGATATTTTAAAATTATCTTTTTTTATTAATTTTAGATATCTTTTTTTAAAATTTCTAGCGTGATTTACTTTCCTGAACTTTTACTTAATTTGACTTATTTCCTTTTGACGTGATGCCACATTGGTAAAACCATCATAAAAACCAAATTGTTTTAAAAGTTCAGGAAGATTAAAAAACTGGTTTTCTAATTCACGCAAGAAAATCGGACGACCACCACCGTAACTTTTTTAAATCACCACCATCGTAATAAAAGAGAGACAAATTGGAATTTTTTTTACACAAATTGAACTTTTGTTTATAGTTGGTCATAGCTACATGCAACGTATTAAACACCTTAGAGACGGACCCTATTTGTGCATTGTATGACGTGTATTTATACATGTTTGTATGATAGATTCGAAACGCTTACGACATGTTTGGTTGGAGGAAATTGTTAGAAGGGAATGAGAGTTAAGAGATGTGTGATTAAAATTCTTTGATTGTTTGGTGGGCATGGAAGTTCTTGTGAAAAGGGGAAGAGGAATTCAAGGGCCTCAACTCTCACCTTGTAAACCCAGGGAGAGGGGTGGGAATTGAGTGGGAATTCCTTATCAACACAAGACGAACATATCTCCACCGTTGATGATAGCTTAAGTTATGATTTTCCATTTCCAAACCCACCAACCAAACAAAGGCAGAAGAAACTCTCTTCAACTATCTCTTAATTTCCAGCACATGCCAAACAGGGGATTAGGAATATAAATCAAATTCCCACATCAATTTCCTTCACTAACTCCCATCTCCAATTCCCATACCCTTTCTCTAAACTTGCCAATATAGACAAACCCTCTTATCTATGGGTTGTACATGCCCTTATCGCTTTCTCGACTTTTTTTAGCACCCAACAGAGCTAACCAGCTAGGCCCAAGTTTAGATAATAGACGGTTCAACAATTAGGGGCCTGTTGGATTTCTTGCCCCTGGGTGGCTCGGCCGGCTAGCCTGGCTATGGCTAGCCAAAGCCCGGCTTCCATGGTGCAACACCTCTTTTTTGATTGCCATGTTCTTATTGAGCCAGATTAGATTGGTATTGTGTTTGATTTGCTGTATAAATGGATATGATGACCTTGCCTCTAGAATATGGTGACCTTACCCCCCTCTTCTTTCTCTTGTTGGCATTCCATCGAGCACCTGCTAGGCTCTAGCTGGACCCACCTGGGCGGAGGCGACGAACACGAGCAGGACCCAGCATCACTGCGACGAGCTTTGAGTTGGCAGGGCGGAGGCAAGTTCGCCGGCCGTATAGGTGGAGGGAGGAGGTGCTTTGTCTTGAGCTGCGCGCGACGGAGGGCGGAGCGTGCGGTGGAGCTGGGCAACGTCTTCCTCCCGTGCGGCTGGGCCGCTCGCCACTCGCCAACGCGCACGCGCCCACCAGCAAACGGCTGCCGTGCGGCGAAGGCACCAGGCGTGTGCACCGGAGGCACCACGGCGTGCGTCCGGCTCGGCGCGACGGCAGCGGCCAGCGGGTCCCCGCGCGCACCTCCTGGATCTGCCTCTTCCTCTTCCCCGCCAAGCCCAAGTCCTCATCCTCGGCGCGGCGGCGGCAGCACCATGCCACGGCCGGCTCGGCTCGGCGGCGGCGGCATGAGCGGCAACGGCGGCACATTGCGCGCACGTCTGCAGCGGCTGGCGCTGCCTCGACAAGAGCTCGAGCGGTGACTCCAGCGTGCGTGTGAGGGCTTCATCTGGCCTGGCCCAGAAAAAACGAACCTGGATTTCGTTTTCTGGGAGCCATGAGAGAGGGTATTTTGCAGCCCGCGAGCCTGGCTCGTTGGTGGGCTCAGCGAATCAAACACGGGGAAGTGCAGCTGGGGGCGCAGGACAAATCAAACACGCCCTAGGCAGCCCAAAATGAATAGAGATCGGCATCTTCTTCAACCTTCGTCCGTGGCTGCGGCTCGGACAGCACTCCTTCAGTTCGTCACAGCCTCGCAGACCTGAGCACCGGGGGGTTGGGGTACCAGCGCCAGCGCCAGCGGCTACCTAGGGCGGCCGCTCCGAGGTCCGCTCCTGTTCTCGAAGCCTTGTCGCACGGGGGCGGCGAATCCAATGGAGGGCGAAGACGAGCTCACCGTCGGAGGGGGCGTGCCCATCCGGCCGCCGCGGCTGGAGGACGCGGGGCTCGAGGAATGCGCGCTCCCGCCGGAGTCCATCGCCGAGGCCTTCTCCCTCGCCGCCGCGGCCGTCGCCTCCCGCCTCGCCCGCCTGCCCTTCTCCGAAGACTCCGACGACGACGAGGGCCGTGTCTCGGCACCACGTGGAGGAGGCTGCGTGGATGACGCCGGACCCGACCGCGGGGCCGCCCCCGACGCCCTTGTCGGCGGCGGCGTCGCTGGCGACGGCGGCGTCGACGAAGTCGTGGTCGTCGGCGGAGGGCGCGGAGGCGGATACGAGGACGCGGTGGTGGTCGGTGGGCGCGGAGAAGAGGAGGATGCAGTCGTGGTGGTCGGGGAGCGGCGCGGGGAGAAGAAGCTGGGGAAGGAGGATGGATGCGTCGAGGGGGTCCCGGAAGGGGTCAGTGAACCCGGACGGGCGCAAGGCGACGAGGAGGGCGAGGAGGCGGCAGAGAAGGCGATCTTGGTGCCGGATTTCGACTGAACAGCTCAATTTCTGACCGCTGAATTCTAGCATCTCGCTGTAGCTTGGGCCAAGGTGTGAATTCCAATTTAGCTTTGTTCTTATGAGGGGTAACTGCGAGGGTCAGATCTTTTGCTGCATGTTGTTTGCTTGGCAGTAATGTAGTGTGGTTTTAAGCTCAGACATTTTGTTTATCTCAGATGTTTAAACTCAGATGACAGTTTCTCAGATGTTTAAGCTCAAGCCAGAGTTACTAGTAGTTTCTTCCTTACTGATGATTCTTGGCTGTTATGTGCCTTCTTGATTTTGATGTGGTAAGGGCTGATGATTGATATGGAATGATGAAAAAGCTACTGAGCTGGCACCTGTGATGAAAGTTCTAAAAAATTTAATTAAAACTTCTTCCTCGTGCACAGTGGCAATGTATCAGGTATGTAGTACTTTGTTTTCTTGTCAAATAAACTAAGTTATCTCTGTGAGCAAAAAGAGGCTAACCGGATTATAAAGTGAAAAAGAGAAATGTCAGAGTTTCTGTTTCTCAGAAGGGTAATTCCTGCAATTTACTAAATTACTGTGCATCCTGAAGCCATTTGCCACATTGTTTGCTACATATATATAGAAGGTCAAAGTGTCCGAAAATTATTTGTTTGGTGAACTGATGAGAAGGCGAAATAGGATTAACAGGGAATGTATAATGTAATGCTTGTGAAATCAAACATGTACTGTTCCATGAGAAGCGAACTTGATTGAAATGATGCACAACATATTTGCCAATTCAATTTGTGCCACCAGAAATGACGGTGGAAATTGTGTAAGCTTCCTGGTCAAGTCATACAATTTTGTAAGCTTGATAGTGTTGCTGAATGCTGATAACCAAAAAATTGTGGAACTAGATGAGATGGGAAAGATCAGGAGCTTCAAAGGTTTTGCATTTCTAGCAACTTAGACCCGAATTAGTATTCTCTCAGTCTGACATGAACCATATAATTTATTGCCTCCGGTGGCTCGTGTGACTGACGAATGTTTCAGACCATCATACCACTTCCAAGCATACAGCAATACTGAAACTGGACAGTTCTTGTGTTGTAAGATACTGATGATAATCAATCAGTCTAACCGGTAGGTTTCAGACCTGCTGAAAATTGTCAATGATAGGAGAAATGGTAACAAGGCTCATTCAGCCTGGTGATCTAAACTCTTGAGACTTGGTTCACTACTGAGTACTGACATAGGTAACCATGCTTGCTGACAGAATTACTGCAAAAGAGGCCCTCACAGTAGTATTATCAGTTTCAAGAAATCCTTTTTTGGAGAACATGCAAGACATGCAAATTTTTTCTTTGTTAAGACAAACTTTTTAGTAAATAAGCTATTTGGATGAGAAATTTACATAATTGTCAATTTTGTATATATGAAAAGTTGGCATCAGTCATCTGCTTCATCTTTTGTCTATGTACTTGGTTTGTCAACTCTGCATTTGTGAGACCTGATGCGTTCTCATGTTATTCGACGTACTAGAAATACTCACCCTGTTCGGCTGCTCTTATCAGCACGGCTTATCAGCCGTGGTACAGTGTTTTTCTCTCACAACAAAACAGCCACAGCCGGCTTATAAGCCGTAGAAACAGCCTGCCGAACAGAGTGACTAGAGTTCATTCTTGTTGTGTTTACAGTGAATTTTGACTTTGTCTATTTATTTATACAGGATCAAATGGATAATATTGAATTGCTTGTCACCATAATTGAATGTTAACTACAAACTTGTAAATGGCTGTGAAACAGTCCGCTTACGTTTTTCCATAGAGATTAGCAGGTTGCTGGCAGTGGACATTAGTAAAGTGCAGGGGCTTGCTGGTCATCAGCCACCGCAGAAGTTAGTATATGATCGATGACCCCTGTGGCGCTGTGCTGACACGCACCGTACCTGTTGGATTTACTATCTAGTTTTAAGAGGTTTTTTTATCACCATTTCACGAAACACAGGGATGTATAATAATGGATCTTTTTTTTTTGTTAGTGCTATGTAAAGCTTTGTAAAGTATTTGCGGCTTTGTAAAGTTTTACTGCCCTTTCTTTACCGATAATGCTCCACCGCTGATGTCTGTCCCATGTCCAGACGCCAGACACTACATGGCGTCATAGTGTCCACGTATTGTATCCATCACACAAATATCTACTCTCCTCGGGTTCTCAGATGACCATTTAGACTTATCGTTTTGGGTTTCATCTCGTCTCTCTCTGCTCCGCTCTCCATTCAAAGCAATAGGAAGAGCAAGGATGTTGTGGAGCCTTGCATCTCCTCCTCATCTCGAACTCGCATAGCCATCGGCCCTGCGCGTGTCACGCTCTACCCCTCCCGCCCTCTGCGCGCCGTGCGCGTTGTCACTGAGTTCCGTGCGGGCTGCCATCAGAGAGCCCCGTGTTTGTTGGCGAGCTCCACGTCGCCGACATGCACGCGTCTTCGCTGATCTCTGTGCGTGGCTGCCGCCGGCAAGCCGCGTGTTGCGGGCGAGCTCTGCGCCATCGAGATCCGAGCTGCTGACGAGCTCCGCACTGGCGACCTTCGTGGCATCGAGCTTCGTGCCGGCATCTAACTCTGTGTCGACGAGCCTCAATTCGTCCAAGCAACGAGAAGATCTTGCGCCGAAAGCGCATGTTGCAAACATATGTTTAAGTGTTTTATTTAAGTGTTTCATATGTATGTTGTAAGTGTTTTATGTGGATGTTGTATATGTTGCCATGGTTATACACGTATGTTGCAAGTGTATTGTTCCACATGTTTCAGCCATTTCAGACATGTGTTGCACGTGTGTTTATCTGTGTGTTGCATATGTCTCACACATATGTTACAAGTGTTTCATCCGGATGTTACATATGTTTCACACATATGTTACAAGTGGTTCATCTGGATATTGCATATAGTTTGCAATGGCTGCACATGTGTTTTCCTGGTGTTTCAGACGCGAGTGTTTGAACGATTTTCGGACATATTTCGTAAGTGCTTCATCTAAATGTTGCAAAGTAAATCTGGTATTACACATGTCGCAGTGAGACCCATCTACCATAGCCACCTGTTGTAGCTGCTAGATCTGTCTGTATGCGCGTAGGTGTGGAGGGGGCATAAGCGGCAAACACATGAAACGATACGGACGTAGATCGAGAGGGAGTAGCGCGGGCCACACTGCGAGCGCCACCAGAGTTCGCAAGATTACATCGATCAGGCAGCTCCAAGCAGGGTTAAAAAAACCGACCGGTTTACCGCGGTAAACCGCGGTTACCGCCCTAACCGGACCGGTCCGGTTCCGGTCCGGTCCGGTTAGGTATTCCCCAAATTCAAATTTAAAATTTGAAAAAAAAATGCTGAAAAAATTCCTAAAAATAGTTCATGATTTATAGAAGCCAATGGTGTAAAAATTTTTCAAATTCGAGTTCGTTTAGTATTTATTTATACGTATAGAAGTTTGAAAAAAAAGAAAAAAAAATCCCGGTCCCGGCCCGTTAAGGCCCCCAAATTCAAATTTAAAATTTGAAAAAAAACAAAAAATGCTGAAAAAATTCCTAAAAATAGTTTATGATTTATAGAAGCCAATGGTGTAAAAATTTTTCAAATTTGAGTTCGTTTCGTATTTATTTATACGTATAGAAGTTTGAAAAAAAAAAGAAAAAAAAATTCTAAACTCAAACCGAGCGGTAAACCGGTCAAACCGGCCGGTTACCGCTCCAAACCGGCCGGTTTACCGGACCCGAACCGAACCGAAGCAGGGTTTGAATTTGATTTTGAATTTGGCCGGTTACCGACCGGTTACCGGTAAACCGGACCGGTTTACCGCTACCGGAGGCCGGCGGTTACCGGAAACCGGTCGGTAAAAAAAACCCTGGCTCCAAGCCTCCCAGCTCTCCACATCGGTCATGCAGTGTCGCTGGACCCGGTCGGCTGGAGTGGGTCTGGGTCCGGGCGGCTGCCACCCGAGTTCGCAAGATTATGCAAACATCCAAGTCCCCTCAACCTGAATTCCTGACCCCATTTCGCCTCTTCCTCGCGCACACAGGAGACACAGAGAACCCACGCCAACGCGCTGAGAGGCGTCCCTAGGGTTTTTGCCGGTCGCCGCCGCCAGTGGCAGCAACCATTGCCTGCTGTCTGGATCGATCCCCACTCCCGCGAAGCCTCTCTCCATCTCCTCGCCGACGTTCTCACTGCACGCCGCCGGTACGGGAAGTTGCAGTGAGTCGTCGTCGGTTGTGTGTGTTGCCTAGCCGCGGATCCTGGGGCCATGGAAATGGGGAGGTGGTGGCATTGGCACGCGGTCGCCGCGCTCGGCGTCGCGTGCGCGGCCGCCGTTGTCGCCGCCGATACGGGGATCGGCGTGCGCAATTCCACGCGGAATAGTAGTGATCGTGGCAACTCGTACCACCACGTCTGGCCGGTAATGCAAACAGCGCCTCGTGCTTTTGACGAGCAGGATTATTTTGTAGTATCACTACAATGTGTCTGCAAGTGCAATGTTTTCAGGCACGATTTCGCTAACAATGTGGTGCATTTTCTGGATGTCTAATTCTTTTGTGTTAAAATTAAACAGCCAATGGAATTTGGGTGGCGGATCGTGCTGGGATCACTAATCGGGTTCTTTGGTGCCGCGTTTGGGAGCGTTGGCGGCGTCGGTGGAGGCGGCATCTTCCTGCCAATGCTAGCGTTGATCATCGGCTTTGATCCCAAGTCTTCGGCCGCCATGTCCAAGTGTCAGCATCTAACGGTTCCCTCTATTCCGATCCATTCTAACCAAATGATCAATGCTGTACTGTTTATTTGTAAATTGTGACCAACAGGCATGATCATGGGTGCATCTGTGTCAACTGTCTACTACAATCTCAAGCTGAAGCACCCGAGTTTGGACATACCACTAATCGACTATGACCTCGCCATGCTCATCCAGCCTATGCTGATGCTTGGGATCAGCATCGGTGTAATCTTCAATGTTGTTTTCCCTGACTGGCTGGTCACGGCTCTCCTCATAATCCTCTTCCTAGGTTTGTTTTTTTAAATCCCCAAGCACCTTGAAAACCTCCTGTCTAATTTGCTTGCCTTGCATTGAGACCCTGATTGACCTGGGTTTGCATCTCCTATGCAAATTGAATCACAGTAACATCAACAAAAGCCTTCTTGAAGGGCGTTGAGACATGGAAGAAAGAGACCATAAAGAAAAGGGTAAATCTTGCCCAATCCCATTGTCATCTTCATTTTCCTTATTCTCTCCTGCTATACTAATTGGAATGCTTTCATCTCTTCCATTCCAGGAGACCGCACAAAGAGTGGAGCAATTATGTAAAAAATATTTCTTTATCTTCACCAAATGGGAAAGCTCTTCCTTTTGATTAAACTGTTTCCCTAATATAACGTTTCAGATCAGGAACCAGAGCATGCAACAATAATCCCTATAGGATCAGGTGATGCTGTTGTCGCAAAAAATCCATTACATGATGAGAAGGCAAACTTCAAATGATTCAACTCCTGCATTTTCCAAACAATAGTCACAAGATTTTTTTAACTAAATTTTTCCAACGTTTCAGAAGCCATCACTTCTGAAGAATGTTCACTGGAAGGAGTTCGGTCTCCTTGCATTTGTGTGGTTGGCATTCCTTGGGCTTCAAATCGCAAATGTGAGGATCAATTCTACAACCTCTCATCTAATAATATTCATCAGTTGCATCTCGCATAAATTTCCATGGATATTGTATCCAATTTGTTTCTTTAATTGCTTCTGTCCTCTTCACAAGTAATAATGCCTATGGTGTTCTCTTTCCATATTTGCAGAAGTACAGTACTTACTGCTCCGCGCTATACTGGGCCTTCAATTCTCTCCAGGTTTCAATGTTAAAAAAAGACAGATGGTATATGGCGACAATATTAGCCATATGCCATAGGATCTGTTTTGTATGAATGGATTGTTGCTATAGGAATTTTTAGGATTTAGATCAATTTTTTTTCTAAATTCCAAGGATTTGATTTGAATTGCAATCCTCATATAATAAAAAAAACTTGGAAAGCATCATAGATTAAATCTTTAATTTCTGCTGGCTTGATGCAGATCCCTGTGGCAGTAGGAGTGACCATGTATGAAGCACATGGGTTGGCGACGGGAAAGAAGGTGTTATCATCGAAGGGAAGCCAACAGAATGCCCTAAAATCTTGCCAGCTCTTTGTATACTGTCAGTTTGGTATCATTGCAGGGCTCGTGGGGGGTCTACTAGGTGTTGGAGGTGGCTTCATTATGGGTCCATTGTTCTTGGAGCTCGGTATCCCTCCCCAGGTATGCTCTAGAGTCCAGCCTATGGTTTGTTTGTGTTTGGAATAGAATTTCATAAAAGAATCTTGGGGATTTTTTCAAGCTATGCTTTATGAGCTTTTCTACTATCCTTGTGGTACCATTGTATAAATTGTGGTACCAACGATTGTTATCTCCGGGTTAGAATTAAATTTTGATAGCTGACTGAACAAAGTATAATTTCGGTAGCTCTTAGTACATTTCTAAAGGCTATAAAAACCTCATGCTTTAAGGTTGGAACACATCCCTAACAACTGGAACTATGATAGGTTTCTAGTGCTACAGCAACATTTGCAATGATGTTCTCATCCTCAATGTCGGTTGTTGAATATTACCTCTTGCACAGGTTTCCAGTGCCTTACGGTAATCTTCTTCTTCTTCCACATTTCCTCCGTGATTATTACAGTGACAGCTGGTTATGGACTCAATTAGTTTGCCTTGTCTGTAGCTGCTTACTTCATCGCTATTGCATTCATTGCTGCCATCATCAGTCAGCACTACGTGAGGAAGTTGATCAGTCGGCTAGGGCGTGCTTCACTCGTCATCTTCGTCTTGGCTTCTATGATCTTTGTCAGCGCAATTTCTCTTGGTACCATATTCCAAAACTAGCTGAGATTGACCGGAATCCATATATAGCTGGATAGTTACATAATTAATCATCATCTTCCTGCAGGTGGGGTAGGAATCTCAAACATAGTTCACAAGATTGAGTATAACCAGTACATGGGTTTTGAAAGCCTTTGCAATTATGGTGTGTAGGAGATAAATAAATCAGTTTAGAAGTGAAAAACTACACCGTGAAGTCATAAGTCCAAAAAAAAGAAAAGTGAATTCAATTCCAGAGTAGATTGGTCGATTTTTCATCAGAGCCAGGGTTAGTAAAGATAATATAGTCGTGCAGTAACTCCAGAGGGAGTCGACTGCATCCAAGTTTCTTGTCGAATTTGCTAAGCCTGTTAAACTTGTGCCTCTTGTACAAAAATGCATGTCCCATATTCTCGCATAAACAAATATAAGAGTGCACTGGGTCTTCGCTGCATGTGTGTAACCACAGCTTCCTCTCACTGCTACAAAACACAAGTTACAGCGGTTAAACCTCATTTTCAAAGGTGGGCATCAGCACACCCGTATATATCTCACTTATGATTTTTGCAATTTACAGGCAGTTCTCCCCTATCTCAGCAAATGTTATATCTACACACTGTCAGAACAGCGCGCTGGAGCTGACATTGATTGCTTATCATTGCCAGTTAATAAGTCTAGGATCCAAAAAATTACCCGGGTGATAAGGAATCACTGCCAACTACTTGGCATGGCTCAAATAGGAGCTAGTGCTCATGCTCCCCTCGCCATATTTAAGCGGAAACCACGCCATTGAGCTCACCCTTTTCCCATTCTTCTTTGCTGCTGGTGTAAGGACCGAATGAGCCAAGAGGTGGGGGTGAATTTCACTCTAAAAGATTAAAGCAACAAACCTTAGCCTACACATCCAAGTACTAAATCCCCTAAGTTTCTTAGCTCCTAAATTCTTCTAAGAACAAACTAATCAATCCTTAGGGCCAACAAGCTAACCATGTCCTTAGAAAAGATCACACTAAGATTAAAGTCCTTATAAATGGAGATTGTAGCCTATGCTAAGCACACACTACCATGCATCCAAGTTGTCACTCAAAGAAACCATGCATGGCCCTGTGGTATCGAATTGTTGCCACTCCATACTCTACATTGGAACACAAAAGTCACAGAGACTTGGTTGAGCTCCACTCCACTGTGAATGCCTACAACTCTGGCATGGTGGGTTTCACTACCATGTACAAGCTTCTTAGAGCCTCCACAGAATAGCTCCACCAAAGGTCACCTAGTCCTTCATCGGGCCGTCTAGGTGCTAACAACTATTCAAGCTTCCAACTCAAGAAACGTAAGCAAGAACACTGATAGCACTCTGGGCTAACACTCAATCTCACTTCTAGGCTTGGGTGGCTCTCCAAAAGCTTCATTAACCTCCCTTCAAGTGTTAGGCACAATGAGGGTTAAAGAGCGGCTCCAAATGAGCAAGGCGTAGCACTTATATAAAGGATGAGGAGGCTGCTAGCACTTGAAAAAAAAATAGTAGACACAGTAATCACAGGATGATCCGCCGGCCTAAAAAGGCCCCGTCAGATCATACGGTGGCACTGTGCTAGTAGATTCCTTCAACGACTAGTTGGGAATATTCTAGAATATTTCTTGCCACATGATGTGCTAGTGGGTCACACAGTCCCCTCGGATCATATGATGCATCACAGAAACTTGGCCAATTGGTCACTAAGTTCAGCTTGGCCCGCTAGATGATTTGTCGTTGTCATGAAGTTCTCCAACAGATCATACGTTTCACACCAGTAACCATGCCAACACACAAATCTCTACTAGATCATACAACACACCATAGTAAGTTTCCCATCTAGTCATCGGTAAGTTTAGATTGGCTCCACTGGATGATCCACCAATGTCACAAAGTCCTCCGCCAGATGATACATTGCCCACTATGTTACTGGTTTTAAGTCTATGAACAGAATCACTGAACGACAGGGGCGGATCTGCCGGGGGGGGGGGGGGGGGGCTGCCGGGGCTCAAGCCCCCCCTACCCTGGCCGAGCCATTGGAGCCCCCCCTTAGCCCCCCATGATTTTTTCTGCCATTGACAACAGGGAAGGAGGGGCTGGAGCTGCTGGACGGCTGGACGTAGGTGGAAGATGAGTCTGTTTCGAGTTGGGCTGTCTTCATGGGCCAGGTGACCAGCATATGCATGTGTTTTAGCAGCCCATTAGCAAATAGGACGGGCCTTTTTTACTTTCCTCTCCCGCTGGCCGCTACTGCCTGTCGGTCTTCCTATCTTCGTATTCACGACTTTGCGTCCATCAGTCCGAGTGAGTCGAGCAGGTGGCATCGAGCATCGGCGGCTAGGGTTAGCAGCACTGAGCGGCAGGGCGCTGGGCGGATGGGAACGGTGCACGGCGGCCTGGAGCTGAGGGCCGGACCGGCGGAGGGCGGAGCCGCGGAGGCCGAGCCGCCGCGCAACCAGGTCGTCGGCCGTCGGCAGGCAGGCAGCAGCGGGCAGCGGGCTGGCGGCCGACGGGCGCACCAAGGCGTGCTGCCGCGCTGGGGCCGGGCGGCGCCGCGACGACCACCGGCCAAGCAGGAGCCAGGCGGCACGCGGCAGGCCGGGCGCAGGGCGGCAGCCGGTAGGGGCCTCGGCCACAGCCTGGGGACAAAGACAAACAGTGAGACAGGTATAGCTTCTGTTTTTCTTTAATCTGTAGATTTCCTTTTCAAACTTTGTAATTCTTCAAAATTTGATTAAGAATTTAAGATTAAATAAATTGCAGATTCTTCAAAATGTCCAAAAGAACATTGCACACATATTTTTCTGGTTCAAGTGGTACATCAACTCCAGGCACCTAATAACAGCACAAATCAACCAATTCGGCGTAGAGTGGAGTTTAGTCAATCTGATGTAGTTGGTGATCCAGGAAATCGCATACCAATTGAAGAATATCCACATGAAATTAGAGACCAAGTAAGAAGGGCATATGCTTTGAGAGGTCCGACCCAACCTCGTAATCTTACCTTTGCTCGTAAATGGCAAAGTGGTCAATGGAGATCATTTCAGCAAACTTGGTTTGACGAGTTTGATTGGCTAGAGTACAGTGAGTCCAAGGATGCAGCTTATTGCTTATATTGTTATATTTTCTTTGATCTGGGAAAGCCTGAAAAATTTGGTAGTTCTGTCTTTGCAAAGGATGGTTACACTAACTGGAAAAAAGCTAAGGATAATCTTAATCAGCACAGCACTTGCAAGACTCACAATAATGCTAGGCTAAAGTGTGATACTTTATGAACCAAAGAACAAATGTGGCTAGAATTGAGTGAAGTTAGTCTAGCTCTCTTTGGCCCAGCCCCTCCTAAATATTTTTTCTAGATCCGCCACTGCTGAACGACATGCTAGGGGCCAACCATATCGTTGGGCACATGCTTTGGTTTTTGTTTTCAACCCGTTTCAAGTCCGATCTCAACCAATTCAACTTCTTTGAGATCGTTGACCTAAAACCAACTTAATGAGGCCACTTACCACCATCAAATCAATTGAGAGTTGTACACTTTCCTTTTTTTCTTCTTAATTCCATCAAATAAATAAACAAACAAATTATGTGTACAGAATAAAATACATAGCTGAAAAATTAGACATGGCTCTCTCCACCCTCCCCACCACTGCCCCCTTCCCCCACGCCGGCGATCTCCTCTCCGTCTATGGCTTCCCGTACTAATTGCTTCGCTGACCATGGTGGGACTTTCGGACTTGGATTTCCAGCATGGACTGGAGATGGAAAAACTTGTTTCTCAGCGCTTCAGTTCTCCGGTTAGTCCTCCCCATTCTCAATCGAACAGTTTCCTCCTGGTTGCCAGCTTTGGTCGTTCTGCAGTTCGACTGAATGTGGATTCAGTTGGTCTCATCCTCCAATCTTGTCTTGGAGGTGTTGCTAAAGATTTTCAAGTCATTCATCTTTCTGGGTGGATGTACCATTTTTCAATCTCCTGCAAAGAAGTTGGATTTCTTATCTACAAACTCAGGAGCTTCATTTGTAAACTTTTTGCTGTCTTTTTCTTCCTTTGGGGGGTGATGGCCCAAATTGGAAAAGAGAACTTGATCTTTGGAATCAAGAACAGGAGGCTGAGTGGACAACTGTTGGGATCAAAAAAACATATGCTGATGTTGTTCGCTCCCCTCCTAAGAAACAGTCACGACCTGTTTTCTTGCGTCTCAATTATCCCAAAAATCATCATTTGAACTATTTTTCTTCTAATCGCAGTTCTCTCAATCATGTGCGTTCTCTGAATTGTGCTCATCGTTCAAATGGCCGTGTTCTTCTCGAGCCCAATTATGGCACGGAGAAACCCAAGGGGAGTTACAGGGCGGTTACCCCTCATCCCCAGCCCAATTCAAATTTGAATTTGAATTCTTCCATGAAGAACTCTGCCTCGGCCCAGCCCTTGAATGATGCTCTAAGTGGAAATAATAAAGGAAAGGAGTTTTTCAGGGAAGATGTCCTGAAGGGCCCTCCTCCCTCCCTGGACAACTTGTTTGCGGCCTAGCCCACTTGGCCCGCTTGCTCTCGCTGTTTATGCATTGGACACTCTAGGAAGGCTTGCTCAAATCTGGTCAGGTGCAGCTATTGCTACAATTACGGCCACAAATCTCTCACCTGTCTTAAAAAGGCTCGTCAATCCCTTGTTACTTGGGCTGTCAAGAATGCGGAAGGTGAAGGGGCGAGGGAAGGAAATAAATTCACTGGCTCTGTGAACAGTCACACTGCGTCTCCTTCGACTGACACCCCCACCAAAGAGAAACCCCCAACCTCGACGAGCTCGTCACCTCATGGTGAACTTCGCAGTCGACCCACGCCCTCATGTTCCCAAGGGTTTCACCCTAGTGGAGCAGCCTCTCCGTCCTCCGTTTCGTCGGGAGGTGTTCGTCGCCGGCTGCTACTCTCAGGCCAATGAAGATTTGGCGATCATCAAGCTGGATCCTCCCGTCAACAAGGATGACTTTGGTCGTCTCGCCACCGAACTGCGTCGCTTCTTCTCTGAGGTACACCGAGCCCATGTCTTTGAAGTCCAGCCATGCCCGCTTGGAGATGCTCATGTCAGGTTCGGTAGTCCTCTTGAGAGGGAAAGATTTCTGAGACCGGTCTTTACTTTTGGATCCTATGCTATGTCTGTTCTGAAGCATGATGAGGCCAAAAAACTTTCCTCTGCATCCCATGTCGGTGCAGCCCCCACGCTAGAATGCTCCTACTCCTCTGGCTGATACCATGGCCACTCTAGTGGGCTCAAATGCAGAGCCTGCAAATCAAAATGCAGCGCCTGGGGAGAACATGGCTGTGGATCAGGATTCCACACCCAATGGTGAGATCTCTTTTGATGTGATTGTCAATGATGAACCAAGAACTGAGAACGCTGTTGTAGGATTCTGAGAAGGTTGTTGAGGCAGTAAACAAGACTGCCAGCGCAGCTCCTCGTACTGTCAAATCTGTCATTGTGGGTGGTCCTATTCTTGTCACCGACACCAGGTCTCCTTCCAGAGCCTCTGGCTCGAAGACTCCTCTGCAGCCCCGTGCTCTGTTTAAGGTACTTACGTTCATCAATAAATCTATCACTGCTCCCTTTTTACCTTGGCTAACCTTATTGGACATTAATCCTGATACTCTTATTCCATCGTATTTCATTGATCTACCTCTTTTGGCTCATCTTGCCTGCCTCTTGCCCCCACAGACCAATGAACCACCGATGGATAGGGAGGCACCGAAACAGCTTTTAGAGGAGGAGGATGAACTGGTGGAAATCTCAGGCACCAACTTCACTCCAAGGAAGAGGAGGCATGTCAAGGTGAAGACGCAGTTGGACGACAACTTCCTCAGGCGCAATAAAAGGATATCTGGGAAGACTGCAGGTTTCAAGGATGCGAAGAGTGCCTGTTGACACTAGATATGACAAATAGATAAATCCGCAAGCACACAGATGTCATTGTAGCTTTCACTCGGGAGTATTCTAAGGTATTGTATTTCCATGGGGAACGTGAAGTGAACTAGAGTAAGAACTAAGTTTATTTAAGGATAGAACAAGGGTAAAATAATAGGTAGAGAGGATATATGTGGTTTCTCTAAACTAAGGCAAGACTAAGGCTCACGGTTGTTTACTTCAGGGCGTACCTGCCCTAACCTCACCCAGAGGGTTGATTAGGCACAACAGCACCATGAGCCCTATAATTTAATAACTAGATCTATTGTGGTAGAATACAAAGGATGGACAAGGTTGTCACCACCTGCCACCTATCACAATCTATCCGGAGGCCTAGCCGTAAACACAAGCAAGCTATAGCATAAGCACCACGCTTAATTTATAGACTCACTACTCTAATCCTGTACACGATGAAATGAGACTAGAGCACTCTAACCAAGTGGTGAAACCAGTAAACACAATAATATAAATAAAACTTAAATAATGCAAAAGAGCAGAGTTACCACGCAGAAGATGCCGGACTTCACTTGAAGAAGAGCTTCATCCGCCGAAGCACAAGTAGAGAGAATGCCGACAGCCTCGGCCCTTCTCCAAGCTTCTCCTCACTCTCTCCCTATCTTATACTTCTAAGTAGTAGAGCTACAGAGCTTCGCCTAGCTACTAATCATCACTTGGAGTGATGGAATGAGATGGTGCTTAATGGGACGACTTCCACCGAGCTCCACACCCCCCTATTTATAGTATAGAGTGAGGGGAGGGGTATTTGTAGGCAGCCAGAGGTCGATTGAGGTGACTTCGGCACCGGGCGGCTAAGGTAGGGCGCCATCTCATTGATCAAACCGACTTGGATCAATGCTTCCTATTGGCTAAGACGAACTCCCACGGATCACTGACGTGGCAAGGTGCCAAGTGGGCACCAGGTGGGGCCAGGTGGCGCCAGCTTGTGGGCCCAGGTGGCCCTTTCACATCCACTTGCTCCTCTAGTCCATGTTTGTCACCATTTTGGCCAAAATATGCTATATTTTCTGCATACAAATAATTCTCCAAGTACAAGTGGAACTAGGTGAAATTTAAACATAAATCTTCACATATGATGATGATTTTTCATGCTTTTGGGTGAAATGTTGATAGTCAAAATGGGTGTTAGTGATCGTCAACAGTGCCCAGGAGGCTGAAACTGTAGCTGAACGAATTCCACTTGCCATGATTCCTGCTCCTGGCTCTACCCCAGCACCACACCTGACAAAGGCTGTTGCCCATGGCATTGCAGAGGGATTCCTTCAGATCCACCCTAGTGTGGCATCTGCTGCTCTTCTGGTCTAGGATGTGAATGATGACAAGCTTATGTGATGTCCCCTTCACAGCATTGGCCTTAGTGTTGGCGATGCTTCTTTTGTTTAAAAACTTTTTAAGCTCTCCTTGTCGGTCTGCGTGCCGTGGAAAAAATAATGTAAAATTTGAGAAAACTTGTGGTGCTCCCCCTGAGAGCTTTAAGTTTTATCCTAATCAGTTTGAGTACTATCACTATTCACTACTATCTTGCTTTGTCTCTTTTTTTGTTCCTGTCAGTTGCTTGGTTGCTCAGTTCTATCTATTTATTACATGTGACCTGTTTCTGTTGTGATTTTAGCATGTGGCTGCTAGAATCTCTCTGCCTATCTTTGCTCACTAACCATGAATCAAAACAGAAGAACCACAAAGATTTTGGGTCTAGAATATTAGAGGCATCAACTCTCAAGCTAAATGGGATGTTTTATGTGTAAAAGTTGAAGAGAGTGCTTGTCAGATTGTGTGTTTGCATGAAACCAAACGAGAGACTTTTGACTCTTTTTATTTGAAGAAATTTTGCCCCAGGTACCTAGACAATTTCAGTTTTTCCCCTCAGTTGGGGCATCTGGTGGTCTTTTGACAATATGGAACAACTCTATCTTGGATGGTACCACAGTTCAATCTAATGCTTACTCTTTAACTGTAAAATTTCACAACAGGTTAGATAACAAGGATTTTCATTTGTCTAATATTTATGGGTCATCTGCTTCTTCAGAAAAATTAGCCTTTGTAACTTGGTTGATTAACCTAGATACTAGTACTTCGATGACTGGCTCCTTGCTGGGGATTTTAATCTTATCAGATCTGCTGAGAATAGAAACAAGCAAGGTGGAGACCTGAGTGAAATGCAAATGTTCAATGACTGCATTCTGGGTTTGGACCTTGTTGAATTACCCTCAATGGCAAAAATTTCACTTGGAGCAACATGCAGTTAGATCCTCTTCTAGTCAAGCTAGACTAGGTTTTTTCTTCTGTCTCTTGGAATATGTCCTACACAGGAACTTTAGTACATACTTTGGCCAGACCAATTTCAGACCATATTCCTTTTGTTATTCATATTGATGCATCCTAAAGGCTAATTTCTTCATATTTGAAAACTTCTGGATCCATCATCCTAGCTTCAAAGAAACTGTGGAATTGCATTGGAAAACTCTCCTGTTTTTGGTAATGCAGCCAGGAACATCTCAGCCAAATTCAAACAGGTAAGAGCTGGACTCAAATCTTGGAGTAAAAGTCTATCAAACGTCAACAAACTTATCCATAATTGTAATTGGGTCTTACTTCTTTTGGATGGACTAGAGGAACAAAGAGCCCTATCTAGTTTGGAATCGAAACTCAGAAGTTTAGTAAAAGCTCACCTGTCATCTCTTTTGGAATCAAGGAGAATTTTCTGGAAACAAAGAAACACTATCAGATAGGTGCATCTGGGGGATAAGAACACCTCTTTCTTCCACAACATTGCCACCATTTCACATAAGAAGAATTTCATTACCTGTATATCTTCCTCAAGTGAATCCTTTGTTGACCATGATCAAAAGGCTCAAATTCTGTGGGATTGCTATAAAAAGAGAATGGGCATCAGTGAGTTTTTTTAGCATTTCTTATGATCTGTCTTCCCTAATCAATACTCTTTCCATGGAGCATCTAGAATTGGACAAAGATTTTAGCCAACAAGAGATATCAGCTACCATCAAGAGTCTTCCCAATAGCCATGCTCCTAGCCCAGATGGATTTAATGGGTTTTTTATCGAAACCTGCTAGGAAATAATCAAGGATGACTTCAACAAGCTTTTCAATTATTTTTGTAGCTCTTCTATGGATCTAAGAAGCATCAATTCTTCCCACATTGCCTTAATCCCGAAAAAATCCAATCCTAAAACTGTGGATGATTATAGACCCATTTCTTTACTCAACAACTCACTCAAGTGCATCAATAAGATCCTCTCTTCAAGGCTTTAGTCAGTTATTCTACAACTAGTGCATGCAAATCAGTATGGCTTCATAAAGGGGAGGACCATACAAGACTGCCTTGCCTAGGCCTTCCAATTTCTTCATATTTGCCATCATTCTAAAAAAGAAATTATCATCCTCAAGCTAGATTTTGAAAAGGCTTTTGACAAGGTTGAGCATGGAGCTATCATTCAAATTCTCAAACAAATAGGTTTTTCTGACAAATGGGTGAGTTGGATTCAAAGTTTACTGAGCTCTGGTGAGTCTTCTGTACTCCTAAATGGCATACCAGGTAAACCTTTCTTGTGCAAGAGAGGTGTGAGGCAAGGGGACCCCCTCTCTCCCCTCCTCTTTGTTCTGACAGTAGATTTACTTCAGTCCATAGTCAATAATGAATGGAGTAGGGGCATTTTAAAGCATCCTATTTCTGAATCTTTTGGAGGTGATTACCCTATCGTGCAGTATGCAGATGACACTTTGTTAATCTTACCAGCTGATGGGAGAACCATTTTTAATCTGAAGTGCCTGCTAAGACCCTTCTCTGATTCAACTGGCTTACATGTTAATTTCTAGAAGTCTTTTATGGTGCCAATTAACGTTTCAGAATCAAGAATCATGCATCTTGCTAACACTTTTGGCTGTACTATAGGCTCAATGCCATTTACTTATCTTGGCCTCCCCCTAGGTACAATCAAAGCCTCCTTGCAGGAATTCTCTTCCATGTTGACAAGGATTGAGAATAGGCTCTCTGTTTTAGTAAATTCCTCCCATATCATGGAAGGTTAACTCTGGTGAATTCAGTTATGATAGCTTTGCCTACATTTTATATGTGCACTCTCCAACTCCCTCCTCAGATTATTAAGCAAATAGATAGCTACAGGAAAAAATGTCTTTGGAGTGGAGGTGAAATTAACAGAAAAGGTAACTGCTTGGCTGCTTGGCAGCTTGGGATTCAGCATGCAGGTCAAAAAAAGAAGGTGGGCTTGGTATTATTGATCTCAAAACCCAGAACACTGCTCTACTACTCAAGTATATGGACAAATTCTATAACCATGTTGATTTGCCATGGGTTCATCTGACCTAGAATAACCTATACAACAATCAGCAGACCCACCATAGGTTAGATGTGCCAGTGGTTCCTTCTGGTGGAAGGACATTATGAAACTTTTTGATAAATACAAATCCATCTCTGTCTGCATACCTAATATGGGTAACACTGTGGTGTTCTGGCAAGAATCATGGACCGGTAATCCTCTGAAATTCAGATTTCCATAGTTTTTTTCTTTTGTCAAAAAGCCAAAATATTCTCTGTATTTTTCACTCACCAATGAGTTGGACAGAATCTTCAGTCTCCCTCTTTCTAGTCAGGCTGCAGCTCAGTTGGTTGAACTACAGGAAATTGTGCAGAATTTGAGTCTAGACCCTGTGATCAATGATACATGGATTTATAAATGGGGTTCCTGTTTCAGCTCTAGCAAAGCCTATACACATTTGAAGGGACATATGGAAGCATCACCTTTGTTCAAATGGCTCTGGTCGTCTAGTAACCTTGGAAAACACAAGTTCTTTTTTTGGCTTTTATTGAGAGATCGCCTGAACACAAGAAACATTCTAAGGAGAAAGAACTGTGGCAGAACCGCCTAATCTAATGCCCTCCCAAGAGTACTTGTCTTCCATTAGACACTAAGTATCCAAGAGAGTGCACTAAATTCTGCGATTCCGTCGAGCACACCCGAGGGAGAACTCGAAAATCCACATTTTTACCTCAGGATCATAAATGAGAGATAAAGCTTACAACATCTTTACCATTTCTTACATCACTTTTAGTACAACATCAGGGTAATCCATTGTTTGAATATAACAGTGGAAAATAAAATTTTATCAGAGTTCAGCGGAAATGAAACCATTTAATGAGTTAAATATTATCATGATGAACATTTATATACAAGAAATGATAACAGGTGGTAAATCTTTCCCTTGTAAAACATTTTTGGTGAGAGTTATAAATCAACTCTACATCCGCAACGTAAAGGAAATCCTCACTGAGCCCACCAGGAGGTTTCCAAACACAAATGTCATCATCAAGAACACATGTCACCTGCAACAGGGTAGAATAAGCCCTGAGTACTCAATTGTACTCCGCAAGACTTACCCGTCAGAAGGAAAGAAAAGACTTCAAGGATATGCAAGGCTATCTGGCTTGTGGGTTATTGCAACTGTAGGAAGCATTACTAAAGGTGCATCCTTATATTTAACTTTTATTAGCAATCATCGGTAGTTCATTAACCCACCATTCTAGGTAAGCACCTGTTCTACTTTCAAGCAAAGGTTGAACCATCAGAACCATTTTTCCATCTTTCATCTTTCAGTTCTTACTACGATGCCAGAGTGCAGTCAAGCTGTACCGTCACGTAGAAACGGCGATTCGCGAATCAATGTAGCCTAGCTGGGTACCCCAAAAAACACACGCCTCGCTCGCACCCAGGCACGAGTGAGACCAACCTGTTCCACTCCTGTCACGGTTCCAGGTCCCCGTCCAAACTTAGACTCCAAGCCCCCACCCTTGAGGCCCGGCCTCAAAGTGGTGCTTAGACCTCCACCTATCCCCGCCTCCAATCAGTCGGTCTGGAAAGAGCCGGAGCCCATGACAAGAGAGTAACAAGTCTTCCTAGCCCCCATCCGCTAGTATATGCTCAGGATAATAAATCTGTGACTTGACCGGGGATCCAGTGCAACGAACGGTCCTTAATCGACACAGGCGGGACAGATGCAACCAGAGCCTCGCTCGGATTGTCCAACCAAGTTCATATCCAATTCCAAGTACAGTCCCGCCCGATCTCCAATTATTATATATATATATATATATATATATATATATATATATATATATATATATATATATATATATATATATATATATATATATCATCCATGTGATAGCAACATGATAATAGTAATAATAATATATTTCCTATCTCTCGCGAGTGACAGGCAATCACTCACCGGAGTCCTGTAGCATAGCAATCTACACGATCCTGTTATACTAGTAAGACTCATGGGATCAGGATATATATATATACAAGTGGGTTTCATTCAACTCCTTAAAACTTAGTGCACAAGCATAAATAAAGTGCAGAATAATAGAGGTTATGCACCGGGGATTGCCTGGGTAAAAATATAACCAAATGTTAGTGTGCCATCTCCGGGGCACGATCACCATGACATCATCTTTTGGGTCAACGCCAAGTCCTCCGGTTGATCCATCGATCCATCATCGTTCCTATTATGATTTATGCGAATGCAACGCAGAGACATAAGTAAAAGACAGCAATCGCAACTCTCGTTGTACGACTACGTCTCGCAAGCTAACGAGCTAGCCACACCAACTCACTAGGCCATGTATCCACGTTGTCGATTCAAACGTTATTTCTTAACAATTGTTTTAGTTATATAACCCGAGATGTCGTGTTATTCATTTTATCAATTTACTACATATTCAAGCTAGAGCTTATTAATTATCCTAGCAACTAATTATTTTAGAGCTACAAAAATTACAGTGGACACCTAGTAGTACTAGAAGTTTACTATAAAATTTCTAGGATTAATGCTATCACTGATTATTCATAACACTTCTTACAGGTTCATGTTTGATAATATTAAACATCTCGAAGTAATTAAAGCAAGCCTAAAAATATTATAAAACTACGTGAACTAATTACACCTTTATCTATATCATGATTTCAGGAAACTAACAAAATTGGTTCCATCATTTTTGGACACCTACACAATTTTATATTAGCTTCACAAGTTTTGCTTACACGTGGAGGTTGATTAAAGAGGTGATTAGTATATGCTGATTACGTAAACTAAAGCTCTGAAGGAGCTCACCACAGCCAGGGAGAGGACACGCTGTGGCTTAAAAAAAATGGAGGAGACAGCTGATTCTCGAGAGCTACTCACTGCACCCGCCGGTAAGGTCGACACTGGCCACGTACAACTTGCAGGTAGGGCAAGGAAGTCGAGAGATCGAGTGAGAAGCAGCTGAACCTAGTAAAGGCTCACGGCTACTGGATGGTGCGGGCTCGCAGAAGAAGGATGACTGACGCGCGCGACACACTTCGGTGGAGGCAGCGCTCTAAATAACCTCGCAGCGCGCCGGCGATAAAAAGTTTTCTTCATATGAACAGTGTTTTCTGCATGCTACAGTACCAGGCTAGAAATTCCTACAAACACATTGGTCGTCTACAGTAATTCCTGCGTGCTACAGTAGATTTCTGTGCGCTACAGTATTTTCCTGCGTGTTCTCTGGTTCACTGGCTTTCTGGTGCTCAGCACGACGTGCTTCAGCGGACGGCAGAACGGCAGCACGCGTGTGCGGACAGCGGGCAGCTGCACAGGCTCGCAGGGCTCTCGGCTCCCTCTCAGACAAATAAACCGGCCACATGCACGCAGAGGGCATCAAAGCAGCAAGGCGGTGGTGAGCACGAGCAGCGGCCCCGCATCGGCGTTCGCAATGCATGCATACAGTTGCACAGGCGTGTGGCAGCAGGCCATCAGCAGGACCATAAAGGAGGGCAGCAGGTGTGCGTGATTATGTGTGGTGTGCGTGTGTTTTGTTTCTAATTTCTTTTCATTAATTACTTATTAAATGCTAAAGGTTCATTAGCTCGTGCAGACCTATAGTGCTGGACGTGCAGCATAGGCTATAGCCTGTAGGTACTATTCGTGATCTGTCTCACTGCTATATAATACTTTTCTTTTTGGAAAAAAATGTGATACATTTTAGCACATATATATATATATATGTGTTTGTCCACTAAATATAAAATTATTCTATAATCGTGTTTTAAAAGCTTCTGAAAACATTCTCGTTTTGACTGCCCACGTACAGAAAGAAAACAAGAAGATGTATTAAATCCCTGCCAGTCTGGATGCGCTCTGGCAGGTCAACAAAAATGGTGCGCAGGAGTCACCAACTGAGCTACAGCCCTGTCACACTCTCCCCTTCTACACGACAACAGCATGCACATGTAACGTGCAACATGAGCAGAGCTATTAGTTGGCTATGCTGGGTCATGACCACCCGTCACGGCTCATGAGCTCAAGTGCTCACTTAGAGGCAATCGACAATACAAAATTATAAAGCTAGTGTTTACATATTTTAGTTATAATCTAAACGTCACAATGACATCGTCTACTACCTTTTCAGTCTAAAAAATCAAGGGTTCAGTTCAAACTAAACAACCATAAGCACTTTATCATGATTTTTTTTAAAAGGTCTAAACTTTATTAATGTCAACCAATAAGTATTTCATGTAATCGTCCCTACTACATACTAACCCATAGGAATAAATATTAAGCACTATTTAATTATTTTGCTCGATATAATTTGTCAAAAATAGCACTATTAATCCTAAGTTCATGCCCTTGCCAATGCAACGAAAGGACTCATTTTTAATTTTCGGATTTGGTTTCTTGCAACCACAAACATGCGTCACATAAGAGTCAGGTATCATTTCATGAGCGATTAAAATTTTAAAACCCGAGAACTCGTTTTGCTAATTTCTTTTAGGCCTTAATCGCGTTCTAACTAAGCTAGTAACACCAGAGGTGTTACATCCTTCCCCCCTTAAAAAGGATCTCGTCCCGAGATCCGGAAAAAGAAACAAAAGAGGGAAACGCGATTACGTTTCACAAATTTGAGCTTACATAGGAGATTACATGACTTTGAACAACAAACTACTCCGGGATTTAGAGAACACGGCTAAGAACAAATCTGATACAATTCACAACCTCTCTAGAAATCGACGAAGACAGGGACAATGGAAAAGCAGAAGGAAAACGATTATCTAGAACATGGCGTATGCCCAACACAGCCAGAAATTGGAGACTGGTACAAAGATCATTGCGAACTCTAAAACCTAAACTAACCAGGGATGAACTTGAACTTCTCCACAGAAACCAGATCCCTTCTTCTCAAGTTACACCATCGCCTCTGACTAGCAACCCTAGATCTGCGAGCAACGGCTGGATCTCATAGCTCAACCTCCAACCACTTCTTCCCGATTACTTCCCGAGCTTCTCCTACCTGAGCGCTGATGGAGGAAGTCAATACTATGAACTCTACTCCAGATCTGGGGGTTGAATGGGGGAGGAGCAAGCAAGGTGGCATTATAAAAGCTGGTGGACGGAGGTGGTGATGCAGTGCACCGGAAGCGGAGGAGATGGGAATCACTGGGGGGGTCACAAGGTGGGGAGAGCGTCGGCCATGGTGCGCTCCCTGTGCGAGCTTGAGTGGGGAAAAGGAGAAAGGAGTGGATGGGGTTCGCTCGACCAGGCGGCGTGCGAGCAACGGGGCCCCAAAGGAAAAGAAAGAGGGGGGGGTCCGGTACGGGAACGAGAGCGAAAATCGAGAGCCGACACGGGTGCTGGGATCAGAGGGGCGTACTGTGCGACAAGACGAGGCGAGTGCGGCACAACGCCGTGGCCACGCGAGAGCGACACACGTGGGCCCCACCACAGACAGTGTCCGCAGGGCACACAGTGACAGCGACCCGGCGTGCGTAGCGTGACCAAACTGGTCACAGGAATGACGTCGAGTCGGGCAATTCAATTCCTCTGACCTACGTGCGGGCTAACTTTCCTGTTGGTTTTCTTTTTCTTCTTTTCCTTTCTTCAAAAACTGTGTTACCCCTGTTACTTTGACAGAGCACAACCCGCTGTGGATTTCCCGCTTGAACACAAGGATATTTTTACCAAAGAGAATTTTTATAGCAAGAGCGGTACCGCGGTGTAACTCGGTAACAACACTTAGTCAACAGCCTCGATACCAGCGCGCGCCGAGCAGCGTCACCATGTGGCAGCTGTTCCACAGATGGCCCTCGGTTCCATCGTGGCACCATAAGCTATTAACTAAGTAACTATTACCAACTTACTCGCAGTAAAAACAACGGGGTCATAGACCACAGAAGCAGAGGAGTAAGGGAAAATTCAGGCAACACGGGTTCCTTTCAAAATAAGGAACAAGTAAAGTAAATCCCAAGGCGGATTTAAATCAAGGGAATTCAAGTGTTCTGCTGGGACATCCACAATTAGTGATACAGTGTCCTCTGTTTTCCAATGACGGCCGATCTGCTGCATCCGAATCGTTGTTCCCCTTGTAACCTGCTTATTGTCGTCTCAAGAACCCTAAGCAAATCGAACGAGGTCTAAGGAAAATCGACGTAACAACACAACGGATAAAGCAATTACTCATTCCCAACAGCCTTACACGGGTGCAACATACAGACATTCACTCTCCCACACTCGACACAGCACTCGAAACGTACAACCAGGCAGCCTTAACAACTACGGATGCGGTACAACGGAAAGATTACAACACTAGGGGACAACGATGAAAAGCACTACTAGCGACGGTTACATCTCCCCTAGGACAACTAATCTACTTTGTCGGCCCAAACGGCTTCCTTCCTGGGCTCCTGGGGTTCTTCTGCCGCACTAGGTTGTGGATCTGCTACTTCTTGTGGTGGTGGCTGGGTGAGGGGAAGCAAAGGCTCTATCTCTGAGGCTTCCGTGGGCGGAGGAGCTGCAATACCCGTTCTCCTTCTCTCCGGCGGATGGACAGGGATTCCCTCCAGGATCAAGGGTTCCTGCCTTTCCGTGGCAAGCGTCCTACGCTTGGCCCTGGTGACGAGATAGGCATCCTCCAGCTCCTGGGCATGTCGCTCTTCATCCACCTTGAGTGCTTCCGCCATGGCAGTCTCTCGACTCTCTGCAGCTGCCACATTGGCGTGCGCTTCAGCAAGCTGCACTTCAAGCATCCTGGAGAAGATCTCGGCTTCCTCAGCTCGGCGGAGACACTCCCTCAGCTCCGAGGCCTGCCGGTCGTACTGCTCATCTAGGGCAAGTAAGTACGTGGTCAGGTGCACCACGGTCGGGTTGTCCTCTTGCACGTCCTGACCCTGCAAGGCCTCCATGCGAGCCCTCCATACCCGCCGATTCTTATCCAAAGGTGGAAAGAACCGCATGGGGGTACGAGCAATGGGCTGCTCATAGATCTGGCACAGATGGTGCAAGGATTTGCGGGCCACAACCTGGTAGGTGTCGCCAAAGCGAAACCCGATTGCGGTCACATTCCAGGCTTCAGTGATGTCGGGGAACTCCTCACTCTTGCCAATGTAGACGGTGACTTGGCATCGCTCAGTGCCATGCTTCATGTACTCACGGCCCTCATACTCGGGACGATCCTTGACTCCGAGCTTTTGCAGGGTGGCATACAAGATTTTGGGGAAACCTTCGGTGTTCAGGCAGCAGCTGCTAACCTAGACTCCTGCCATCCTAGGTGGGTGGTGGTTGCAAGGAAGGCTTGAGGAGAAGCTTGCTCAAGAGAAAAGGGCTAAGCGAGCTGGAATGCACTGAGTGGTGACACAAAGTGGCTGGGCTTGGCCCCTCTTTTAAAGGCGGAGCGGCCAGTGGTCCTGACGCAGACCACCCTCGAGCCATGCGTGGGAACCAGTAAAAGTACAACAATAGGATTTTTACGCACACGAGGTGAGCGGTGTCCGAGGCCATAAAGACTAGCACGGTTGTAGGGCAGAGGTCCGATAAGGGCGCAGAAGGAGTGTCGAAAACGTAAGCCCCGACAGTCGCGAAGCACGAGCGAACACGATACACGAAGCCATAGTGCAGTAGTAATTCCTGAACAAGGACGCGTGGTACCTACGAACAGGGCACCTGCAAGATAATATTGGCGTAAAGACTATAGCAGTAACAGCGCGTCTGACTTTAGGACCGCACGCTACGCACCAGTTAGTTCACTAGACGAAAGCTTACTTAAACTTATTCCGAATACTTATAGTAATAGGGCTACTTATATAACTTCGTAAGCAAACGCCCTAACTTTTTGGCAAAAATGTGTTGTCAAATTTTAATTTAGAAAAGGGTTTTGAAGCTTTATTTCCTCATTTACGCTCTGATAGCACCTGTGGCAGAACCGCCTAATCTAATGCCCTCCCAAGAGTACTTGTCTTCCATTAGACACTAAGTACCCAAGAGAGTGCACTAAATTCTACGATTCCGTCGAGCACACCCGAGGGAGAACTCGAAAATCCACATTTTTACCTCAGGATCATAAATGAGAGATAAAGCTTACAACATCTTTACCATTTCTTACATCACTTTTAGTACAACATCAGGGTAATCCATTGTTTGAATATAACATCGGAAAATAAAATGTTATCAGAGTTCAGCGGAAATGAAACCATTTAATGAGTTAAATATTATCATGATGAACATTTATATACAAGAAATGATAACAGGTGGTAAATCTTTCCCTTGTAAAACATTTTTGGTGAGAGTTATAAATCAACTCTACATCCGCAACGTAAAGGGAATCCTCACTGAGCCCACCAGGAGGTTTCCAAACACAAATGTCATCTTCAAGAACACCTGTCACCTGCAACAGGGTAGAACAAACCATGAGTACTCAATTGTACTCCGCAAAACTTACCCGTCAGAAGGAAAGAAAAGACTCCAAGGATATGCAAGGCTATCTGGCTTGTGGGTTATTGCAACTGCAGGAAGCATTACTAAAGGTGCATCCTTATATTTAACTTTTATTAGCAGTCATCGGTAGTTCATTAACCCACCATTCTAGGTAAGCACCTGTTCTACTTTCAAGCAAAGGTTGAACCATCAGAACCATTTTTCCATCTTTCATCTTTCAGTTCTTACTACGGTGCCAGAGTGCAGTCAAGCCGTACCGTCACGTAGAAACGGCGATTCGCGAATCAATGTAGCCCAGCTGGGTACCCCAAAAAACACACGCCTCGCTCGCACCCAGGCACGAGTGAGACCAACCTGTTCCACTCCTGTCACGGGTTCCAGGTCCCCGTCCAAACTTGGACTCCAAGCCCCCACCCTTAAGGCCCGGCCTCAAAGTGGTGCTTAGACCTCCACCTATCCCCGCCTCCAATTAGTCGGTCCGGAAAGAGCCGGAGCCCATAACAAGAGAGTAACAAGTCTTCCTAGTCCCCATCCGCTAGTATATGCTCAGGATAATAAATCTGTGACTTGACCGGGGATCCAGTGCAACGAACGGTCCTTAATCGATACAGGCGGGACAGATGCAACCAGAGCCTCGCTCGGATTGTCCAACCAAGTCCATATCCAATTCCAAGTACAGTCCCGCCCGGTCTCCAATTATTATCCACACATATATATATATATCATCCATGTGATAGCAACATGATAATAGTAACAATAATATATTTCCTATCTCTCGCGAGTGACAGGCAATCACTCGACTTCTACCAGAGTCCTGTAGCATAGCAATCTATACGATCCTGTTATACTAGTAAGACTCATGGGATCAGGATATATATATACAAGTGGGTTTCATTCAACTCCTTGAAACTTAGTGCACAAGCATAAATAAAGTGCAGAATAATAGAGGTTATGCACCGGGGCTTGCCTGGGTAAAAATATAACCAAATGTTAGTGTGCCATCTCCGGGGCACGATCACCATGGCATCATCTTTTGGGTCAACGCCAAGTCCTCCGGTTGATCCATCGATCCATCATCGTTCCTATTATGATTTATGCGAATGCAACGCAGAGACATAAGTAAAAGACAGCAATCGCAACTCTCGTTGTACGACTACGTCTCGCAAGCTAACGAGCTAGCCACACCAACTCACTAGGCCATGTATCCACGTTGTCGATTCAAACGTTATTTCTTAACAATTGTTTTAGTTATATAACCCGAGATGTCGCGTTATTCATTTTATCAATTTACTACATATTCAAGCTAGAGCTTATTAATTATCCTAGCAACTAATTATTTTAGAGCTACAAAAATTACAGTGGACACCTAGTAGTACTAGAAGTTTACTATAAAATTTCTAGGATTAATGCTATCACTGATTATTCATAGCACTTCTTACAAGTTCATGTTTGATAATATTAAACATCTCGAAGTAATTAAAGCAAGCCTAAAAATATTATAAAACTACATGAACTAATTACACCTTTATCTATATCATGATTTCAGGAAACTAACAAAATTGGTTCCACCATTTTTGGACACCTACACAATTTTATATTAGCTTCACAAGTTTTGCTTACATGTGAAGGTTGATTAAAGAGGTGATTAGTACATGCTGATCACGTAAACTGAAGCTCTGAAGGAGCTCACCACAGGCAGGGAGAGGACACGTTGCGGCTTAAAAAAAATGGAGGAGACAGCTGATTCTCGAGAGCTACTCACCGCACCCGCCGGTAAGGTCGCGGCTACTGGATGGTGCGGGCTCGCAGAAGAAGGATGACTGACGCGCGCGACACACTTCGGCGGAGGCAGCGCTCTAAATAACCTCGCAGCGCGCCGGCGATAAAAAGTTTTCTTCGGATGAACAGTGTTTTCTGCATGCTACAGTACCAGGCTAGACATTCCTGCAAACACATTGGTCGTCCACAGTAATTCATGCGTGCTACAGTAGATTCCTGTACGTGCGCTACAGTATTTTCCTGCGTGTTCTCTGGTTCACTGGCTTTCTGGTGCTCAGCACGACGTGCTTCAGCGGACGGCAGAACGGCAGCACGCGTGTGTGGACAGCGGACAGCTGCACAGGCTCATAGGGCTCTCGGCTCCCTCTCAGACAAATAAACCGGCCACATGCACGCAGAGGGCAGCAAAGCAGCAAGGCGGTGGTGAGCACGAGCAGCAGCCCCGCATCGGCGTTCGCAATGCATGCATACAGTTGCACAGGCGTGTGGCAGCAGGCCATCAGCAGGACCATGAAGGAGGGCAGCAGGCGTGCGTAATTATGTGTGGTGTGCGTGTGTTTTGTTTCTAATTTCTTTTCATTAATTACTTATTAAATGTTAAAGGTTCATTAGCTCGTCCAGACCTATAGTGCTGGACGTGCAGCATAGGCTATAGCCTGTAGGTACTATTCGTGATCTGTCTCACTGCTATATAATACTTTTCTTTTTGGAAAAAATGTGATACATTTTAGCATGTATATATATATTTATGTGTTTGTCCACTAAATATAAAATTATTCTATAATCGTGTTTTAAAAGCTTCTGAAAACATTCTCGTTTTGACTGCCCACGTACAGAAAGAAAACAAGAAGATGTATTAAATCCCTGCCAGTCTGGATGCGCTCTGGCCGGTCAACAAAAATGGTGCGCAGGAGTCACCAGCTGAGCTACAGCCCTGTCACACTCTCCCCTTCTACACGGTAACAGCATGCACATGCAACGTGCAACATGAGCAGAGCTATTAGTTGGCTATGCTGGGTCATGACCACCCGTCACGGCTCATGAGCTCAAGTGCTCACTTAGAGGCAATCGACAATACAAAATTATAAAGCTAGTGTTTACATATTTTAGTTATAATCTAAACGTCACAATGACACCGTCTACTACCTTTCCAGTCTAAAAAATCAAGGGTTCAGTTCGAACTAAACAACCATAAGCACTTTATCATGATTTTTTTTAAAAGGTCTAAACTTTATTAATGTCAACCAATAAGTATTTCATGTAATCGTCCCTACTACATACTAACCCATAGGAATAAATATTAAGCACTATTTAATTATTTTGCTCGATGTAATTTGTCAAAAATAGCACTATTAATCCTAAGTTCATGCCCTTGCCAATGCAACGAAAGGACTCATTTTTAATTTTCGGATTTGGTTTCTTGCAACGACAAACATGCGTCACATAAGAGTCAGGTATCATTTCATGAGCGATTAAAATTTTAAAACCCGAGAACTCGTTTTGCTAATTTCTTTTAGACCTTAATCGCGTTCTAACTAAGCTAGTAACACCAGAGGTGTTACAAGAACATAATAATTGAATATTACAATTGTGTCCTTTGCAATAGTGGCAGTGAAGAAACTCTAGAGCACTTCTTTTTTACATGTCCTTTCAGCCAAGATTGTTGGGATACTCTGTGTAACGGAACCGTCCAAATTATAAGAGCACAAGTACAAAAACAATCACCGAAGTGATCAAATTCTCGCACTTGAGCCCATATAACTCCGGTAGTCCAATGAAATCACGAGGGATTTCAAACCAACCAACATACAAGCCAAGATCGTAGTGATTCAACATAACAAGTCATATGTTACAACCATTTCACAAGTAATTGAATATACATCGGAGTTCAACATAGTTATTACAACTTAAGTTAAAAAGTAGCGGAAGCAAAGTAATTTGAAACTAACATTTATCTTATTTCAAATACATGCCAGTACCAAGGTCGACTTCCAACAAAAGCATTAGAGAGAAGCTAACTCAGGAGGATCATGCCCGTGATCACACTCCGCCTCTACGGCAGGAGCCAACCAACTCTTGCAGTAGCCATGATACTTCACAACCTGCAACAAGTGGGGATAAAACCCTGAGTACGAGAAGGTACCTAGACTTACCCGTGATAAACCAGAAATAAAGTGACACCAAGGATCATGCAAGGCTGATATAAAGTGGGCTAGCTTGACAACATTTTGCATAAAAAGCTTAATATGGATAAGTAATCATTAATGCTTAAGCATCAAGTTAATTATCATTAACATGTCATCTATATTAGAGCCTGTACTAGAGCACTCACTTTATTAGGAGCAAACAATATTAACCATAGCAGGCATAAATTAAGGCAACCTTTCCATCGTTATCCAATTAACCATCCGTTTGATTTAATGGAATCTACGTTGCCGCTGCTCAAGTCAAGTGCTCACTAACCGGGAGCGACGGCGATTCGAATCGAATTCCTATCCAGCTGGAGGGGTATTTCTAACACTCACCGCGTAGGCCCCTGCTAGGGTCGCACAAGCCACCTTTCGTATAATTCAGGAATCGCGGGTCCGAATGATGTCGCAACCCCAAGGGCGACACTCTGCCAGGTGATAGGGACTCTAACCCCTCCTTGGTCTCACGCCAATGTCCCCAAGCACATCCTTTCTCTCCTCCAAGAAGCAACCTACCATTCGATTCCCGGCCTGAACCATATTACTCGGCTTCGCGGTCGGAACGACTTATCCGGCCAACTAAGTGTTAGACTGCGTTCAACATGACTCAAGGACGTACAGCGAATCGGTCCTTAAACGACTCAGACGGGGATAGATCCACACCCAAGACCTCCATGCCTTGTTGCTTCACTATCGTCATCCCGCCCGGTCTCATTTTATTTTATTAACACATGGTTCCATTCCACGATAGCAATATAGCCAACCGTGCCATATATGAATATCCCTACGTCTCGCAGGTGACAGGAAATCACCTGACTTCTACCGCTTAAAGCAGGGCTAAGCATCTACTCGATCCTAGTCTATGTAGGATTCAAGGATTCATATATCTGGACAAGGAATGATATAATGCAGCAAGGGTTTCCAACCAACTCCTACCACTTAATGCAACAATACTTATAACATATATATATATATAATTAATTGCTTTGAAGATAGGAGGCTTATAATGCTCCGGGGCTTGCCTGGGATCCGACTCAAGTTAGAGTATGTCAAAAGAAACTCGCTTGGCGAGCATCTCTCATCCTAGCACTTGTCCCGTCCTTCTATCTTTGGGATGGATCCACCAACACCATCTTTGGGTTCAGTTCTATAACATGTCCTTCACGTGGTGCATCTAGCGTACCTATAATACATGGAAATGCAATGGATAATGCATCACATACAGTAAGCAAGACAAACACCATAACACACTCCACATGCATAGACACTTCATGTTGCTTAAATAAACATCTCTTAACCTAATATAAAAGATGGCAAGCATATTAGACATGGCACATAAGGTTTCACAAGATCTCAGATGTATTAACTTAACTACCCTCAAAGGCATAAGTCACACTTTACAAATATACAAGCAAAGTAACCAAGCAATCATGTATTTTCAACAATTCTAGACATACATGCAGTAGCTGAGTAAATCAATCACATCTGAAGTTCTACAGATCCAACTGACTTGCAAGAAGACATTCTAGAAAGCTTATGAAATTGTCTACATTTCATTTATAAACATCACAGCATGATTCCAAAGTTATCATGACCAAATATGCCAATCTTTAAAGTCTGCACAGAAGGTAATTAAAATCTGACAGTAGACTTATTAAGCATGCAACTCTTAAACTATCAGACCTGGGATCATAAAAATTTAACACAAGCAAGATAAGATAATTATCTATAACTTTTGTATTTACCAAAACCACAGTAAACATCATTTACACCATGAAACTAGTTGCACGAGTAACACCACACATGCAGCCCAACAGCAGTGGTACAATTATAGACAGAAAACTGATAGAAACTTCAGAGAAGCATAAATGGAGTTCCAGACCTCCAACAAACATGATTCTCAACTTTATGGAAAGCTTATAAAGTTACCTACAACTTTCTTGTAATCATCTTAAGATGATTCTACAGTTAAAATGGTCAATTAATTAAATCATTGCATCTCTGTTCAAAATATGGACAGAATCTGATATGCCACTTTAAATCGTTATAACTTGAGTTTCACAAATCCAATAATTATGGTTCTGGACTTTTTAGAAAGCTTAACAAGTTGTGAACAATTTTGTTATAAATATCTAGAGCTAATTGTGCTACTAACTAGGTCACACATTATAAACAATGCAACCCTGTCTGGGTTTGGACAGAAACAGCTACAGCACTTTAGACTACTATAGTTAAATATATACTTAGCCAAAAATTGTGCTCTTTAGCTTTTTGAAAAGCTTAAGAAAAGTACTACAACTCATTTATTATCAACAAGGCATGATTCATAACTTAACTGAGCCAAACAATGCATACATGCAGCACTGTCCAGAATAGAAACAAAGCAGCATATGGCATTTGTTATTTTTATAGCTCCTAAACTATCAGTCTTAAAATCCTGAAATTTTTACCAGACATCACACATCACAATAGTAGCATGCCACAAAAATTTCACTTTATTTAGATCCCTATATCTGCAGTTATGAAAAATAACATATTCTACTATAATTCAAAACCTAGTTGCATATATTGATTTTTATAGATAAAACTTTAAACTAAAACATGCTATATTATAGATCTACTGCATAGACAATTTCACAAGGATTCCAAAAAGTCCTCATTTGCTATTTTTGGAGCTTCCTAGCATGAGATATTAATTTCCAAAAATTTAACCAAAAATCTGCATAAAAGAAAAAGGAAAAAGGAAAAGGAAAACACTTTTGCCTCAAGGCCCCTAGAATTTCTAGGAATCAACCCGCGCTCTGCTTGTACTGTTCGTGTGAGTCACAAACTTTTCATCTGGACCCATAAAACAGTTTCTATTTACACATGGGTCCTTCACCTTCTTCTACCTCCGGAAGAAGCAAAGGAGCAGGGGAGGAAAGACCGCCGGGGGGTCTCGCCGGCCGGCTGCCGGCGACCGACGGCGATGGAGCAGCGCTGATGCATCACGGTGGCGAGGCGCTCCTGCGGCCACCCGCAGCGTGGCCGGCGACCGTCCGTGGGCCTCTGGCCACGCAAGCCTGGAGGCACGGCGGCGGCTGCAGGCGGCGGTGGCGCTACCGGCCACCAGGAGACCGGCGAGCTTGCGCGTGGGGCGGAGTACGGCGAGGCGGAGGTGGTGACGCGCTTGGTTGAGACGGCGATAGAGAGCAGCAGCTGTTGGGCGGAGGTCCACCGCTCGGCCATGGCGCGGCCGCGGCCATGGCGCCCGCGTTCGGCAGCGAGGGGGAAGCAATGAGTTAGGGAAAGGCTTGAGGGCGAGTGTGAGCACGGAGTGGAGCTCGGTGAGCATCCTGGTGCCTCCCCATCGACCCCAGTCCATGGGACGCGCGGCATCCATGGTGGAGGCGCGCGGTGCATGGCCGCCACGCCCTTGTCCACGCGTCGTCTTTGGAGCAAAAACGCGAACAGGTGGCAGGCAGCGAAGTGGACCATTTGGAGCTCAAATTTGGGCCTGATCTAGGCCGATCTGGGTCTTGGACTTAAAAGCAAAGTTGTAGCCCGTACCATGCTCTACATTTTCTATTTAATGGTCATGGTCATTAGGGCAATAGATTAGTAGATAATCAGTCCCCAAATTACTAGTGTCAACATGTTAAGCTAGGGCTCGGTTTTGGGATTTTACAATGCCAAACTTGGTCAAATTGATCCCAACTTTTTACATGTTGGTCTCCATAACATTGTTTCCAACTTTCATTTTTGGGTCAGCTTGAGTTACTTAACGAATTCTTGAGAACGCGAGATGCCAACGTCGATGTTACCGGAATTAGGGCTTAAAAATGGCTAAGTGCTGAAATCAGCCCTAAAACTGACTTGTGGGCCCTGTTTGAGCATGTTCCACACATTTCCATGACTTGACTCTTAAACAAAGTTTGTTCCTTATAAAATTCTCTACAACTTTGTCAAAGGGTGCACAGTCATGCAAAGCTTCTAGGTCACACTTTTGAAATGGTCAAACAAAAGGGTTCTAGGGTCCATACATGGTCAACCATCACTTAGAAGCACATTTAGGCAAAATGATCAACATGAACATTGTTCCATTATGTGTCCTAAGTCTAGTTAAGGTATTGTAGAGGCTAAACATACACACCATGCATAGGTTGCACAAAAGTGTAGGCCTCACATGCCTTGAAACATAGAACTCAAGTGAAATGCTAGTCATTTCATGTGGTTGTTTGAAGATACATGCTACACATGTTCCACTAGGTTGTTCTACATGTGTCCAAGATGTGTTGCACATGTTGTATTGTATGTTGCACAAACACTAGTTCCCATGGGATGTAAGGCAGGTTTTAGTCATAATCCAAACAAGCATATAACTTATCATTTCATGTGACTTTTTGATTCCAAACTTTATGAAACTTTTCCAATGATCAATATAGATAGGTACCAAGGTGAGACACATGAAGATATGGCAATAACACCATCCGAACATATATCTTTAAAAATGGCCTATATGTAAAGCAATGGTGCAGCATCCAAGTTTAGGTTAGGGTTTATTTCCATAGGTTTGACTTTGGCATCGTCATCTCCACTAATCTATCATGTTTGAGCTCAAACCCACTGCCTAATTGGTGATAAACACCTGGGGTGTTACACTCCGCACATTTACTAGAATGTAAATTTGGAACCATTAGATATGGTTATTGAAGCTAGGACAAACTTTGGTCACTCTATTTTCAGGGAACTTATGATAACATCGTGTTGGACTATATGGAAGATAAGAAATGGCATTATTTTTTATAATGGAAGCTGCAACCTATCGTTATGGAAAAGACATTTCAAGGAGGAACTTGGCCTAGTGTGTATCAAGGCCAAGGAGGCAATGAAGGGCCCTCTTTCCCTTTGGCGAGATAGTTATTTCTGATGTTTTTCCACTTTTTACTTGGGCCTACTTGCCTTGTAACTGCTGCTTTTCTCCCCTCTCTTCCTCTGTATATATGGTTCTCCTTGTACATTCTTTTATTCATTAATGAAAATCAAAAAATAGGTAGGGGTCCCCTGCTGACCTGTTCAAAAAAAGAGTTGTACACTTTGTGCATCTGCATACTCTTGCTTCAAGTCTCTCAATAGTTGAGTGTTTTAGACCCCCCTAATAGTACAAACAAAGAAAAACGAAGACCTATTACACAATACTTACTGAATGTCCCCATGACCACAACCTACATTTGTTCTAGAGTGTCCTTAGTCTTCTCATTTATCATTCGCACCATACACTTCCATGATCTAAGTCTTCGGGCCAAGTCATTTGTGGCACAACCATTCTCAATGTGACTAACTCTAATACAATACTATGTGTAAAACACACATTAGTCACAGATACTTGTGTTCATCAATCACCGAAACCCTATGATCTCCATAATAGGGCCTAGATGCATTCAATATCCACCTTTTGGTGATTGATGACAACACAAGTATCCAAACAAATAAAGATATGAAAACAAAACCAACTCATGAGCACGAGAAGTACATGAGTGAGTTATAAACGTGCTCGGTAAACAACCACTTGTTTCACTTAAGATTTATAACAAATCCCCTGAAACAAGTGTTAGTGACAAGATATATAAAATAAAGCTAAAGGAACAACAATTGCCAACGAAGTGCAAAGTTAGCTTGGACTTTAAACAACTAGCACACAAGAGTATCACACAAAGATGCATATGAAATAAAATAAACTAAGTCTTAGCCAACCAAACTAACTCTCATACCCCCTTGTATCTCACCCATATCCCCCTTGGGAATCAAAGCACAAAAAAGAGATCTAAGTCTACACATTAGAGCTTAGAGGAGGGAGGTAGTGCAGTTGTGGTATCGACTCTTGGGGTAACGATGAACTGAGAAGCATATGGACTCATCATCCTCGTCCGAGTTGATCTGGTCAAGGGCACCAATGCATCATCAATAGGAGTATCAACCTTCTTCTACTCTGTTAGCTCTATAGTCATAGTGGTTAACTCTGTCACAATGCTAGAGGTCCTGCATAGTCATGTCCATTGTAACACCCCGGAAGAAAAGACAACAAAATCTTGTGGAGAATTACCTCACTTCAGCACAATAAAAGACCATAACGACGGAGTACGCGGAAGTTAACGATGAAGAATCTTTACTATTCAACAGTCTATCATAACTCAACCAAATCATGATCCAACATAAGACATACGGGACAAAACCAACTAAACCATAGTTAAAATTATTATTATTACAACACATGAGTCCCAAAGATATGTATAACTCAACGGTGACGTGCACACGTGCTGCTACTCCCGTCCCAAGCATGCATCTTCCAAGCTCAAACACTTGGGGGGGGGGCAACGGGTGAGGTTTATGGAAAACCTCAACAAGCAAACTGCCATAACTGAGTTATTCAAATTGCAATTGATTAAACATCAAATTTAATTAACATAATAGTAGTACATCAATTGCTTCAAGGAATCATAAATATATTAAAAGTGCAAATGCAAATGATGCAATACAATGCAAATGCGAATGATGCAAAACAATGCAATGCAAATGTGAATGATGCAATGCAATGCATGACTTCACTTCTACCCACATGTCCCAAGAAGAGGGAGTGAGGGCTGCAACCACAATGCTCATCAATGTGCCTCACTGTACTGGTACTTACCGCACCAATTTGGCTACGGTTTCTTCAAATGCATATCAACGGAAAGAGTACAAAAATGCGAATGTTGCAATATATGCACTTCAATTCATATACTTCATAATTCACATATTAAAGAGCTATACCACAAGATATAAAAGCAACATACTTTATAGTAAATAAATTACTTCAATTCAAATTATGTGGATATTGTGAGCGACTAAAACTTAGTGGAGGCAATTCAAACAAAACAGCTAAAACTTGTGGACCACAATGCGACGTTTACTTGCCTTCACTGAAGATCAAAGGTGAGAGCTAAGCGTGATCCGTAGATGCACCACCTGATCACAAGCAAAACTCAGTACCAACACCATCATACAAACAAAACAAACAATAAATTACACAATAAAACGTCCGAAACCCGTTGTTTAAGCATCTACTGTCTCGCTACCGATCGTGACAGCAGCACTGTCCCTTCTCTTTTTTATAAACAAATAACCATACATTCCAAAATTCTCAAAATCTACCAAATGATAGAAAATTCCATTATCTATAACTTTGGTATTATAAGATTCGGCATAAGAGTTCTTCAAGATAACATAAACATCCCCTTATGTTAACTGAACATTCTGACAGTCATAACAGGACAACAAGATTATAAAATACATAACTGGAGATATACTCGTCCAAAAAACATGTTCTAATACAATCAGGAAAGCTTAAGCAATATACTACAACTTTGCTTCACAAGTTCATATTCGTCCAATACGGAGACCAAAAACTGGTTAGATCTAAAACTGTTCAAAAACTCGTCACAGAAAAACAGTCTACTTCAGACGACCATATCTTCCGAAATACAGAGGCTATGAGGGTGCTCTTGGTGTCAAAAGAAAGATGACGAATTCCTCTACAACTTTGTCCACAGTGCCAAAATTTATTGAAGCCACTAAGATGCCCTAAAACAGCGATGAACAAAAACTGCATAATCTAATGGGGTTTCAGAACGTGGGCAAGATTAACTTCGGGTATTACTCCAACCAAACACCTCCTAATTAGATGATTCGATCCATGGAACTTGCTCCAAAGAAGGGGACTAGGATCTGAAATCTCACCTAGGTCAATTACAAAGAGCATGACGACAAACCTCTGCCTATCCTCGCCGCTACGATGGAATCATCGTTCCGATAGAATTTTGGAGAAGAATAGCATGTCGACGGCGGCGGCAAGCCCTAGTTCTCCTGTCCTCCCCCTTTTCCCTTCTATTCTTTTTCTTCCGTGCGTGGACATAGGGGGGCGGCTGTTGGATTGAGGCCACACCGAGGACACAAGAAGAGACAGGAGTCGGACTCCTAACCTGAATCGGCAGGGATGGAAAAAGGAAAAAGGAGGAAAGAGGGAAAAAATCGGCGTTACTGTTCCTGCGCGGTGACTGTAGCTACATGGCTACTGTAGCTGCGTGGAAGCGCTTCTTTTCCTTTCCTTTGTAAATTCTTTCCATCACTATTATTTCACGATCCAATAGTCAAATAAAAAGCATTTGACAAACTCTACACATTGGTATTCTCCGTTCATCCATCCGAGGAAATGATCATGAAGTCAATTTTTTGGTCTCTCATTAAAAGTCGGTCAACCTTCGTTAGATAATCCATATTAAAAAATCTATATTTACCAAGCATTCTTGGGGTATTACATCCATGCTTTGTGTCATGGGGCTCTCCATGGTCTCACTGAGCAGCACACTCTAAACCTGAGAAGGAGTTGGAGTTGGAGTAGTGAACAGAGCGCTAAGAGACTCAAACTGCAGACTACCATTGAAGAGCGGTGACAACCCTCCAAGGGTACAGGCTACATCTGAAGAAACTGTGTTCTGCATCCCCTAGGAGAAGACGGGCACTAGAGATATCTGAGCCGGGCCTATATGAGGCGAAGGCCAAGTTGCCAGGGTGATAGATCGAGCTGGTGGACTAGAGGTGAGTGAATAGTCATTTTTAAAACTTAATCTTGTCAGATAATCGATATCAGTGTGGAATTAAACTACAAAGACTACACCCCTCTATCTCAGTTCTCAACCACCTTACAAAAGATCATAATTGAGCAACTAAGGTGTTAGGCTAGGTAGAGCTCACCTAAATAATTCTAGTTGGCAAGGTCACATAAACCTATGCAACTAGTACTCAAACAATTGGGGAGCTCCTACACATACTAGTGAGCAAAGTGCACAAATCCTAAGTACACTAGCACTTCTCAACTAGCAAGGCTACACAAGCCAAACTAGAGAGTTCAACAACTAACGACTTAGCTACACAAACTAAGCAAGACAACTTAGCTACACAAGCTAAGAGAGCAACTAGCAAGCTACACAAGCGAACTAGCTACACAAGAGCAACTACACAAGCACAAGTAATAACAAGCTTGTGTACGGAGATTGCAAACCCATGGGAAGATGATGACACTGTGATTTTTATCCCGAGGTTCGGTGGTTTGCCAACCACTTAATCCCTGTTGGGGCAAGCTCAAGTTTGCCTCCAATTCTCTTGCCAGTGGTGACTCACTAGTCACACTCTCCCATGTGGAGTGCTCACCACAAGCTCTAACACTTGATTTGGTCGGACCACTTGACGCTCCTCACACCTCGCTTTTACTAGAGTTGCTCTTTGTGATCTCTCGTGGGGCGAGCACAACACCCCTCACAAAATGGTTGCTTCTGGAGCATCACCCAATCTCCAAGCATGCTACAACGGAGCACACAAGCCTCTAAGCCGGCAACATCCAAGGGTAACAAGCACCACCGGCTTGCAACACGATCACCTAGTGCCACACCTTGCAATCTCTCAATGCAATGCACTAGAATCACTCACTCACTTAGTGGATATGATTAACACTAATCACAAGTACACACTTGGGTTATAGCCCAGATTGCACGTGCAAACTAATAGTAAAAAAATAAGTGCCTAATTGTCTCATTTTTGTGACAAAAGCAACATATTGTACGGTCATGTCAGTTGTGTTTTGCTAGATTGTCCTCGGTCAAAATGACCTATCTACGGAGGTACCAAAGAAACATCTTGATTTTTAGAGGAGCCTTTAGTTTCCACAAGCGCTTGTTAATATTAGGGACATCGATGTTGATTAATGCTAAATAGTGAGATTTGACCGAGAATTGGCCATTTGGACGTAAACTCTAGTGAATTGGCCATTTGGATGTGAACATGTATCGATGTTGATACATGTTGATCTTGGGTCAAATGGACATTAGCAGTGCATGGGAACAAATCGTTCCAAGCTGCTAATTTAGGTACTATGAGGTCCCAGCGCCAGGAAAAGGTTTGGTGGAAAAGAATCAAAGACATTTGCTAGAGTAACATGTTTAGGTCTAGCTATGTTGTGTAAACAAGAATATTGATCACATACAGGAGCATCTTCCAACCATTTGTCCTCCTAGAACCTAACTTGTGATCCACTTTTTACTATGAAGGATCCAAAGCCAAGAAAATCACGTTTTACCTTCGTAAGACTAGACCAAAAGTGAGAATCTCCACTTTTCCATTCCACTTGAACTAAAGGCTTTGAACCTAAATATCTATTGTGAATCAATTGTTGCCATGTCCCTTCACTCGTGAATAGTTTAAACAACTACTTAGGGCCTATTTGGTAGAGATTCGCCAGCTCCAGATCCACCAAAACTAGATCCAGATCCACCTTTTGTTGCCAAACACTTCTAGCTCTACCAGCTCCACCATGGATCTGGTCCACCAAAAGGGTGGATCTGGCCTCAGATTCACCAAATTGGTGGAGCTCCTCAAGGGGTGCTCCACCAAATCCCAGTTTGGTGAAATTGGAGAAAATTACCCACCATGCCACTTGTTACAGAGAAAATAACGGTTCACTCAGTTCTTTTCCCTTCTTCCTCACCCATCATAAGGTGCTGCGCAGGCCGCTGCGCGACCCGCCGCTGTGCGACTGCACCGACCACTGCCGCGCCCCACCCGCCGAAGCCCCGCCATGGATGCGCCCCACCATCCTAAGCTCCTTCATGGTCGCACCGGCCGTTCCAAACTTCGCCGCCGGTTCCTGCAGAAGGCCGCCAAGCTCCGCCGCTGGGCTCCTGCAGAAGGTCGCGTTGGCTGGGGCTGCCGTGGCTGTGCCCGGTGAGGCCGCCCGTGCCTACCATGTCGCGCTAGCCGGGGTTGCCATGGCCATGCCCAGCGAGGCCGCCCGCGGGGGTCTAGCCCGCTTGGGCCGCCACCGGCCGTGGCTCCCGGAGGAAGAAGAAAGCCCATAGTTTTTTTTCTTTTTACACCTTCACGCGTGGGACCTAGGTGGAAGTGAGATAGATAGAGGGGTGGAGCTGCACCAAACAGTTTGGTGAATCTCAGATCCATGATAGAGCTGCTCCACGGTGGATCTAGGTGAATCCTAGATCCAGATTCACTTTTTGGGATGGTGGAGCTTTGTCAAACAGGCCCTTACTAAGTGAAGGCGAATGTTCTTGATTTTCAAGTCATGAATTCCAAGGCCACCTTGGTCCTTTGGTTGATACAAGATGCTCCAATTAGCTAATCAATATTTTCTCTTTTTGCTCATCAATAAAACCTGGAGGGAAAATAATCTGCATTTGGAGGATAGATTTTGCTATTGCTTTCCCTTACAAATCCGGATAACGTTGCCACGTACATCGGTACTGGAGAGTGGAGATGGAACCGTCATCCTGGCAAGTCATGATGCTTCAATTTTTTAGAATTAACGCACATCTATCACTACTTTTTCCCAGGTCATTCTACCCATCTGATCGTAATCTTAAATCGTGTGCTGGAAACAAAAAGTCTTATAATATAATGTAAATGGTGGTCAATGGTCATGTCCTATGCAAAGGCAATGTGCAATTTTGACCATGCTACATCATTAGTCTGGAGATCTGCGTTCATTAGTTCATACCAAGAAAAGACCATGCATATCATGCAAAATGTTACATACATATATAGGATATATATAATAATAAGGCCTAAGTCAGGCTATAAGGGTCGTCGGTTTGGTAGAGCTCCACTTTCTAATAATTTTTGAGTTTCACTCCATGATTCTTTTTTTTGCAAAACTTTATTAAAACTCAAGTAATGTCTTTACAAGAAAGAGTGGCAATCCACTCTGGAAAACAAGAAAATAACACATGACACTCCCTAGACCTAATAGCAAACTGCGCTAGATCGTGTGCCAAATTATTCTAGACTCTACTAGTCTCAGCAAATTCAATCCTACTCAACTGACCCCCAACCCCGCGCGCCTCTTCAATGAGTTTCCAAATCGACGACCGATCACGAGTGTTCTCTTTGAGTTTGGTGACCCCTGAATGATAATCAGATTCTAGGATCATCGGAACCTCTGGCCATCTATGCGCCAGATGAACACATTCTAGAAAAGCACGTGCTTCAGCTTCCTCGGCATCCCTGCAATGGAATATGACACGCCAGGTGGTTATTTCAAGTCTTCAACCCTATCTCTAATTACCACTCCAATCGCAGCTTCGCCTGTCTGCAGATTGAAGGCAGCATCAACATTGATTTTGAAAGTACCCAGGGGTGGAGGACTCCATATCTTCTTAACCTGATTCACTGCCAGACCCTTTCTTTTACTCAAACTCGGTGCCAGATTGTGTTTGCCTTTGTTATCTAGAGGGTCTCCCTGTTGCCGGATAGTGAATAGTGAGTGCATGTAACGATTCAAAAAGATGACATGGGAAGCCCCCTCAATATACCAGCCCATGCCACCCCCTCTAGGCATAACTCCGATCATCAAATCATTTGAGAAGACAGAAACCCTAATCATCCTTAGAGCTCTACCATATTCTAGGGTATAGCTAGATGGGCTAGGTCTAGAGGGAGGCAAGCAGGCTTCACTTGGATTCCTAATCTTATTAAGAGCATAGTTCGGTATAATCTTTGTACCCCCTCTCTTTTGTATCTCTCATTACTTTTATATGATTGCTACAATTGTTACAATCTTATTATTCATATTGTCCATGTTCCTAGTTATAATGTTCATCGTCTACTTTGGTTATATACTTAGTATAGCTAGATTATCATTATATTTACACATAAGTTCGTATAGCGCTCACCCAAGGTACCATGGGTGGGTGGTCGACATTGTGTAAGCTGGTGCTTATACGTTGTTTATCTGCGAATACACCCTGTATTCTGGACCATGTGGTAGATCGTGGATGTGACACTTCTGTTTAGTCCTTTGTAGTCCACTCGTTATTAATCTTCTTTAGTAATATCCTTTATGTGTAGATATGAAGTTGATCTTAGCCATGATTATTAAGTGTAATTGCACTAATCAATGTATGCTTTGACTTATAATTAAGAATGACTTAGGAATTATTCCTCTAATATTCTACTCAACCATGCTAATGCCATAGAAAGGAGTACTCTGAGTGATTTATCATTATCATTAATCAATACTTATCATATACACATCTTATTTTATGACTTACTCCTGTTGTGAGTAGAATATTGGTTATGGTTTACTTCTCCATCAGTAGTATAAGTTATCAATACATGTCCATACTAGACCTTCCCTGTGGTAAAGATATAAATAACGATACTTAGAATACTTCTGGATGAATTGCTACAATGGTATATTATTTGTGCGCTTGCAGATACTTTTTCATATATTTATATATTATTTCTAGTCACATAAAATGATAAAGAACTTCTTAGTATTATTCTAGTAGTGATGCTAGGTAGTACCAACAAGCATTTCTAGCATCATCACAAGGGATGACAACCTAGTAAGCAATGTTAGGAGATGTGGGCATACAATAGGTGCCTACTAAAACAAGTGGCAAGTTAATAAATATCAACAAGCATTTCGGGCGCCGTTGCCGAGGACAAGATTCAACTCTGTTCTTGGTAGCGACGCTAAGAAATGTCAACAAGCATTTCTGGCGCCATTGCTAGGGAAGGTATCTAGGCAAAGGAAGTATTGATAAACTTATACTTATTGATGTGTTCGAAATAACCATTGACCTCTGCTTAAACAGGTTTACCCTTGTTTTGTCTACTTGTTTATCTTATGCAGGGTAATGTATGACCGGTTTTGACCTTCTGACAAACTATGTTGAAGATCCAGAAACATTAATCAAGAGAACTAGAGCTAAACTCAAGAAAGTCTCAGCTTTAGAATCGGAAGACAACTAGTCAAGGCATAGCTTAACACCTATTTTTGAAGTCATGGCTAAGAAGACTCTCTGTGAATTCTCTGCTCCAACTACGGCCAACATTGGTACTGGACCGGCGGTCAATGTCGGAGACAATGGATTTGAGTTCAAGCCAGCTCTCATAAACATGGTGCAAGCCAGCCAGTTTTATGGAAAGGCACATGAAGATACGAGTGCTCATCTCCAACACTTCCTGGAGATTTGCAGTACTTTCACCATCAAGGGAGTTACCAGAGACGCCAAATTACTTCGCCTCTTCCCATTCTCACTCTTGGGGAATGCGAAGCAATGTTTCTATGCCAAGAAAGATAGAAATGGGATAACTGCTTCACTGCCTTTCTAGCCAAGTTCTTTCCCACAGGCAAGACCAATGCTCTACGTCGAAGAATTTTGAGTTTTCAGCAGCAACATGATGAATTTGTCCTTGAGGCATGGGAACGCTTTCAAGACTACATATCAGAATGTCCTCATCATGGGATGGAGTATTGGCTACTCATGTAGACTTTCTACCATGGGTTAACCAACAGTACCCGTGAGACTATGGATGCTGCTGCTGGAGGAGCATTCTTGTCACTCACACTTCTAGTTGCAACAACTCTCGTGGAGAAGATAGCCTCCAACCAAGGTTGGAATGAAGAACGTGTTTAGACCCGTAAGAGAGGTGGAGGTACACATCAACTCAAAGAGGTAGACATGTTATCTGCCAAGATAGACCTGCTAATGAAGAAGCTCGAGGACCGAGCTAATGAGAAGCAAGAAGTCATGCACATTCATGATTCTTGCATCACATGTGAAGTATGTGGAAACACTGGGCATTCAGGGAACAACTATCCTGAAACCCAAGAGGATGTGAACTTTCTCAACAACAACTTTCGTCCTCAATAGAATCAAGAATGGAATCAGCAAAGGCCAAACTACCAAGGTAATTATCAAGGTAACCCTCAAGGTAACAATTGTAATAATTTCAATCAACCACCCTTGAGAGAATTAATTTTTGGCCAAGCTAGACTAATAGAGGGCTTATCTAAGAAGTTAGCTTCTAATGATAGAATTTTAGAAAATATAAATAATAGAATGAATAGCTTCTCTTCTGCCATTAAGAACCAGCATAGCTTTAATAAAATGATAGAATCACAAATAGCTCAGCTGGTGGCCACTGTTCCTCCAACCGACAAAGGTAAGATTTCGGGGAAGCCGGAAGATCTTAAAACTACAAATCTTGTCAATATTCACAATGTAGCTTACTACTACACGAAGCCATCGATAGGAAGGTGGATAGATTATTCCTTGCCCGATAAGAAAGGTCACCCTAGGCGACCTGTCATCCACATCGCCATTGGACCTCACATTTTCCAAGAAGCTGTATGTGACTTCGGAGCAAGTTTCAACATTATGCCAAAGGTAATTTATGAGAAAATCTTAGGAGAACCCTTGTTGTACACAAATATGCGTTTGCAGCTTGTAGATCGGTCAGTCTGCTACCTCAAGGGAATTCTCAAAGACGCCATCATATGAGTAGGAAGCTCGTACTTACCCATAGACTTTGTGGTTTTAGAAACAGGTGAAGATATAAGGGCACCCATTATCTTGGACCGACCCTTCCTAAGCACCGCCAAAATATGTTTCACAATCTAGGATAAGAAGGAGTTCTCTTTCAAGAACTGCATCTTGCAATCTCCTAGTCATCCACAAAAGGTATACTTGCCCGAAGAAATGACGGTTACTAAGAAGAAGAACAACCAAAGAAGGAGGAAGAACAAGCCCAGGCAGCCACAAGAAGAATCAGTCAACATGATCAACACACTCCAATCAGAGTACGACCACCTCCTCGCTTCGCCATACCATACCAAGAAGGACGATCCTGGTGTACCCACGATTGAGTGTACCATTGGACAAAGAATCTTCCACAAGACCTTCTACGACATTAGGTCTAGTGTCAACATAATGTCCAAGGTAACATATGAATACTTATTTGGTGATGAACCTTTGTTCCCTACATATATGCAACTACAAATGGTGGACCAATCAATTCGATTTTCGGAGGGAATAGCAAAAGATATCATGGTAAGAATACACGATCAGTTTGCTTCTGCTGACTTCAGGTCTTGGACATGAGAGAATAAGACAACGATATACCCATAATCTTGGGAAGGTTGTTTCTCAACACTACTAACGCAATCATCTACGTCGAATCTAGACAAGTCCACTTGTAATTCCCTAGAGAAAAGGTACGCTATTATTTTAATAGCTATACCACTTATGAATAGCCAAGGAAGACCAGCTCCTAGAGGAGACGCCGATCATCCCAACGCCGGAAGAATCAACCTCCAAAGAATGGATGGGAAGAAGATGAAGAACCTGAAGAACCTGTGAAAGATGAATCTACTCCGCCTAAGTCAAGTCCCACTACAAGAATTGTGTGATTTTTTGACGTTTTATTTATGTCAAAATATATGGAATTAATGTCACAACTTAAGGTTTGTGACATCCAGTTGACGAAAATTCGAACGTCAAAAAACTAGCGTCACAAATTGATTATATGACGTTTGTATATTTAATGTCAAAGCTTATGACAATGGTTTATTGTCACAAATCCTTACACCATGCCATATAGGCAGATGACGTGGCGTTGAGTTGGCAAGTCAGTAAACGTCATAACATTGAAATACAGCCTGTTAAGGCCCATGTGGTTGGCAGATTTATAACAGGCCCAAAACATAAATTTGGCTTGCTTTTTTTAACATCACGGCCCACTTATTTTGTAATTTTTCAGCCCATTTAACTTTCTCAAATTTTATTTTCAGCCCACTTCGTTCTCAATTAGCCCACATGATTTTTCGCAGCCCAATTTTTCTGTCAGCCCGTGCAAATTTTTTCCAGCCCAGCAGGATAACAGGCCACACAATCTGATTTTAATTCAGTACAGCCCATTAAAACAGCCCAAACATATCAGATACAAGCAGCCCATGTAACACGTATATGCCAACATAACATATTTAATCAACTATTCATTACAGTATTATCCATATCCACTTAAATTTCACTAATGACCAAAATAACATATTTTACAGAAGATAGGGACAGATCTCGTCATGTTCAATTAAATGTACTTCCTATAACGATACACATGAAGCGATTTTATGCACCCCAATTAAATGTTGTCCATCAGATTACTGTATTTTTTTTCTTTTTAATGAAGTTTATTGTTAATTTTTCTGTACGTTCTACATGAACCTTATGCACCCCAATATAATTTTAACATTAACTAGAATACATATACGGTGTTTTCTAGGATTTTCAAGATTTTCTGAAGTGATTTTCTCTTTTCTAATGCTTAAGTGATTTTCTGCGCAGTTTTGTAAATTAACTCTAACTTAAACTGCGTGTCATATCAAACAATGTCCGAAAATTAAGACATGTTCTAGTTGAGCTCAGATCCTGGAAATTGATGGGAAATGAAGTGTTTCGTTAGAGATTACTCAAACTTGTATTTTGGTGACTCCGTCGGATAAAGATAATAATATCGTAAAGTGGTCCGAAAATTCTAAAAATTGGCATGTGGGCATATTATGGGTGTACAAGTTTTCCATAAAAAATTCAAATTATAGTTACTTATGATTACTAGTATATTGCCCGTGCTAACGCTACGGCAACATTCGGACTTGAATCGGCACATGTACTTTCTGTTCCCACAACATAAGAAGCATCATTATAGAACATAAGACTCCGAGAACAGACAAGGCAGCTAACATGATGAAAGCATAAAAATAGACAAGGATTAGTCAAACATATGGTTCCAGTTTTCATTAGGATTTCGGAATATAAACAATCAGAATGAAGAACAAATTTTAAAACATGAAACAAAGGAAATAAGAGAAGAAAAAAAATAGACCTTTGAAGAGGCTAAATCATGTGCCTTTAAAGTCTGGCCAGGCCAAAATCTCCTGTAAATCATATGGCACAGGTTCAATCGCTCACCTCCATATTCCCTTGTCTGATCCGAGTGTCCGACAACTACCAAGATTTCATATACTCGATAGCTCCCGGGTGTCCAAGTGTCAGACAACTAGAACTCTACATTTCGGTGTCATATTGGTATCAAACTTTTTCTCAGGCTTGCATGTGCCACGGGTGAAGGAAAGCCCAAATTTGGGATTTTTCGGAGATGGTTTGGTACTTTCTCCGGTTTAATTGAATTTCCGCATGACGTCACCAAGTAATTCGAGGTTGAACTGAGTCTACTCCCGAAACAATTCGGAATAGTGCCAAACTTTTCCACAGGGTTTCATGTGGCCTAGAGAACCAATTTTTGTGGAGGTAGATGCAAAAATCTAGTGTGTTGAAGGGGTGATTGAGCCTCCTTTGTCCCGTTTAGCACAAACAAATATAATAAAAACAAAAAATGATTAGAAAAACCTAAGATCTTGTGTGAGGCCATAATTTGGGTGTACGTGCTTGCCAAAAAAATTTCAAGCCATTTGAAAATAGGCGGAATATACATGCTTCACAAACCTAGATAAGCCGTCTCATGGTACCTTGACTAAACACCTAGGTTCTCAAGGTTGCTGTGGTTCCTAAGCATTCTGGTGTCGTATTGGTCTTAAACTTTTTCACAGGCTTGCACGTGCCACGGGTGAAGGAAACACCAAGTTCGGGATTTTTCGGAGATGGTTTGGTACTTTCTCCGGTTTAATTGAATTTCCGCGTGACATCACCGAATAATTCGAGGTTGAACTGATTATATCCCCGAAACGATCCGGAATGGTGCCAAACTTTCCCACAACGTCTCATGTGGTCTAGGGAACCAATTTTTGTGGAGGTAGATGCAAAAATCTAGCGTGTTGAAGGGGTGATTGAGTCTCCTTCGTCCCGTTCAGCAAAAAAAATATAATAAAAACAAAAAATGATCAGAAAAACCTAAGTTCTTGTGTGGGCTATAATTTAGGTGTACATGCTTGCCAATAAAATTTTAAACCATTTGGACATAGACGAAAATAGGAGTGTACTGACACTAATGTCAAAATCCAGAGGACCAGTGTTTAATTGACCTGCTCCTTATTATAATATATATGTGTGATTTTTAAAAAAAATATGATTGACATATCGACAATCTCACCAATACCCCTGTTGCATAATAACTAGATTTTATATAATCAACATGTGTGACGCACGTTCTTTTCTACTAGCTAATGTACAAATTGTTTTTGGTAAAAAGTGTGAAAATACTATAAAAAATGCTGCATAAGGTGTCGAACCCATGAATCAATGCTTAATAAAAGTCTTGCAAGTGTGCCACGGGGCCATAAGAAAGTATTTGAGAATGAATGAACAGGTGTTAAAATTCAATATGCATAGTTTCTGGAGAGTGGAGACGGTCCCTCCAAGAGCAAATTATCTGTTAAAATAGATAAAGATTAAAATGACAACATCTAATAAAAAAACATGTACGCAGTTCAGTGGTGCGCTTGCGTCTTCTGTTCCCAACGCTCCACGTTCGAATCCTCGTTGCACTTGTTTTTTTTGTTGTTTCTTTATAATTAAATTTCTGCGCGCTGGGCAGGCCGGACATCGGAGGAGTGCTGGGCCGGCCTCCACGCGAGGACCGAAGTCGTTCTGGGCTACCTCTACGGAGGGAACCGGGGGCGGTCGACTTGACTGGCTATTGGCAAGTGGCCAGTGGGCCCATTTGTCTGAGGAGGGAACCAGCGTCTGTGGCTCTGTGCTGCTTTTGCTTGTGCTACTCGCGCCAACGGGTCAGAACTAGTATCACACTACACGTAGAAGGACCTGAGCCTGGGATCAGTTTAGAACCACTCCGATTTCTATTGTGATTACATTTACCAATAAATTACTCATTAGCGCTTCATTTTCTGAAAAATGAGGCATGCAGGATTAATTACTCATTAGCACGAGTATATATATTAACATGTAAGAACAAACTAATAAATATAATATTGTGTCCATGTCCCCATTTATATCCCTATTAATTTTTATCTCTCCACTTCCCTTTCCAACATATCCTCTTCACATTGCAAACCTCCTAAATTGAGTTTAGAAACAAACAATTACACATACGATAAAAAATCACTCAATGTTTCTTTATTTATTATTTTATTAAACAACACAAAAATACATTTTTATTAGGACTGACTATAAATCTATGGCACCAGTGTTTTGGTATTTTTAGCAACCTCCTCCAATGCTAATTTTGGGATGCTTATTTTTTTCTATAGTGATTAGGCATATATAAAATAGAGCGCCAGCTTTTACAACATGGACGGTGAAATATAGACAACATGGGCTGAAATATGTTAGGAAAACAATGAAAATAAGAAAAATATATGGACCCACCCGACCATGTGGCTATGGAACATGCCAACATGAACAACGATGCTTAAAAAATCAATAAATTGTTTTGTGACGCACAAACTCTGTCATAGTTGATGGCATTTGTAAATTGGACTTTGTGACACAGAAAATGCCTATGTGACGTAGCAAATATCGTCACTAGATAGAATTAGACTAGCTGTATGACGTTTTTTATGACATACAACTTTTTATTGTCACTAAGTCAAAATGCCTACAACAGAATGTCATAAACCGGATGATATAATGACAATATGACCTGTTGTCATACTAAATACGTCAAAAAACCACACATTTCTTGTAGTGTCCACAGACCAAGCAGGTATGGAAAGAGAAGGTGACATCATCAGAGTCACCATCGCAAGAGGTGCAACCATCAAGGTCTCCATCTTTGGGACCGGATGATGCACCCGAAGAATGAAGGACTTTTCTCCAGTCAAGTCCTGTCCGGAGAACTTAAAAATCTGAACCCTCGCCGAAAGGTAATATCGATAGTTATCCATATTTACATTCTAGTATTGCATGAATTATTTTTCACTATAGCATAATTACTTTTCTGTATTAGCATTGCATTAGAAAAGAAAATAAAAAATCATATCATTGTTGCATTATAAAAATCCAAAGCCCCATGTGAATAATTCTATGGTGTGTAAAAGCCCACAAAAATATTCACTGTAGTGGCATAAAAATAAAAATACCATGCATACATATTTCCTTTTCTGCATTATGAAATTAGAAAATCTAAAAATATATTAGATAAACGTCCTGCTAAAATTCTGCTAATAGAAAATCTATCCAGACCCACAAGAACAACTAATGTCCGAATGGCTGACCGCTAACCCCTTATCCTAACCCATGTCACGAGTTTTTTATGTTCTTGTTGATATTTATGTAGGATGACACATATGATCAAAGAGCAAGTTCACCCGGTTGTCTTCATCTTGCTCCACTCGTGGACGAGAAAGACTTCTGCTAGTAAAATCGCTCTAAAGAAAACCACAGCAACATCCAGCTTGGGGGAGGAGCATCCCCCGTGTACCTAGCTAAGTATCACTTTCCTTTTGTTTTACTATTAGTAAGTTTGCTTTATGCTAGTAAAAAAAGATACATAACTAAAAGCAAAATAAAAAGTTTCATCTTTGTGATAACTATATATATTATTAAGGTGTGATCTTAAATCTAGTCTAAAAAATAATAATAAAGAGTGTGTCTAGATTTCTTTAAGTTTGATTTTTAAGAGCTAAAATATAAAAAGGGACTTTGTGGATGATCTCTTGAAATAAAAATGATGAATAGTTGCTCTGTTGTAATTCCTTTCAAGTACCTAATTTTCAGCCTTGAATTTTCCTGAGTTTTGGATAAGACTGTTTTGATTTAAGAATTTACTCTGAACTTGAAACTTGTGGGAAGCATATGCTTGATCTAAGTCTAGGTAATTGACGGATATGATATGAGAAGGTTGAGCTGTTGTTTATCTTGTTTCAAGTGATACTAAAGTTCTGGAGATTTATCTTTTGAAAACATAAAATGTTTCATGATGAGTTCCTGTATAACAAAGCTTGAATTCCTAGCAGAGCCATATATGATACTTAGATTACGAAAACTTCCACATATATGCTGCTTATTTTACATTGAGTTAAGTCAAGCTTTGTTGACCCTTATGAGAGGTTTGTCATGCTCTTAAAATCAAGATCACATTCACACCACCCACATATGCACTACTCCAACACTAGGGCTAGGCGCAAAAACATGCCATTCCATTTAGATCCACCCAAATATGTTTTACTCCTACACTGGGAGTGAACACCAAAAATATGCTTGATAGGATATCCACCAAATAAATGCTCTAAGTTCTTGTTGCTATCTCTCAAAGTTTGTTGCAGAAAAGATGCATGGGCTATGCAAAAGTTATTCATAAAAAAGAGAAAAAAAGAAAAAATGAGAAAAAATAGACAAGTGTCGGTGTCTAGAGGACTGTGTGTCTAAATAGAGCGACTAGTGAATTTGTATCTGTGCGTCTAGACCTTGATGGTGTGCAAAGCGGACACAAAGATGTATACTGGTTCGGGCATGAACGGCCCTACGTCCAGTGGGTTTTGCTGCGGTTCGTGTTGCCTTGCACCGGGGTGCTTGTAGTAGGGGTTACAAGCTTTCGAGAGAGGGAGTAGATCCCAGGTCTCTTGTGAGTGGTGGTGGTATGTGGTTTCGATTGAGATGGGTTCTAGCTGTTCTTGTTTGGTCATTTTTTGTTTCTTCTTGTCTCGATCGCCCGTAGACGTGCCCCCTACCTCCTCTTTTATAGCTTCTAAGGGGAGGGCTCGGGTTACATTTGCGGTAAAGTGGTGAAAATGAGGAAAATGAAAGAGAAAGACAAAAAAGGTGGCTTCGGGCATAGCCGTCCTCCTCCTTATCCGGTGGGAGCAGTTCTCTTGTAGCGTGGAGTCGTGCGGGGCGTTGATCTTTTGGCCTCTCCATTCGCTGGTGCGACGTGCCGGGGCCATGCCTTGACATGTACACCTCTAGGCGCGTGCGCCGGGATTTTCGTAGCGAGGGGGTTAGGTGGCACAGCTATCGTCACCCTTGTTGTTGTGGAGGTATGGATGTCGTTGTGGTAGAATGATCGGGGTCATGTCAAGTTAGGGCGTGGTTCTTGTGCCCCTGTTGACTGTGCACGGTCACGTCCATCACGTCGATGGGAGCGAGTACCGTGGTTGGGGGGCCCGTGGCTCCCCATCTTGCCTGAGGGTTCCACGTGCCCCTTGGGTGAGGCGAAAACGCGCCGCGGGGGGTCAGGCACTTTTGATGACGCCACGGGGGCTCGGGCGAGGCGGAGAGATATAGCCCGAGATGCCTATCGTGCCCAAGGCCTCTCCGTAAGGCTCGGGCGAGATAGAGTTTGCCATTTGCACCCTGAGCGGCTGACACGCTGTTAGTTCTTTTTGGGCCCCCTATGATGGGGTTCTTTAACAAACGTGCAGAGTGCCGTATCTTACCCCCTGTTGGGTACCCTAGGTATTTTGATACCTGACAACAAGTGTTTGAGATATTTAAAACAATGGGTATTCAGATGTCCGCCTAAAAAGAGAGAAAAGATGAATAAGATAGCCCATGTTTTCTTGCAAAGTTGTTTTCAAGAGAGATATGTTTTCAAGGAGCGAAAGTAGAATTAGGTTAGCCACCATATATATCCACCATATACATCCACACATGCACATCTTGATTTGATTGTATGACTCAACTCTCTTTGGATCTGAGGTTTGACTTTACAATATATGTTTTGCAAGAGTGCTCTTTCATGCTTTGTCCACTCCTATGAGCTCCACATAAGCCTTAGTTGTAGGAAGAGAAAGACATAATATCATTATTGCCTTGGTAAGGATCCACAAATACCACATATATTGAGAGACTTGAGAGTATCATACAAAGGAAGCTCTGAGTTTTATTTTAAAAACTTACAAAAACTCTAAAATAATGGTTGGACAAAGAACTTGAGACATAGTGTTTGGCTTGATCGTTCTGTCTTTCAATTGCCCAAGACCCAAGAGAAGGCTAAGAAGCCCCATGGTTGAAGGTAATATGGGTAAGTTTGAAAGTCAGATTGGTTTATTCTAATCTAGAGAGAAATTCTTGTTTGAACGCATGTGTACTTTTGAGGAGTGAAAGCAATGACAACTCCTGATCCATTTACTGAGTTTAGCTTTGCTAAGGGACTAGCAAAGGTTAAGCTTGGGGGAGCTTGTTGACAGTAGTTAACAACCATTATAAACCATCAATATAACTTGTATAAGGACATAAATGTGATTACCAACGAAGGTCTAGGGGTTTAAACTTATAAATTCAATGAGTTTTGGTGAATCTGTATTTTTTGCAAGGTTTATCCAGAAAACCGTCAAGGTGAACCTACATGTCGGAATTAATTGCGCTTATCCGTAGTATAACGGACACCAGAAGGTTCTAAAAGACTCGAGAATACTCCACACCGAAGCAGAGGGTGAGGCGTCGCCAGGTGGGGCTGGCTGGTCCCACCTGTAGACCGCCCGGCCCTTGGGGCTCACCTGTTAGCCCCCCATTGCTATGTTGGTTCTCCACCACCTCCTAGGAAACATCTACGCCATTTATTCAAGTCGGTTTGATCTGAGGGCTTAGGATTGACGCTTCGGCCTATATATACTAGCCCCTGCCACCCCCTCTAGGCATAACTCCGATCATTAAGTCATTTGAGAAGATAGAAACCCTAATCATCCTCAGAGCTCCACCATATTCTAGGGCATAGCTAGTTAGGCTAGTCTAGAGGGAGGCAAGCAGGCTTCGCTTGGATTCCTGATCTTATCAAGAGCATGGTTTAGTATAATCTTTGTACCCCCTCTCTTTTGTATCTCTCATTACTTTTATATGATTGCTACAATTGTTATGACATTATTATTCATATCATCCATGTTCCTAGTTATAATGTTCATCATCTACTTTGGTTATATACTTAGTATAGCTAGATTATCATTATATTTACACAAGTTCGTATAGCGCTCACTCCAAGGTACCATGGGTGGGTGGTCGACGTTGTGTAAGCGTGGTGCTTATACGTTGTTTACCTACGGATACACCCTATATTCTGGGCTATGTGGTAGATCATGGATATGACACTCCCGTTGAGTTCTTTGTAGTCCACTCCCCGAATATAGGTTTGCAAGTAGGATTCGGTTATGAAGGAATAGGTTCTTAATCTTCCTTAGTAATATCCCTTATGTGTAGATATGAAGTTGATCTTAGGCATGATTATTAAGTGTAATTGCACTAATCAATGTATACTTTGACTTGTAATTAAGAATGACTTAAGAATTATTCCTCTAATATTCTACTTAACCATGCTAATGCCATAGAAATGAGTACTCTGAGTGATTTGTCATTATCATTAATCAATACTTATCATATACATATCTTATCTTATGACTTACCCCTATTGAGTAGAATATTGGTTATGGTTTACTTCTCCATCAGCAGTATAAGCTATCAATACATGTCCATGCCAGACCTTCCCTGTGGTAAAAATATAAATAACGATACCTGGAATCCTTTTTTATATATTTATATATTCTTTCTAATCACATAAAATGATAAAGAACTGCTTAGTATTATTCTAGTGGTAATGCTAGGTAGTACCAACAAGCATCTCTGGCATCATCACTAGGGATGACAACCTAGTAAGCAATGTTAGGAGATGTAGGCATACAATAGGTGGCTACTAAAACAAGTGACAAGTTAATAAATACCAACAATACACTAGGGAAGAAAGCATATATTGGTAAGGAGGACGATTATTTCCGTAAAGCACACTACATAGTTCTGCAAAACTCCTTCTTGGTGGATCCATATATCGAGGTACACAAGGACATTGTACATGGCGAATTCCCGGGGACGACTAAAGCTTGGATTACGCATCGGCACATGGAAACTTTAGGCGGTTGGTTGTGAAAACGATGTCAAGGTGACGAGAGTCTATATGAGCAATTGTACTTGTTGTCTAGGGAACCATCTAGGCATATCCTGACATTCAAAGGGTACGAGATAAATGGCAATACATTTTACACGATAGCTCAAGATAAAAAGGAGTATCAACCAAAACAGTGGTGTCCGCATAGATGCCATGGACCCAAATGGGAATCAAGAAACATATTATAGCCGCATAGAGGAGATATGGGAACTAGACTATGGACCTTATTTTAAGGTCCCTTTGTTTCGGTGCCAATGGGTGAAGGTGACCTGAGGTGGGATAACAGTGGACCTCAACAATAACAGTGGACCTCAACAATCTTGAGTACAGAGATGAACCATTCATCTTAGCCAGGGATGTGAATCAGGTGTTCTATGTGAAGGACGTGCCTACCAAACAAAGAAAGGGAAAAACAACGACAACGACTCAGACAATGAGCCAAAGCGCCACATAGTTCTTTCAGGGAAAAGAAACATCGTGGGAATCGAGGACAGGTCTGACATGTCAGAAGATTATGAAAAGAATGACGGAATTCCGCCCTTCACAATAAATAGTGACCCAAGCATCCTGCTAAATAATGAGGACACTCCATGGTTACGGCGCGATCATAACCAAGGGACATATGTCAAGAAGAAGTTCATTGCTGTCCCCGCTTGATATAGTGATGTATTAGACCTATTATGTAATAATTGTGACATCAGATTTTTCTGTCGTGCTTTCATATTTTCTACGATTTAAATAAATTTTCTACTTAACAGTGGATTTCCTATGGAGAATGTGTGATGAAAAACCAAATGATCAACGTAAATAAGATGTGAAAACTAATTTCCTGTCAAAAAACCATAGTTTTAATGATTTTAATTAAGTAGTACATTTTTGCATGGTGGAAATTGTGATTATTATTTACACTATGTTAAATATTTATACGGTAAAACAAAACAGTTTAGGTTATAGAACTTTCTTGTGTATAATAATGCAAAACTAGGTCCAGGATTTTTTTGTATTTTTTGGCTAATATTTTATTTACTAGGCAATTAACAACACTCTGCATATTTGTATAAAAGAAATATATAAAAAAGAGAAAACTTCTGAAAACTGGCGGGAAGCCAAACTGTAGCCCACCTTTACTCCCGGGTGGATCAACCAACCAGGACTAAAGATGGGCTGCGTTTTGGTGGCCCGCCAAAATTCCCTTTACTCCCGGGCTGTGGCTGCACCTGGGACTAAAGGTCAGACCGTTAGTCCCGGTTATAGCCATCACCCGGGACTAAAGGACCTTTAGTCCCGGGCCGTGGCTTCACTCGGGACTAAAGGTCCCTCCTATATATTGCCTCCACTCTTCTCCCCCTCCATCATCTCGTCTTCTTCACCACCCAAGAGCCACCGCGCTACTGCCGCTCGATCATCATCGCCTCCAGCCTCCACGCGCGCGCACCTCTCTCGCCGTCTCCGCCAGCGGCCCAACTCGCGCCTCTCACATCCGTGCGTGGTGCCTAGATCCGGATCCGCCGCCGTCGTCCTCGCCCTCGCCCAGATCTGATTTGGATCCACCGCCGCCGTCATCGATCCTCATCCTTGTCATCGCTGCCTCCGCGCACGTCATCCTCGTCACCCGTCGGTGCCCTCGCTCATCCTTGCTGCCGGAGTGCGTCGTCCTCCTCAACATCATCTCTGATCTAGCACCAGCATCGTCACCCCACCGGCGCCCTCACCTCGTCACCCCGCCAGCGCCCTCGCTCGTCCTCACCATCGGAGCATGTCGTCCACGCGCGAACTTCGTCCTCGGCTAGCTCTACGTGCGCTCGTTGAACTCGTCGATCTCCGATCGGCCGCCGGCACGTCGCGTGTGCCTTGGCCCCGTCGTACGTGCTCGATCGTGCTCGCCGTGCACTCTCGTGCTCATGCTCGTCGTCCTTGTCCCTCATCGTGCTCGCCAGAGGAACTCCGCCCTGTTGCACATGTGAGCAACAGTGTGTGCATATGTGGTGTGTGTATGAGTGTGCGTGTGATGTGTGTGTGCATATTATTTTTTTGGCATAGAAAAAATATAGAAAAATATATAGATTTTATTTGTAGACAAAATAGAAAAAATGTAGTAGTTTACTTTAATATATATAGAAAAATATTGAGTGCTATGAATTGTAGAAAAAATGTAGTTGTGTACTACAATATATAGTTGTAGAAATATATTTGAATCTTCGTCACAATTGAAAAGATAGTTTTTATTAGTGCTATGAATTTTATTAGTGCTATGAATTTTTTGGTATACATATTTGAATTTTGATATATTGACATTATTAGTGTGACATGAATTTTCTTATATTTATATACACTGATGTTGATATATATCCTAATATCCTGAGCTCCGCTCCAAAACCTAACCCGGCCGAGCTCCGCTCCAAACCCTAACGAAGGTGTAAATAATAACCCTGAATTCTATATAGTTATATATATTTGAATTTGATTCTACATAATTAGTGTGACATGAATCCGCTCCAAACCATAACCAAGGTGCAAACCGTAACCAGATCGAGCTCAGCGTAAATATTAACCCCTGAAGTCTATATATAGTTATTTAAGTTTGATCCGCTGAGTCGCTACATTTACATATGCATGACTAGTGTATGGTTTTCATTTATATATAGTTGTGGCACTTAAGATGGCCGAGCCGCTAGACCACTACGATTAGAATGAGGCCATGATATATGGCCCCAACCAGAACGAGGCCGACCTGGAATTTGATGACGGCTCTCAATACTTACTGAATTTTGAAGATGAGCAAGAACTTCTTGTGCAAAAAAATCCTGTGCAAGAAAATGCTGGTGAGATATATTTGTTAATAATCTTGCATCTCTTATATATATGAAATTAAACATAGTTCCAATAATTCCTATATATATGTATTACTGAATCTTTGTGTTTCTATGTATGTAGCCCTCTAGATCGACGACGTCGACGAAAAGTAGTAAAAGTGTACGAGGACCAACAAAACTGTTGGAGGGCCACTACATAATCACAGAAGTCGATCCTAATACTGGCGAACCGCTCCAGCCAAAAAATAATGCAAAGAAGTTCATAAACCACTGTGGGGTTCTTGTTAGGGACAGAGTCTCAATCAGCGTTCGTTAATGGAAACAGAAGAAGGATGATCCTCTGACCAGTTTTGTCTCTGAGCGAGAGAAGGACCTTCTTTGGGCTTCAGTCACTTCACATTTCAATTTATAAGCAGGTGAAGATTTAAGAAAACTAGTTAAATGTTGGGCTCTCAAGAAGATGGCAACACAATTCTGGACAAGGAAGAAGAAGTTGTATAATGAATTTGTCAAGAAGAATCTGACTCTAGATTTCAGTGAAAATAGCCCGTACAAAAAGTTGAGGGACGATTGGCCTGAATTTGTGAGGTACAAGACCTCGGAAGAGGGTGAGGAACAGGTGAGAAGGAACCAACAGAATGCACGGCAGAAGGTATACCATCATAAAACAGGATCAGGTGGCTACAGGAGTTTCATTCCAAAGTGGCAAAGAATAGAAGCAGACCTGCTTGCCAAAGGGATCCATTCATTTTGACTCGAATAGCCCAAACGCTCCAAGAATTGGTTTTTCGCACATGAGAGATCACTGGACCCAGAGACCGGGGAGCCGGTTATTGGTGGGGAAATCAGAATAGTACCACAAATAGCTTCTGCCAGTGGTGCCTTTGTGCCCAATCGTGAGAAGGATGAGCTGACGTACGCCCTCCAGACTCCTGAACACCCTAGGCGAATGTGAGGCAAAGGGTTGATTTTGTGGCAGCATGGCTTCCCTGAGGACGCCGCTACCTACAGAAGCCGCCAACGAAGGAAGGATGAGAAGGCAGAGCGAATCCGCAGGTTAGAGGAGGCGGTGCATCAATCGCGGGAGCAAGAACTGAGCATAGAGGCAAGAATGCAAGAGAAAATCAAATGGCAAGTGGCACTATAGTTGAGTAGCCAGAGGCAGTCATCAACATCAGAGCATGGGTTAGCCCTCCTCAGCTAAGAAGCAGCTGCGCTTCCACTGAGCTCCCAAATCAAGATGACACATTGCAGCACTTTCCCATGGATGACATCACCATGCCTTTGACACCATGTAAGCGGCACATTCCCTTGGGGAATACCAGTGCCACAGTCTTGGTGGCACACGGTATATTGTTTCTCTTGTGGTCCCTGAGAAGACACCAACAATCCATGGGAATCCAATTCCACCTGGCTATTATAGCGTCTCGGTGGATAGAGGTATCAAAGACTATAGGGAAGTGCCTCTTGACTTTCCTGGAGGTGATGAGAAGACCCTAGGAAAAGTAGAGCAATCATTCGTTTTATAGCACAAGCTCTACATCATTATTCCTGGTGCGGCGGCTAGGGTACCATCGCCTCCTCCTCAACTACCTCATGACAGGTGAGGAAGAAAGTGAACAAAACAGTTTTTCAATAATTGTTGACGGTCCTTAAGTACCAAATATAGTTATCAAATAAATAAAGAAAAGGATCCAAATGCAACCAACACCTAGACTTAGGGTTTTATCTGACAGAATTCCATGAGTTTTGGTGTTTGTCTGTTTCTGCAGGGGGGTTATCAGAAAATACAGAGGAAAGGCCCACACGTCGGGTTTACATAGAGATAATAACGTGTTCACCGATTTTCTATCATCTAGAAGACTCCAGAAGCCACGAGAACGAACGGGAGGCCGAACGGGCCCGGAGGCAGGGCGCCCGCCCTGCTCCCACTACAAGGTTTTCCCCATGATGCAACGACCTAAAAGTGTTGCAATATGCCAAAAAGTGTTGCAATAGACAAAATTGCAACACAAAAATTTGGTTGGGAGGCGTTGCCACTGATGTCGTAGCAATAAGTTTGCGCAACACTTTATTTTGGTGTTGCAATAAATTTTCCTCTATTGCAACACAATGGAGTTTTCTTGCAACACCATGAAGTGTTGCAAGCCATAGTATAAGCAACCACCGTAGGTGTTGCAATAGTAACTACTGCAACACACTTGGTGTTGCCAGAGATATCTGTTGCCACATACCCAAAAAGTAGCAATAGATACACTAGCAACGAGAATTAGTGTTGCAATAGACCCTATTGCCACACATCAATAGTGAAGCAATAGATGGACCCTCTATTGCTACACTATCTTTGTGGTTGCTATAAGTAGACCATCTATTGCCACAATAGATATTTGGTTGCTACAGATGGCTTCTCTATTGCCACACTTGTCTACGTGGTTGCTATAGGTAGAACCGTCTATTGCCATGACAAATGTTTTGGTTGCTATAGGGGGCTCTATATTGCCACACTAAATATTGTGGTTGCTATAGGTAGAACCCTCTATTGCCACGATAAATGTTTTGGTTGCTATATGTGGTCTCTCTATTGCCACACTAAATAATGTGGTTGCTATAGGTGAACTCTATTGCCACATCCATTGTTTCATTGGTATGAGGTTTTTGCCACACCGTTTGTTTGTTGCTATAGCACATATTGCAACGCCAAATGATTATGCCGATAGTCCATATTGCAACGCTTTGTTTGGTAGTGACAAACAGTAATTGCACGCCGAACAATATATGATCAATGAAGCATTTAGGCATCAATTAAACCAAAATATGCTTTGTTCGTACAAATCATTAATGAAACCGAAACCATCCAATATCAAACTTAGTCGATAACACACGCACAACTGAAACACATAAAGTATCTGACATAGATCACTATCTAGTTTCATCACATCAAAATCTAATGAGCTATGGAGCACTGCAGCAAAGGTACGGTTGCCTTGATGTTGATCATCCCATCAATCATACGCTCCACTCAAACTCCATCTTGCTCCTGAAAAGAATTATAAACAATTGTGGTATATGCATCAGGTAAACTGAAATTGTATTATTTTGGCAACACCAGCATAGAGTCGACAAAGTAAGCAATTTGGAATCTTCAACTAAAGACTAGCAGGTTTGCAAATAAATTTATAGAATTATTCAAAAGTAAAATGCCCCATGTAAAGCCTATATGATCAAACCTACAAGTCAATCATGTATATATACAAAAAACACTCTCAGTGACACCAATCCAAATCAGAAATATTCACAGGTAGTGAAGTTACCAAAAATTCACCTGTGCATTGCCAGCTTGTTGTTTCCTTTTGCCTAATGCTCGTTTCTTAGCCGCATCATCCTTCAGTGCTTTTGTAGTAGTATAAGAAATTGTCGGATTCCCTCCATTGTTTTGGCCTGTTTGTGACTTATTCGCAGCACCCCTTCTAGTTGTGCGAGTATTACCGGTAGTTGTAGGTGCTGTAGATGCGAGTTGTGTTTGCGGCGTGTTGCTAGTGTGACCAGTACTTGTCCCTGTAGTAGCTGCGGGTTGTGTTTGTGGCGGGCTGCTACGTGGGTTATCCTGCAAATCAATAGTTGGAGGGAAAATTAGACCCATACTATGGACTATGACATGACAACATTAAACACTCATCAATCCTCAAACTACCTGCCGATGTGATATTTTTTCACTTTCTGTTGTTACATTTCCTTCAACCATGTTTGTTGCAGCAGCAACCTTAGCAATTTGTCCCCCATCTTTGTTACCCTGCTTTTAATGTTTGGTTAGAAAAATCATGTCTGGAGTTTGAAAGTACAAAAATGATGTTGTTTACACTTCAAAATTCAGCAGATATGCATAATGTCTACACTAAAACAATGCCTTTACAATATGTAAGAAATAAACTACTACCAGCATGGTTTGTAGTCAACTACCTGAGCACATGATTTCAATTCAACAAAATATGAAAAGATTAAACCAGCGGGTAGGTATACAGCCTCGAGACAGATAAACACATTAACTTAATCTCTTGGGCAAGTTAAGATTTTACATTAATATTACCTGTTGTAAGGATGCTTGTCCTTGTATTGCTTGCATCATTGACATAAACTCTTGCCTAAGTGCTTCTCTATCAGCCTCCCTTGCCTTCTTCATTTCTTCCATCTGACACCTATGTTCTTCCCTTTCAGCTTCCCTTTCAGCCTCTTGAGTTTCAAGTCATTCCTGTAGCTTTGCAAACGCGTCGATCAGTGTCGCATCCTGACGGACACGGTACTGGTATTCCTCAGACAGTAGCTGCCTTCTAGTTGGGTACTTTGCCATGTATCCATTAGCATGGATCTTAGTTGATTTGCAGTTTATTGTTTCCTTGTAGGCTGTCTGGAAAATATGATTTTGCTCCATGTCTGAGATGATGTTTATATCTCCATTTGTTTCCCTCTCTGAAAGTTTGCTGCTTGCATTATCCTAACAAAGAGAGGGCAGTAAAAGTAGTTAATTCAAAAAGAAATTGTAGGAGTTCACTTTGCATCACTCAATAAGGTTTGTACAAACTGTTATATACTCACATATACATCCCTAGATTCTTGGCTTGTCCATTCCCCATTCTTAGTGTGTGTCATCATAAAAAGGTCCAAATCATTTGGCTCATCACCTGTTAGCGGGTCCCTCTAATGTGGCAAGAATGTAACAAATTAGCGTCATTCCATCATGTAAGGAAGCATGACATGTGCTTATGAAGTTATTACCTTCTCATAGCTTAACTGAGAAAAAGACTTTGATCCGGTCACATGGTTTATCTTTCGATTTTGCCGATTATGAGAATTCTTGCTGCTAATCCTCTGCACAAGGAGTTGTTTTTTTAAAAAAATAGTGAATTACTCGAAACATATCCTTTAATTTAGCAGGTGCAATTGGCAAGAATAAAATAAATGTCATCAAACCTGAAATTCTTCGCTGCCAAAATACATCACCAGATAGTGCCATTCAACAATGTCCAATTCTTCTGGCTTGTGTCTCATTCTCTCATCATAGGTGGTGTATGCCCTGTATGTAGCACTAAATGTTGAGCGCCATCCTTTGTAACGCTCATTTGCGATGGTCCATATCTTTTTTCTGTTTTCCTCATTATTCTCAATGTCCCACTTATTCTATTCAACAAAAAACATAAATACTATGTCACTTCTTAAATAATTTGGTAAATGCGTACGCAACCAAAAACAAATCAGAACTTACCATAATAGTAGATTCTATTGACTTTTTTACATCTTCGTGGATATCTCTCCATGTTCTCACTCCAATGAGTGGTGCTTTTTTCCTTGTAAACAGTACTATTTCATCAATAAATGTGCGTGTGTTCTCACCTGCAGCTCCTCCAATTCTAGAGAATTCGACTTTAAGCTTCCCACTGCCCTGCCTGGACCTCTTGTGGGAGGCTGCCAATCCTTTCAGGGTACCTCGTGCCTTCCTCTTTTGGGAGTCTTGTCAATTGAAACAATTATACAAATGCAAGAGATTAAACAAAATTGTTTACTAGGGACAACTGAACTGAACCTAAAAATAAAATCATAATAAGCATTACTTACTATTTCCCTGTGTTTTCTCACGCCGAGCATGAGATGGTAGGTTCAGAGGTGGTGTTGGATTGCTATCTTGACTTGAATTTAGTAAATCTATCTGATTCCTACGGTTGTCATATGCACCTGCAGACAATAGGTCACATGTGTAAGCTATAAATGGTTTGCGAATGACTGATTATAATTTGGTTGACATTTTGGGAAAAGTTGTTATATTACTAATATCATCAAGTTGTCCTTGAACCCTTAACCATTCTCTGTAAGTCTTCACTGTGTCTTCCCTGTATGTATCTTTAAATTCTTCAAAAACCATGATGATATCAGTGGCGTGGCCATTGCAATATATTATAATATAACCATTTAGAATAGGGCAGCAACATAACTTACCCATGTATTTTCTCTCTTTATGCATATTGCTAAGCCACACCTTGTAATCATCAATTGACTCATCAGTGGAATCTTCACTAATTGATGCCATTCTTGGCAATTTAATGGGTGTTATCTCCACATTTCGCTCTGTTATTTGATCCCTTGACAATACTAATCTGAGCTCCCTCTCCTCCGCATTACTTGATAACATAGCATTTGCATCTTCATCGTATTCGATCTCGTTTAGTATTGCTACAGCATTACCACATCTCCTCTTAAAGTACAAGTAGTCCCTAGCACCATACCCCAGATTTGATTTCATTGTTATTAAGTTACCAAACGTGATCGAATCCCTGTCTATTGTATACTGAGTAAATTCTTGTCCCCCCAATGCCCCCTTGCAAGTGAAAGACATAGTCCATGTTTGTTCCGAGCTGTCACAAAATATGATGAGAAACATAAGCACACGTGATGAAACAATATTTAAAGAAGGAACAACTTGAGAATGGCAAACGATAACATGTCCTTCATTATTTGTCGTAAGCGCGTGCACATATCAAGGTAATCAGATGTGTCCTTCATTGCTAAAATGTGTAATGACGATTTTAGGATGATCATGAACAGTCAATTTTCAAGTTGCCTTCACTATATTGATTAACTTGACGGATTCTAACTGATTGTGAAGTAGCATCTCAGCCAGACATTGTTTCGTTGAAAGTATCATCACCAAAATAAAGTCCTCGAAAACAAAAGTATCTAAACCTACCAGTACATTCAAATAGATATATAACCAATTAGGCTAGAAAGAATTAATCGATGGCAGCTGCAGCAGTAATATAATTAGGCTAGTAGCAACACAGGCACAGATCATGGGACAAATAAGAATGCAACTAAATATATCATTTACTTTCTCGCGTGGCTGTAGCTTGCCACGACACAGATGGAGATCAAGATGAAGCTGCAGCAGATGGTGTGCAAGCAGACGGTCTTTCAAATGGTGATTTTCAGTTCCTGCATTAATCCTTTTAGATCAACTGCCTTTGTTTTTTTGGCTGTTTGTTCCTCCTACTGTGAATGATCTTTTTTTTGGCGTGCAAAACTAGTGCATCGCTAAACAGCACTTAACTATCCACGTCGTGGTCGATTCTACAGAATTGGGAACACTTGCCGCACTGATTTTTTAGAGAGACATAAGTATTTTTTAGACGACCTAGCAAAAAAATTGATCTTGCACAGTATTGAAATAGATCACACGAAATAATCTCTTTTTAAAACACAAATTCAGAATGATATGATCAGCCAGCAGGTGAGCTTGGGGAGGGAAGGGGAGGGGATATTTTGTGCCCTTACCTGTCGTCGGTCTGAGAGGAACGCCGGCAGCTTTCTTGTCCTTGGCTGGCGTCACCTCCATCTTCATCGGCAAGAGGTGTTGCCGTCCTGGAAGAAGGTGTCTGAAAAAGCGACATCGTCGCCTTGGGTCTGGACATCATGGAAGCAGGTGCGTGCGCCGATGCAGGTGTTACCGTGTTGCACGCAGGTGCCGTCGCGGCTGCAGTTGTGGGCATCAATGACGACGCAGGTGTCCCCATTGCCGCTCTCGCCGGTCCCTCCGGAGGGGTCGCCATCTTCTTCCCCTTGGTCGAAGCCCAAAACCCTAACTGGCGGCTGGTGTGTGCGGCTATCTGCTCTCCCAAGTCCCACCCGATTAGATTAGGAAGGGAGATCAAAAGTCACGTAATGTGGGGAGGGAAAAACGTGGGTCCAAGTTTCCAAAATTTTCAAAACCTATAATCTGGTTGTCGTCTCTTCACGTTGATGGTCCAGGTCCACTAACAATTTGATGATATTTGAACAAGTTTTACTAAGAGTTAGATCGATTCCAAAAAAAAGTTCGCGAAGAGCCCTAAGACATATCTATTTTTTTATATATGCTGCTACCGGACAACAGATAAATTTTAAATAAAAATTTGGTAATTTCAAAAGACTTGGTAATTTTAAAAAAACTTCGTACACATTATAAATTCTGAAAACTTATACTAGCACTTTTAAAACTTCATACTTTATAAGACTTAAAACTTTGTAATTTCAAACTTTTAAAAAATTCATGATTTTTATACCAGGACAATTTAAAATTTGTATTTCAAGATTTTAGTAGTACTAGTGGTGGTGGTGGGAGCGTTGCGCCGCCGCACAAGAAGGTAGCCCCTGCTTGTCTCGTCCCGGCATGGCGACGCTCTTCCACGCAGCCTCTACTGCAGCACGGCGCCTCGTTGCTGCTGAGGGTAGACTAGGGCTGAGACTGG
>CM039586.1:45488849-45710933 GCA_022457205.1 Saccharum spontaneum
CCAAAAAGTAGCAATAGATACACTAGCAACGAGAATTAGTGTTGCAATAGACCCTATTGCCACACATCAATAGTGAAGCAATAGATGGACCCTCTATTGCTACACTATCTTTGTGGTTGCTATAAGTAGACCATCTATTGCCACAATAGATATTTGGTTGCTACAGATGGCTTCTCTATTGCCACACTTGTCTACGTGGTTGCTATAGGTAGAACCGTCTATTGCCATGACAAATGTTTTGGTTGCTATAGGGGGCTCTATATTGCCACACTAAATATTGTGGTTGCTATAGGTAGAACCCTCTATTGCCACGATAAATGTTTTGGTTGCTATATGTGGTCTCTCTATTGCCACACTAAATAATGTGGTTGCTATAGGTGAACTCTATTGCCACATCCATTGTTTCATTGGTATGAGGTTTTTGCCACACCGTTTGTTTGTTGCTATAGCACATATTGCAACGCCAAATGATTATGCCGATAGTCCATATTGCAACGCTTTGTTTGGTAGTGACAAACAGTAATTGCACGCCGAACAATATATGATCAATGAAGCATTTAGGCATCAATTAAACCAAAATATGCTTTGTTCGTACAAATCATTAATGAAACCGAAACCATCCAATATCAAACTTAGTCGATAACACACGCACAACTGAAACACATAAAGTATCTGACATAGATCACTATCTAGTTTCATCACATCAAAATCTAATGAGCTATGGAGCACTGCAGCAAAGGTACGGTTGCCTTGATGTTGATCATCCCATCAATCATACGCTCCACTCAAACTCCATCTTGCTCCTGAAAAGAATTATAAACAATTGTGGTATATGCATCAGGTAAACTGAAATTGTATTATTTTGGCAACACCAGCATAGAGTCGACAAAGTAAGCAATTTGGAATCTTCAACTAAAGACTAGCAGGTTTGCAAATAAATTTATAGAATTATTCAAAAGTAAAATGCCCCATGTAAAGCCTATATGATCAAACCTACAAGTCAATCATGTATATATACAAAAAACACTCTCAGTGACACCAATCCAAATCAGAAATATTCACAGGTAGTGAAGTTACCAAAAATTCACCTGTGCATTGCCAGCTTGTTGTTTCCTTTTGCCTAATGCTCGTTTCTTAGCCGCATCATCCTTCAGTGCTTTTGTAGTAGTATAAGAAATTGTCGGATTCCCTCCATTGTTTTGGCCTGTTTGTGACTTATTCGCAGCACCCCTTCTAGTTGTGCGAGTATTACCGGTAGTTGTAGGTGCTGTAGATGCGAGTTGTGTTTGCGGCGTGTTGCTAGTGTGACCAGTACTTGTCCCTGTAGTAGCTGCGGGTTGTGTTTGTGGCGGGCTGCTACGTGGGTTATCCTGCAAATCAATAGTTGGAGGGAAAATTAGACCCATACTATGGACTATGACATGACAACATTAAACACTCATCAATCCTCAAACTACCTGCCGATGTGATATTTTTTCACTTTCTGTTGTTACATTTCCTTCAACCATGTTTGTTGCAGCAGCAACCTTAGCAATTTGTCCCCCATCTTTGTTACCCTGCTTTTAATGTTTGGTTAGAAAAATCATGTCTGGAGTTTGAAAGTACAAAAATGATGTTGTTTACACTTCAAAATTCAGCAGATATGCATAATGTCTACACTAAAACAATGCCTTTACAATATGTAAGAAATAAACTACTACCAGCATGGTTTGTAGTCAACTACCTGAGCACATGATTTCAATTCAACAAAATATGAAAAGATTAAACCAGCGGGTAGGTATACAGCCTCGAGACAGATAAACACATTAACTTAATCTCTTGGGCAAGTTAAGATTTTACATTAATATTACCTGTTGTAAGGATGCTTGTCCTTGTATTGCTTGCATCATTGACATAAACTCTTGCCTAAGTGCTTCTCTATCAGCCTCCCTTGCCTTCTTCATTTCTTCCATCTGACACCTATGTTCTTCCCTTTCAGCTTCCCTTTCAGCCTCTTGAGTTTCAAGTCATTCCTGTAGCTTTGCAAACGCGTCGATCAGTGTCGCATCCTGACGGACACGGTACTGGTATTCCTCAGACAGTAGCTGCCTTCTAGTTGGGTACTTTGCCATGTATCCATTAGCATGGATCTTAGTTGATTTGCAGTTTATTGTTTCCTTGTAGGCTGTCTGGAAAATATGATTTTGCTCCATGTCTGAGATGATGTTTATATCTCCATTTGTTTCCCTCTCTGAAAGTTTGCTGCTTGCATTATCCTAACAAAGAGAGGGCAGTAAAAGTAGTTAATTCAAAAAGAAATTGTAGGAGTTCACTTTGCATCACTCAATAAGGTTTGTACAAACTGTTATATACTCACATATACATCCCTAGATTCTTGGCTTGTCCATTCCCCATTCTTAGTGTGTGTCATCATAAAAAGGTCCAAATCATTTGGCTCATCACCTGTTAGCGGGTCCCTCTAATGTGGCAAGAATGTAACAAATTAGCGTCATTCCATCATGTAAGGAAGCATGACATGTGCTTATGAAGTTATTACCTTCTCATAGCTTAACTGAGAAAAAGACTTTGATCCGGTCACATGGTTTATCTTTCGATTTTGCCGATTATGAGAATTCTTGCTGCTAATCCTCTGCACAAGGAGTTGTTTTTTTAAAAAAATAGTGAATTACTCGAAACATATCCTTTAATTTAGCAGGTGCAATTGGCAAGAATAAAATAAATGTCATCAAACCTGAAATTCTTCGCTGCCAAAATACATCACCAGATAGTGCCATTCAACAATGTCCAATTCTTCTGGCTTGTGTCTCATTCTCTCATCATAGGTGGTGTATGCCCTGTATGTAGCACTAAATGTTGAGCGCCATCCTTTGTAACGCTCATTTGCGATGGTCCATATCTTTTTTCTGTTTTCCTCATTATTCTCAATGTCCCACTTATTCTATTCAACAAAAAACATAAATACTATGTCACTTCTTAAATAATTTGGTAAATGCGTACGCAACCAAAAACAAATCAGAACTTACCATAATAGTAGATTCTATTGACTTTTTTACATCTTCGTGGATATCTCTCCATGTTCTCACTCCAATGAGTGGTGCTTTTTTCCTTGTAAACAGTACTATTTCATCAATAAATGTGCGTGTGTTCTCACCTGCAGCTCCTCCAATTCTAGAGAATTCGACTTTAAGCTTCCCACTGCCCTGCCTGGACCTCTTGTGGGAGGCTGCCAATCCTTTCAGGGTACCTCGTGCCTTCCTCTTTTGGGAGTCTTGTCAATTGAAACAATTATACAAATGCAAGAGATTAAACAAAATTGTTTACTAGGGACAACTGAACTGAACCTAAAAATAAAATCATAATAAGCATTACTTACTATTTCCCTGTGTTTTCTCACGCCGAGCATGAGATGGTAGGTTCAGAGGTGGTGTTGGATTGCTATCTTGACTTGAATTTAGTAAATCTATCTGATTCCTACGGTTGTCATATGCACCTGCAGACAATAGGTCACATGTGTAAGCTATAAATGGTTTGCGAATGACTGATTATAATTTGGTTGACATTTTGGGAAAAGTTGTTATATTACTAATATCATCAAGTTGTCCTTGAACCCTTAACCATTCTCTGTAAGTCTTCACTGTGTCTTCCCTGTATGTATCTTTAAATTCTTCAAAAACCATGATGATATCAGTGGCGTGGCCATTGCAATATATTATAATATAACCATTTAGAATAGGGCAGCAACATAACTTACCCATGTATTTTCTCTCTTTATGCATATTGCTAAGCCACACCTTGTAATCATCAATTGACTCATCAGTGGAATCTTCACTAATTGATGCCATTCTTGGCAATTTAATGGGTGTTATCTCCACATTTCGCTCTGTTATTTGATCCCTTGACAATACTAATCTGAGCTCCCTCTCCTCCGCATTACTTGATAACATAGCATTTGCATCTTCATCGTATTCGATCTCGTTTAGTATTGCTACAGCATTACCACATCTCCTCTTAAAGTACAAGTAGTCCCTAGCACCATACCCCAGATTTGATTTCATTGTTATTAAGTTACCAAACGTGATCGAATCCCTGTCTATTGTATACTGAGTAAATTCTTGTCCCCCCAATGCCCCCTTGCAAGTGAAAGACATAGTCCATGTTTGTTCCGAGCTGTCACAAAATATGATGAGAAACATAAGCACACGTGATGAAACAATATTTAAAGAAGGAACAACTTGAGAATGGCAAACGATAACATGTCCTTCATTATTTGTCGTAAGCGCGTGCACATATCAAGGTAATCAGATGTGTCCTTCATTGCTAAAATGTGTAATGACGATTTTAGGATGATCATGAACAGTCAATTTTCAAGTTGCCTTCACTATATTGATTAACTTGACGGATTCTAACTGATTGTGAAGTAGCATCTCAGCCAGACATTGTTTCGTTGAAAGTATCATCACCAAAATAAAGTCCTCGAAAACAAAAGTATCTAAACCTACCAGTACATTCAAATAGATATATAACCAATTAGGCTAGAAAGAATTAATCGATGGCAGCTGCAGCAGTAATATAATTAGGCTAGTAGCAACACAGGCACAGATCATGGGACAAATAAGAATGCAACTAAATATATCATTTACTTTCTCGCGTGGCTGTAGCTTGCCACGACACAGATGGAGATCAAGATGAAGCTGCAGCAGATGGTGTGCAAGCAGACGGTCTTTCAAATGGTGATTTTCAGTTCCTGCATTAATCCTTTTAGATCAACTGCCTTTGTTTTTTTGGCTGTTTGTTCCTCCTACTGTGAATGATCTTTTTTTTGGCGTGCAAAACTAGTGCATCGCTAAACAGCACTTAACTATCCACGTCGTGGTCGATTCTACAGAATTGGGAACACTTGCCGCACTGATTTTTTAGAGAGACATAAGTATTTTTTAGACGACCTAGCAAAAAAATTGATCTTGCACAGTATTGAAATAGATCACACGAAATAATCTCTTTTTAAAACACAAATTCAGAATGATATGATCAGCCAGCAGGTGAGCTTGGGGAGGGAAGGGGAGGGGATATTTTGTGCCCTTACCTGTCGTCGGTCTGAGAGGAACGCCGGCAGCTTTCTTGTCCTTGGCTGGCGTCACCTCCATCTTCATCGGCAAGAGGTGTTGCCGTCCTGGAAGAAGGTGTCTGAAAAAGCGACATCGTCGCCTTGGGTCTGGACATCATGGAAGCAGGTGCGTGCGCCGATGCAGGTGTTACCGTGTTGCACGCAGGTGCCGTCGCGGCTGCAGTTGTGGGCATCAATGACGACGCAGGTGTCCCCATTGCCGCTCTCGCCGGTCCCTCCGGAGGGGTCGCCATCTTCTTCCCCTTGGTCGAAGCCCAAAACCCTAACTGGCGGCTGGTGTGTGCGGCTATCTGCTCTCCCAAGTCCCACCCGATTAGATTAGGAAGGGAGATCAAAAGTCACGTAATGTGGGGAGGGAAAAACGTGGGTCCAAGTTTCCAAAATTTTCAAAACCTATAATCTGGTTGTCGTCTCTTCACGTTGATGGTCCAGGTCCACTAACAATTTGATGATATTTGAACAAGTTTTACTAAGAGTTAGATCGATTCCAAAAAAAAGTTCGCGAAGAGCCCTAAGACATATCTATTTTTTTATATATGCTGCTACCGGACAACAGATAAATTTTAAATAAAAATTTGGTAATTTCAAAAGACTTGGTAATTTTAAAAAAACTTCGTACACATTATAAATTCTGAAAACTTATACTAGCACTTTTAAAACTTCATACTTTATAAGACTTAAAACTTTGTAATTTCAAACTTTTAAAAAAATTCATGATTTTTATACCAGGACAATTTAAAATTTGTATTTCAAGATTTTAGTAGTACTAGTGGTGGTGGTGGGAGCGTTGCGCCGCCGCACAAGAAGGTAGCCCCTGCTTGTCTCGTCCCGGCATGGCGACGCTCTTCCACGCAGCCTCTACTGCAGCACGGCGCCTCGTTGCTGCTGAGGGTAGACTAGGGCTGAGACTGGTTTGTGCACCTCAACGCTGATGAGTACGCGCTCGTGACACCCAATGGTGATTCCTCTTCTCTACACCTATTGTCGAGCTCGCCGTCATCCTCGACATCCTCCCCGCCGCCTCTCGTGGGACGCCGCCTAGTACTCGCCTCGCTCCGCGCTCTCATAGGATGCCGTCTAGTACTCGCCTCGCTCCGCCTCTCATTGGATGTTGCCCAGTACCTCGACTCGGTGATTCCTCTTCTCTACACCTATTACCAAGCTTGCCATCGTCCTGGACGCCCTCCCTGCTGTAACGGAACCGTCCAAATTATAAGAGCACAAGTACAAAAACAATCACCGAAGTGATCAAATTCTCGCACTTGAGCCCATATAACTCCGGTAGTCCAATGAAATCACGCGGGATTTCAAACCAATCAACATACCAGCCAAGATCGTAGTGATTCAACATAACAAGTCACATGTTACAACCATTTCACAAGTAATTGAAATATACATCGGAGTTCAACATAGTTATTACAACTTAAGTTCAAAAGTAGCGGAAGCAAAGTAATGTGAAACTAACAATACCCTTATTTCAAATACATGCCAGTACCAAGGTCGACTTCCAATAAAAGCATTTAGAGAAAAGATAACTCAGAATGATCATGCCCGTGATCACACTCCGCCTCTACGGCAGGAGTCAACCAACTCTTGCAGCCGTCATGATACATCACAACCTGCAACAAGTGGGGATAAAACCCTGAGTACAACAATGTACTCAGCTAGACTTACCCGTCATAAACCAAAAATAAGGGGACACCAAGGATCATGCAAGGCTGATATAAAGTGGGCTAGCTTGACAACATTTTGCATAAAAGCTTATTATGAATAAGTAATCATTAATGCTTAAGCATCAAGTTAATTATCATTACCCTGTCATCTATATTAAAGCCTATACTAGAGCACTCACTTTATTAGGAGCAAACAATATTAACCATAACAGGTATAAATTGAGGCAACCTTTCCATCATTATCCAATTAACCATCCGTTCAATTTAATGGAATCTACGTTGCCGCTGCTCAAGTCAAGTGCTCACTAACCGGGAGCGACGGCGATTCGAATCGAATTCCTATCCAGCTGGAGGGGTATTTCTAACACTCACCGCGCAGGCCCCTGCTAGGGTCACACAAGCCACCTTTCGTACGATTCAGGAATCGCGGGTCCAAATGATGTCGCAACCCCAAGGGCGACACTCTGCCAGGTGATAGGGACTCTAACCCCCCTTGGTCTCACGCCAATGTCCCCAAGCACATCCTTTCTCTCCTCCAAGAAGCAACCTACCATTCGATTCCCGGCCTGAATCATATTACTCGGCTTCGCGGTCGGAACGACTTATCCGGCCAACTAAGTGTTAGACTGCGTTCAACATGACTCAAGGACGTACAGCGAATCGGTCCTTAAACGACTCAGACGGGGATAGATCCACACCCAAGACCTCCATGCCTTGTTGCTTCACCATCGTCATCCCGCCCGGTCTCATTTCATTTTATTAACACATGGTTCCATTCCACGATAGCAATATAGCCAACCGTGCCATATATGGATATCCCTATATCTCGCAGGTGACAGGAAATCACCTGACTTCTACCGCTTAAAGCAGGGCTAAGCATCTATTCGATCCTAGTCTATGTAGGATTCAGGGATTCATATATCTGGACAAGGAATGATATAATGCAGCAAGGTTTTCAACCAACTCCTACCACTTAATGCAACAATACTTATAACATATATATAATTAATTTCTTTTGAATGTAGGAGGCTTATAATGCTCCGGGGCTTGCCTGGGATCTGACTCAAGTCAGAGTTTGTCAGATGAAACTCGCTTGGCGAGCATTCTCTCCATCTAACACTTGTCCGGTCCTTCTATCTTCGGGATGGATCCACCAACTCCATCTTCGGGTTTGGCTCCACATCAGATCCTTCACGTGGTGCATCTAGCGTACCTAAACGAGATGCAAGATGCAAGTGTATGAATACATGGGAATGCAATAGATGATGCATCACACATTAATCAAGGCAAGTACAAGGTTACGCTAAATACACATAAGCACTTCACATTGTTTAAATAAACATCACACATCCTAATATAAAAGATGGCAAGCATATTAGGCATGGCACACAAGGTTTCACAAGATCTCAGGTGTATTAACTTAACCACCCTCAAAGGCATAAGTCCCACTTAACAATATACAAGCAAACAACGATAATTGGAATCTGTCAATTTCGGGACATGCAACAGCAGCTATAAGATTTAGCTATAACTGGAGTTACACAAATCCAAATGACTTGCAAGAAGACATTTTGGAAAGCTTATGAAATTGTCCACATTTCATTTATAATCATCTCAACATGATTCCCAAGTTATCATGACCAAACATGCCAATCCTTAAAGTCTGCACAGAAGGCAATTAAAATCTGACCGTAGACTTATTAAGCATGCAACTCTTAAACTATCAGATCTGGGATCATGAAAATTTAACACAAGCAAGATAAGATAATTATCTACAACTTTTGTATTTACCAAATTCACAGTAAACATCATTTACACCATGAAACTAGTTGCACGAGTAATACCACACATGCAGCCCAACAGCAGTGGTACAACTATAGACAGAAAACTGATAGAAACTTCAGAGAAGCATAAATGGAGTTCTAGACCTCCAACAAACATGATTCTTAACTTTATGGAAAGCTTATAAAGTTACCTACAACTTTCTTGTAATCATCTTAAGATGATTCTACAGTTAACATGGTCAATTAATTAAATAATTGCATCTCTGTCCAAAATATGGACAGAATCTGATATGCCACTTTAAACCACTATAACTTGAGTTTTATAAATCCAATAATTATGGTTCTAGACTTTTTAGAAAGCTTAACAAATTGTGAACAACTTTTCTATAAACATCTAGAACTAATTCTGCCACTAACAAGGTCACACATGGCACCCAAAGCAATGCTGTCTGGGTTTAGGCAGAAACTGCCACAGTACTTTAAACAACTATAACTAAACATATACTTAACCAAAAATTGTGATCTTTAGCTTTTTGAAAAGCTTAAGAAAATTAATACAAATCATTTATTGTCATCAAGGCATGATTCACAACTTAATTAAGCCAAACAGTGAATATATGCAGAACTGTCCAGAATAGAAGCAAAGCAACATATAGCATTTGTTATTTTTATAGCTCCTAAACTATCAAGACTAAAATCTTGAAATTTTTACTAGACATCATACATCACAATAGTAACATGTCACAAAAATTTCACTTCACTTGGAGATAAATATTTACAGTTATTAAAAATAACAGATCCAACTAGCATTCAAAACCTAGTTGCATAAATCTATTTTTACAGCCAAAACTTTAAACTAAAACATTAAATATTATAGATCTACTGCATAGATAATTTCACAAGGATTCTAAAAAGTCCTTATTTGCTATTTTATGATTTTTCTACTAATTACTATGAATTTCCAAAGTTCAACACTGAATTCTGTAAAAAAAAATAAAAAGATAAAACCGAAAAAGAAAAGCACTTTTGCCTCGAGGCCCCTGGACTTTCTAGAACCAACCCGCAGTCCAATTTACTATTCAACTGAGTCACAGGCTATTCATTTTGGCCCCTAAAAGAACTTTAATTAAACTAAGCAAATAAGTCCTACCAATACTATTCATATGAGTCAGTGTCTTTTCATCTAGCCCCCTCCTTTCTCCCCTATTTAGACCGAAGTCCCCCTTCTTCTACCTCCCGACGCCGGCCAGGAGGAGATCAGACGCGCGGCTCCGGCGAGGTGGGGCCACCGGCGGCGGTGGCTAAGGGCGGCACGAGCACCAGGGGGCCCGCGCGCTCTCGTGGAGCTGCTCCGCTCAGCCGGAGGTGGTCCAGGTCGGCCTGCCCGCACGCACGGTGCCCGCGGCGACCATGGCGCCGGTGGCCGCGCTCTCCAGTGGCGAAGAGAGGCCGGGAAAGGGTGGAGAAGCTCCAGTAGGCTCGCGCACTCCCGAGGTGCTGCTCGGCCCACCCCAGGGCAGCCCGAGATGGTCCAGCCACGGTTGTCAGTGGCGGCGCCGGAGGGGCTCCCATGGCCGAACGGCTCCGGTGGTCTTCGGGTCCAGCCGAGACACGCAAAGCGTGGAGGAGGAAGAGGCGAAGGCGAGGCGCGAGCTATCAAGCACGGGGAAGGACCGAGACGCTGTGACGCGGACCTTGGCTGGCTCGGCAATGGCGGAGCTCGGCGTCGCTGAGGACGAACAACAACCAGAGCAAGCGAGGGAGGGCAGAGAGGAGTGGAGGGAATGGAAAGGAGCTCGGCATCCTCGCTGGAAGAGGCCGGGAGTGCCAGGACACGCGGCAGCATGGCAAGGCGCGGGCTCGCGCATGGACGCCACGTCCGGACGCGCGTCGCCCTTGGAGACTTTCTACCGAACACGTGGTGGGCGTCGGTGAGGGCAAAGTGGACATGGATTTGGGCCGGATCTGGGCTGAACTGGGTCTTGGGCCTAAAACCAAAGTTGTAGCCCGTACCATGCTCTACATTTCCTATTTAAAGGTCATGGTCATTAGAGCTTTAGATTAGGAGATAAACAGTCCCCAAATTACCAGTGTCAACATGTTAAGCTAGGGCTCGGTTTTGGGATTTTCAAATGTCAAACTTGGTCAATTTGATCCCAACTCTTTACATGTTGCTCACCACTAAATTGTTTCCAACTTTCATTTTTGGACCAATTTAAGTTACTTAGTAAAAACTTGAGAACGCGGGATGTCAATGTCGACGATACTGAAATCGAGGCTTTTAAAAATTGTTAAGTGTTGGAAACAGTCCCAAAACTGACTTGTGGGCCCTTTTTGATCATGTTCCACACATTTTCATGACATGAATCTTAAACAAAGTTTGTTCCTTATAAAATTCTCTACGACTTTGTCAATGGGTGCACAGTCATGCAAAACTTCTAGGTTACTCTTTTGAAACGGTCAAACAAAAGTGTTCCAGGGTCCATACATGGTCAACCATCACTTAGAAGCACATTTAGGCAAAATGATCAACATGAACATTGTTCCATGGAGTGTCCTAAGTGTAGTTAAGGCGTTGTAGAGGCCAAACATACCCACCATGCATAGGTTGCACAAAAGTGCAAGCCTCACATGCCTTGAAACATAGAACTCAAGTGAGATGCTATGGTCATTTCATGTGGTTGTTTCAAGATACATGCTACACATGTTCCACTAGGGTGTTCCACATGTGTCCAAGATGTGTTACACATGTTGCATTGTATGTTGCCCAAAAACTAATTCCCCTGAGATGTACGATAGGTTTTAGTTATAATCCAAACAAGCCTATCACTTATCATTTTATGTGACTTTTTGATTCCAAACTTCATGAAACTTTTCTAGGGATCAATATAGATAGGTACCAAGGTGAGACACATGAAGATATGGTAATAACACCATCCGAACGTATATATCTGAAGATGGCCTATATGTAAAAGCAATGATGCAGCATCCAACTTTAAGTTAGGCTCATCTCCATAGGTTGACCTGGGCGTTGTCATTTACACTTAATCTATCGTGTTTAAGCTTAAACCCCCTACTTAATTGGTGATAAACACCTGGGGTGTTACAGCCCTCCCCCCTTAAAAGAATCGCGTCCCGAGATTCGGAATGGAAGATCTTTTAAGGAAGAGAGACACGTTACCTAGTTCCCAATATCTGCTATAGCATTCCGCTATAAAGCTTCAACATCGGTGAACAATTTGGTCAAGTGTTTTTATACCTAATGTGATCTGTTAGTAACATTAGTTTGGTTTTAGGAGACTTTGGTTATATCAACAAATATTTAACCTTTGTAATTTTAGGTTTTCTGGACAGCTGGAAGTATTTCTCAGTTTGACCTTTGATAAAATTTGTTGTTGGGAAACTTGTAAATACCAAAGTCACAGTAAACTTGATGAACTAGCTTGTGTCAAAATTTGGGAACATTTGGCTTAGTAGTTTGAGAGTTACTGTTGTTTTAAGTGGCAGTTCAGAATCTGCTACTCTCTGTTTTGAGAGGACAGATTCTGGAACTTGTGAAGTTTGACGTGGAAAACTTATGAGTTTGGGGTTGAGGTCTGAAAATGAATTGTAGAGTATTTCTTAGGCTTTCCAGATTGTCCTAGATCATATCTTTTGGAATTATAAATCTCCAGTTGTGATAAAAACAAGTAGCTGCTGTCCAGTATGCTCTATTGTGATGCCTTGTTGATTTATATGGTGTGATATCCTAAGACAAGTTACTTTTGTAATTGTTAGGTGTTAGGGCTTTAACTGAAGATGAGCAACTTTATCTTAGATTAAGTAGATTAGGTGAGTACTTCTCTACCGGAGAGGAAATTTGCACCTACTCTTTTGAAGTGATTTGAATAGAGCGCTAAATTGTTGTAATGCATTTCATTCCGAGCATATTGCATCTGTCATTATGCATTCATGAGATTTATTATGCACTCATGCAATAGGTGTACCGGAGGGGGTAACGCTCCTCGAGTTCGAGCAGACGGTCCCAGAGGAAGTGCTGAGTCAACCAGCGGAGCAGACCGAGCCAATCGGCGAAGAAGCCTCCGAAGAAGACCTTCCGGAGTGTCCAGATCACCGGCCTTCCACCTTCCTTAAAGGCAAGCCCCGGTGCATGCTGAACCCATTATTTGATAAAAGATATCTTGAGTACTTTTAATTGTTTACTGCATTATGTAGTAGGAGTTGTATGAAAACAACTGTTGCATTACACCTGTCCTTGTCCAGATACTATGCCCTAATCCTATATTAGGTGTAGGCACGTGTCAATGCTTAGCCCTGCTTAGAACGGTAGAAGTCGGGTGATTTCCGGTCATCCGCGAGAGGTAGGACTGGGTCGCGAGTGGCTTATGGCTATCGTGATGGAACCATGCTTTAAAATGAAATTGAGACCGGGCGGGAGTTCGATGGTACAGCTGCAAGACACTTCACGTCTTGGGTGTGGAGCCATGCCCGTCTGAGTCGTTTAAGGACCGATTCGCTGTACGTCCTTGAGTCATGTTGAACGCAGTCTAACACTTAGTTGGCCGGATAAGTCGTTCCGACCGCGAAGCCGAGTAATGTGATTCAGGCCGGGAATCGAATGGTAGGTTGCTTCTTGGAGGAGAGAAAGGATGTGCTTGGGGACATTGGCGTGAGACCAAGGGGGGGTTAGAGTCCCTATCACCTGGCAGAGTGTCGCCCTTGGGGTTGCGACATCATTCGGACCCGCGATTCCTGAATCATACGAAAGGTGGCTTGTGCGACCCTGGCAGGGGCCTGCGCGGTGAGTGTTAGAAATACCCCTCCAGCTGGATAGGAATTCGATTCGAATCGCCGTCGCTCCCGGTTAGTGAGCACTTGACTTGAGCAGCGGCAACGTAGATCTCATTAATTAAACAGATGGTTAAGTTAATGATACAATGTTGCCACAATTTATACCTGCTATGGAATAATATGAATAAATGTTTGATGATAATCAAGTGCATGTTTAGTACAGGTGCTAAGATAGATGACAGGTAAATGCTAAAAATAACTGCTAGTACAGGTTATAAGAGTTTCAGCTACTTATGCCTTTATGCAAAATGTGGTGTCAGCTAGCCTCTTGTGTAAGCCTTGCATAATCCTTGGTGTCTCCTTTATTTCTGGTTTTCGATGGGTAAGTCTAGCTGAGTACATTCCAGTACTCAGGGTTTATTCCCTCCTGTTGCAGATGACATGCTTTACCAGGGCTTCTGCAAGACTTGTCTTCACCCCGCGGGGGATGAGGACTAGATCACACGGGCGTGATCATCTTTATGTACTTTCCTCGTTCTTTTGTGGGATGTTGATCTAACCAAACTGGCAGTATTTAAGTAACTTCAGTGTGTGTTATGCTTCCGCTACTTTCAAACTCGGTTTGTAATAATTGCTACTCCGTGGTGTTAACTTATTTCGGAACTACTTGTGAAATGTAACGTATGATGTGTATGTTGAATGATGCGATCCTGGTTGTAAGCAGTTTGGTTTGAAATCCTTCGTGATTTCGATTGACTACCGGGATTATATGGGCTCAAGTTTGAAAATTTGAGCGCTTCGGTGCTTGTTTTCGTACTTGTGCTCTTATAATTTGGTCGGTTCTGTTACAGCTGGTACCGGAGCATAATTCAACATTAAGCACATCATTACGAGTAATTAAAAACAAAAGTATTTGTTTGCGAAAAAGGTCAAAATCACGTAGATAGCAACGTAAACGATCCGATAACCGTTGTGCTCACTATGAGTGAGCCTTTATCAAAGTAGCGGAAGCATAACACACACTGAAGTTACTTAAATACTGCCAGTTTGGTTAGATCAACATCCCACAAAAGAACGAGGAAAGTACATAAAGATGATCACGCCCGTGTGATCTAGTCCTCATCCCCCGCGGGGTGAAGACAAGTCTTGCAGAAGCCCTGGTAAAGCATGTCATCTGCAACAGGAGGGAATAAACCCTGAGTACTGGAATGTACTCAGCTAGACTTACCCGTCGAAAACCAGAAATAAAGGAGACACCAAGGATTATGCAAGGCTTACACAAGAGGCTAGCTGACACCACATTTTGCATAAAGGCATAAGTAGCTGAAACTCTTATAACCTGTACTAGCAGTTATTTTTAGCATTTACCTGTCATCTATCTTAGCACCTGTACTAAACATGCACTTGATTATCATCAAACATTTATTCATATTATTCCATAGCAGGTATAAATTGTGGCAACATTGTATCATTAACTTAACCATCTGTTTAATTAATGAGATCTACGTTGCCGCTGCTCAAGTCAAGTGCTCACTAACCGGGAGCGACGGCGATTCGAATCGAATTCCTATCCAGCTGGAGGGGTATTTCTAACACTCACCGCGCAGGCCCCTGCCAGGGTCGCACAAGCCACCTTTCGTATGATTCAGGAATCGCGGGTCCGAATGATGTCGCAACCCCAAGGGCGACACTCTGCCAGGTGATAGGGACTCTAACCCCCCCTTGGTCTCACGCCAATGTCCCCAAGCACATCCTTTCTCTCCTCCAAGAAGCAACCTACCATTCGATTCCCGGCCTGAATCACATTACTCGGCTTCGCGGTCGGAACGACTTATCCGGCCAACTAAGTGTTAGACTGCGTTCAACATGACTCAAGGACGTACAGCGAATCGGTCCTTAAATGACTCAGACGGGCATGGCTCCACACCCAAGACGTGAAGTGTCTTGCAGCTGTACCATCGAACTCCCGCCCGGTCTCAATTTCATTTTAAAGCATGGTTCCATCACGATAGCCATAAGCCACTCGCGACCCAGTCCTACCTCTCGCGGATGACCGGAAATCACCCGACTTCTACCGTTCTAAGCAGGGCTAAGCATTGACACGTGCCTACACCTAATATAGGATTAGGGCATACTATCTGGACAAGGACAGGTGTAATGCAACAGTTGTTTTCATACAACTCCTACTACATAATGCAGTAAACAATTAAAAGTACTCAAGATATCTTTTATCAAATAATGGGTTCAGCATGCACCGGGGCTTGCCTTTAAGGAAGGTGGAAGGCCGGTGATCTGGACACTCCGGAAGGTCTTCTTCGGAGGCTTCTTCGCCGATTGGCTCGGTCTGCTCCGCTGGTTGACTCAGCACTTCCTCTGGGACCGTCTGCTCGAACTCGAGGAGTGTTACCCCCTCCGGTACACCTATTGCATGAGTGCATAATAAATCTCATGAATGCATAATGACAGATGCAATATGCTCGGAATGAAATGCATTACAACAATTTAGCGCTCTATTCAAATCACTTCAAAAGAGTAGGTGCAAATTTCCTCTCCGGTAGAGAAGTACTCACCTAATCTACTTAATCTAATATAAAGTTGCTCATCTTCAGTTAAAGCCCTAACACCTAACAATTACAAAAGTAACTTGTCTTAGGATATCACACCATATAAATCAACAAGGCATCACAATAGAGCATACTGGACAGCAGCTACTTGTTTTTATCACAACTGGAGATTTATAATTCCAAAAGATATGATCTAGGACAATCTGGAAAGCCTAAGAAATACTCTACAATTCATTTTCAGACCTCAACCCCAAACTCATAAGTTTTCCACGTCAAACTTCACAAGTTCCAGAATCTGTCCTCTCAAAACAGAGAGTAGTAGATTCTGAACTGCCACTTAAAACAACAGTAACTCTCAAACTACTAAGCCAAATGTTCCCAAATTTTGACACAAGCTAGTTCATCAAGTTTACTGTGACTTTGGTATTTACAAGTTTCCCAACAACAAATTTTATCAAAGGTCAAACTGAGAAATACTTCCAGCTGTCCAGAAAACCTAAAATTACAAAGGTTAAATATTTGTTGATATAACCAAAGTCTCCTAAAACCAAACTAATGTTACTAACAGATCACATTAGGTATAAAAACACTAGAAAGTAAGGTGGAACCAACTAGAATATTTATTTAACCCCATTTCTTAATTTACCTAATTATTTAGGTAGAATTTTAAACATATATGTAAACTGCTCCTAAAATTCTACAAAAATTACAGGGGACTCTCTGACCTCCACATAGACCACAGTAAAAATTTGAACAAGTTTTATTCACAGAAACTCCCTATACAAAATTCACAAGCCCAAAAGGCTGATTTTTGCATAATTCATAAATCACATTGAAAAGTATCAAACAACAGATTTCATATTTTTCTTAGACACTCTAGGGTACCAAGACATTCTCCAAAAATTTACAAGAACATTGCACATGTAGACAAATTATAAAAATTCCTTCAATAAATTCCTAGAATAAAATGATAGCCTTATAACTTGAAAATTACTTAAGTACTGATGCCCAAATTTTTACCAGAGCTAAGACTAGCATAGATTAACCTACCCACCAAATTTCATGATTTATGGAACACTACAGCTCAAGCTATAAATTAAACAAATTTGCATGCATTCCAAAACATATTTAAAGGATCTAATAAATTCTTACAGAATTTAAACATCTCATGCCAGATCCATATTTTTCTAAAATACTACACATCCAGTAGATTCTAACAAAATTTATTTCATGATTTTTGGATCACTAAAACCCTAGATTCCTATTTTTCCAACTTGTACAAAATCTGTGGCAATTTAGAAAAAGAAAAACAACTAAAAATCAAATCCTGCTGCCGGGCCGGACTTCAAACCGACGCGGCCCAACTCTCCCGGCGCGGCCCGCTCTCGCGCGCGGCCTGCCACGGCTCCCGCCCACGCGCGCGTGCGACTGACCCGGTGGCCCCACTGATCAGAGAGAGAGAGGCGGAGGAGGTGGCGGTGGTCGCCGGAACTCGCCGTCGGTGAGCCGGCCGGCGAAACGGGATGAACGGGCACGACCACGTCATCGAACTACGTCGATTGATGGCAAGAATGGGGTGGCGGAGCAACGGCAAGGCACTCGCCGTCGGTCATGGCGGGACGGTGGAGGTGCGCGGCGGTACGCCGGCGACGGTGAGCCCCTACCGCCTCAACTGAACCCACTCCAAGCTTCCCGGGGTCACTGGGCAACCGACTAAGCGAAAAGGAAGGGATGAGAAGGGCTAGGCTGCTCTGACCGCGGCGGCCTCGAACTCCGGCGAGGTCCCGAACGCGGCCGCGGCGGCGGAGGCGAGCAATGTGGCCTCACCTTCACTCAAACGCTTCCGGAAACGGGTGGAGGTGGTAGAGGAAGACGCGGCGAGGTCGCTGGCGGGAGGAATCGAGCCAAGACGCAACGACGGCGGCGCACGAGCGAGGGGAAGGGACGCGGCGGCAATGGCACCTCGGTGCTCCGCTCTGGCTCAGGGAGGCGAAGGAGAAGCCGAGGCGCGAGTGAGCGACAGGTGCGGCTTCGTGGCGCCTTTGAGGGCCGTGTGGTCTGACTGGTGGGGCCACAACCGGCGCATGGCCGCCACCGAGCTCCCACGCGTCGCCGCTGTCCTGGCTCCGGTCGGCCACGGCAGACAGACGAGCCGACTGACTGAATCGAAGATGCAACGCGACCGATGGCCGACTGACAGAGCAGTTTTGTCACTGAATATCTCCTAAACCGGTTCGAGTTAGGAGCAGATGATAACATCAAATTTGTAGGGCTTTGTGAGGTCAACAACTTTGTCAATTGGTGTTTAGGCTGGTTCGGCCTATATTTGAAACTACATGGCCTCAAAGTAGTGCTCAAAGAAACTGAAACCAAGTTTCAGTTAAAGGTGCCGACTGACAGGTCATTTTCATGGCCCAATATCTCTTGAACCATTGAGAACCAGGCTTGGGTGATATTGACAAAGTTGTAGGGCTACATGTGATCTACAAATTTGTCAATATGAGTGAAGGCTGGTTTGGCTTGGTTTGCAAACTACAAGCTTCTAAAGTAGGCATCAGTGAAACTGTAAAGTCCAATTCCAGACTTAGAAAAATTCTAAGTCCTGGAATTACACCACTAGCTGACTTGTGGGCCACTTTTGAGCATGTTGTGGTCATTTTCATGAGATGGTCATATTGAGACTTTTGTTCCCCATGAATTTCTTTACAACTTTACTTAAGGGTGCTCTTCCATGCAAGGTCTCTAAATTAGACTTTCTAATTGGTCAAACTAGAACCTTCTATGGTCAAATGGGGGTCAAACTTGTCATGGAGGGCAATTTTGTAATTTTGGTCAACATGAACCTTGATCCAACTGTTACTCTAAGTATAGCTAAGGTGTTGTAGGTCATGATTGACTACTTTACCTTTTTATTACACCAACTATCAAATACTTTGTGAAATCAATCAAACAAACCCTAAACAAACACATGAATTGCATTACATGAAATACTAAACATGGATTATGCATGTCATGCTTATGCAAATGCAATGCAATTAAGGACTAAACACTTGAGGTGTTACAGATGTAACATCCCGGCCTAAGGCTTAACAGGATTAATAGGATACTCGTACCAACAAGTTGCAACTTCTTTTCCGGAAGCCCATCTCGAAAGAACTCCAAAGTTAAGCGTGCTTGGCCTGGAGCGATGGGTGACCGACCGGGAAGTTTTTCCCGGGTGCGCACGAGTGAGGACAAAGTGCGTAGAAAAGACTTGTGTTGGTCTGTGAGGTCAGTCTATGTCCTAGAAAGCGGCCAGATGTAAGCGGGCCCGGCCTCGAGGAGGCGGGACGTTACAGAATGGTATCAAAGCTACCCGAGGGATAGATGCCCACAATTAAGTGCTTTTACATAGTTACATGGTTTGAACATGTAAATATGCAAACCACCAAAACTACTCTCCCCTAGACCGCCGGTTGGACGATCATGCTCTCACAACTCACACTTACCAGAGCGTCGAGGTAATTGATCCATACATTACCACCCAAGTGGATGGCATCCATACAATATCACGCCGTATGGACGACGAAACAAAAACAAACAAGGCCCCCAAGTTAGTCTTTATAATAAGCCACCTAAGAGTCCTTACTTGGGCTAAGGGATGTGATCACTGGCATACTTATAAAATACTTTTTAAAGTTTTAACCCTTTTCGCAAACAAATACTTTTGTTTTTAATTACTCGTAATGATGTGCTTAATGTTGAATTATGCTCCGGTACCAGCTGTAACAGAACCGACCAAATTATAAGAGCACAAGTACGAAAACAAGCACCGAAGCGCTCAAATTTTCAAACTTGAGCCCATATAATCCCGGTAGTCAATCGAAATCACGAAGGATTTCAAACCAAACTGCTTACAACCAGGATCGCATCATTCAACATACACATCATACGTTACATTTCACAAGTAGTTCCGAAATAAGTTAACACCACGGAGTAGCAATTATTACAAACCGAGTTTGAAAGTAGCGGAAGCATAACACACACTGAAGTTACTTAAATACTGCCAGTTTGGTTAGATCAACATCCCACAAAAGAACGAGGAAAGTACATAAAGATGATCACGCCCGTGTGATCTAGTCCTCATCCCCCGCGGGGTGAAGACAAGTCTTGCAGAAGCCCTGGTAAAGCATGTCATCTGCAACAGGAGGGAATAAACCCTGAGTACTGGAATGTACTCAGCTAGACTTACCCGTCGAAAACCAGAAATAAAGGAGACACCAAGGATTATGCAAGGCTTACACAAGAGGCTAGCTGACACCACATTTTGCATAAAGGCATAAGTAGCTGAAACTCTTATAACCTGTACTAGCAGTTATTTTTAGCATTTACCTGTCATCTATCTTAGCACCTGTACTAAACATGCACTTGATTATCATCAAACATTTATTCATATTATTCCATAGCAGGTATAAATTGTGGCAACATTGTATCATTAACTTAACCATCTGTTTAATTAATGAGATCTACGTTGCCGCTGCTCAAGTCAAGTGCTCACTAACCGGGAGCGACGGCGATTCGAATCGAATTCCTATCCAGCTGGAGGGGTATTTCTAACACTCACCGCGCAGGCCCCTGCCAGGGTCGCACAAGCCACCTTTCGTATGATTCAGGAATCGCGGGTCCGAATGATGTCGCAACCCCAAGGGCGACACTCTGCCAGGTGATAGGGACTCTAACCCCCCTTGGTCTCACGCCAATGTCCCCAAGCACATCCTTTCTCTCCTCCAAGAAGCAACCTACCATTCGATTCCCGGCCTGAATCACATTACTCGGCTTCGCGGTCGGAACGACTTATCCGGCCAACTAAGTGTTAGACTGCGTTCAACATGACTCAAGGACGTACAGCGAATCGGTCCTTAAACGACTCAGACGGGCATGGCTCCACACCCAAGACGTGAAGTGTCTTGCAGCTGTACCATCGAACTCCCGCCCGGTCTCAATTTCATTTTAAAGCATGGTTCCATCACGATAGCCATAAGCCACTCGCGACCCAGTCCTACCTCTCGCGGATGACCGGAAATCACCCGACTTCTACCGTTCTAAGCAGGGCTAAGCATTGACACGTGCCTACACCTAATATAGGATTAGGGCATAGTATCTGGACAAGGACAGGTGTAATGCAACAGTTGTTTTCATACAACTCCTACTACATAATGCAGTAAACAATTAAAAGTACTCAAGATATCTTTTATCAAATAATGGGTTCAGCATGCACCGGGGCTTGCCTTTAAGGAAGGTGGAAGGCCGGTGATCTGGACACTCCGGAAGGTCTTCTTCGGAGGCTTCTTCGCCGATTGGCTCGGTCTGCTCCGCTGGTTGACTCAGCACTTCCTCTGGGACCGTCTGCTCGAACTCGAGGAGCGTTACCCCCTCCGGTACACCTATTGCATGAGTGCATAATAAATCTCATGAATGCATAATGACAGATGCAATATGCTCGGAATGAAATGCATTACAACAATTTAGCGCTCTATTCAAATCACTTCAAAAGAGTAGGTGCAAATTTCCTCTCCGGTAGAGAAGTACTCACCTAATCTACTTAATCTAAGATAAAGTTGCTCATCTTCAGTTAAAGCCCTAACACCTAACAATTACAAAAGTAACTTGTCTTAGGATATCACACCATATAAATCAACAAGGCATCACAATAGAGCATACTGGACAGCAGCTACTTGTTTTTATCACAACTGGAGATTTATAATTCCAAAAGATATGATCTAGGACAATCTGGAAAGCCTAAGAAATACTCTACAATTCATTTTCAGACCTCAACCCCAAACTCATAAGTTTTCCACGTCAAACTTCACAAGTTCCAGAATCTGTCCTCTCAAAACAGAGAGTAGTAGATTCTGAACTGCCACTTAAAACAACAGTAACTCTCAAACTACTAAGCCAAATGTTCCCAAATTTTGACACAAGCTAGTTCATCAAGTTTACTGTGACTTTGGTATTTACAAGTTTCCCAACAACAAATTTTATCAAAGGTCAAACTGAGAAATACTTCCAGCTGTCCAGAAAACCTAAAATTACAAAGGTTAAATATTTGTTGATATAACCAAAGTCTCCTAAAACCAAACTAATGTTACTAACAGATCACATTAGGTATAAAAACACTAGAAAGTAAGGTGGAACCAACTAGAATATTTATTTAACCCCATTTCTTAATTTACCTAATTATTTAGGTAGAATTTTAAACATATATGTAAACTGCTCCTAAAATTCTACAAAAATTACAGGGGACTCTCTGACCTCCACATAGACCACAGTAAAAATTTGAACAAGTTTTATTCACAGAAACTCCCTATACAAAATTCACAAGCCCAAAAGGCTGATTTTTGCATAATTCATAAATCACATTGAAAAGTATCAAACAACAGATTTCATATTTTTCTTAGACACTCTAGGGTACCAAGACATTCTCCAAAAATTTACAAGAACATTGCACATGTAGAAAAATTATAAAAATTCCTTCAATAAATTCCTAGAATAAAATGATAGCCTTATAACTTGAAAATTACTTAAGTACTGATGCCCAAATTTTTACCAGAGCTAAGACTAGCATAGATTAACCTACCCACCAAATTTCATGATTTATGGAACACTATAGCTCAAGCTATAAATTAAACAAATTTGCATGCATTCCAAAACATATTTAAAGGATCTAATAAATTCTTACAGAATTTAAACATCTCATGCCAGATCCATATTTTTCTAAAATACTACACATCCAGTAGATTCTAACAAAATTTATTTCATGATTTTTGGATCACTAAAACCCTAGATTCCTATTTTTCCAACTTGTACAAAATCTGTGGCAATTTAGAAAAAGAAAAACAACTAAAAATCAAATCCTACTGCCGGGCCGGACTTCAAACCGACGCGGCCCAACTCTCCCGGCGCGGCCCGCTCTCGCGCGCGGCCTGCCACGGCTCCCGCCCACGCGCGCGTGCGACTGACCCGGTGGCCCCACTGATCAGAGAGAGAGAGGCGGAGGAGGTGGCGGTGGTCGCCGGAACTCGCCGTCGGTGAGCCGGCCGGCGAAACGGGATGAACGGGCACGACCACGTCATCGAACTACGTCGATTGATGGCAAGAATGGGGTGGCGGAGCAACGGCAAGGCACTCGCCGTCGGTCATGGCGGGACGGTGGAGGTGCGCGGCGGTACGCCGGCGACGGTGAGCCCCTACCGCCTCAACTGAACCCACTCCAAGCTTCCCGGGGTCACTGGGCAACCGACTAAGCGAAAAGGAAGGGATGAGAAGGGCTAGGCTGCTCTGACCGCGGCGGCCTCGAACTCCGGCGAGGTCCCGAACGCGGCCGCGGCGGCGGAGGCGAGCAATGTGGCCTCACCTTCACTCAAACGCTTCCGGAAACGGGTGGAGGTGGTAGAGGAAGACGCGGCGAGGTCGCTGGCGGGAGGAATCGAGCCAAGACGCAACGACGGCGGCGCACGAGCGAGGGGAAGGGACGCGGCGGCAATGGCACCTCGGTGCTCCGCTCTGGCTCAGGGAGGCGAAGGAGAAGCCGAGGCGCGAGTGAGCGACAGGTGCGGCTTCGTGGCGCCTTTGAGGGCCGTGTGGTCTGACTGGTGGGGCCACAACCGGCGCATGGCCGCCACCGAGCTCCCACGCGTCGCCGCTGTCCTGGCTCCGGTCGGCCACGGCAGACAGACGAGCCGACTGACTGAATCGAAGATGCAACGCGACCGATGGCCGACTGACAGAGCAGTTTTGTCACTGAATATCTCCTAAACCGGTTCGAGTTAGGAGCAGATGATAACATCAAATTTGTAGGGCTTTGTGAGGTCAACAACTTTGTCAATTGGTGTTTAGGCTGGTTCGGCCTATATTTGAAACTACATGGCCTCAAAGTAGTGCTCAAAGAAACTGAAACCAAGTTTCAGTTAAAGGTGCCGACTGACAGGTCATTTTCATGGCCCAATATCTCTTGAACCATTGAGAACCAGGCTTGGGTGATATTGACAAAGTTGTAGGGCTACATGTGATCTACAAATTTGTCAATATGAGTGAAGGCTGGTTTGGCTTGGTTTGCAAACTACAAGCTTCTAAAGTAGGCATCAGTGAAACTGTAAAGTCCAATTCCAGACTTAGAAAAATTCTAAGTCCTGGAATTACACCACTAGCTGACTTGTGGGCCACTTTTGAGCATGTTGTGGTCATTTTCATGAGATGGTCATATTGAGACTTTTGTTCCCCATGAATTTCTTTACAACTTTACTTAAGGGTGCTCTTCCATGCAAGGTCTCTAAATTAGACTTTCTAATTGGTCAAACTAGAACCTTCTATGGTCAAATGGGGGTCAAACTTGTCATGGAGGGCAATTTTGTAATTTTGGTCAACATGAACCTTGATCCAACTGTTACTCTAAGTATAGCTAAGGTGTTGTAGGTCATGATTGACTACTTTACCTTTTTGTTACACCAACTATCAAATACTTTGTGAAATCAATCAAACAAACCCTAAACAAACACATGAATTGCATTACATGAAATACTAAACATGGATTATGCATGTCATGCTTATGCAAATGCAATGCAATTAAGGACTAAACACTTGAGGTGTTACAGCCCTCCCCCCTTATAAAAATCTCGTCCCGAGATTTGGAAAGCGTACCATTTTTCATAGAATTCTTTATAACCATCCCGCAAATAATCTTCCCGTTCCCACGTAGCATCACTCTCACTACCCTGATTACTCCACATCACTTTGTACCACTTAACCACTTTACTTCTAGTTACTCGTTCCTGAGTATCGATCACTCGGACTGGTTTTTCTTCATAGGTTAAGTCGGATTCCAGCCTGATATCTCCTAACGGAACTTGTTCCTCAGGAACTCGAAGACACTTTTTAAGCTGAGACACATGGAAAACGTTGAATATGGCGCTCATCTCAGGAGGCAACTGGATTTTGTACGCAACAGCTCCACTCTTGCCTATGATCTGGAAAGGACCCACGTATCTTGGTGCAAGCTTTCGCTTAACGCCAAAACGTTGGACACTCTTCATTGGAGAAACTTTCAAATAAACGAAGTCTCCAACTTCAAATTCGAGTGGTTTTCTGCGACGATCAGCATAGCTTTTCTGTCTAGCTTGGGCTGCAGCCATGTGTTTCTGGATAGTACGGACTTGTTCCTCGGCTTCCTGGACAAAATCAATGCCATAATACCTTCTTTCCCCAGCTTCTACCCAGTTTAGTGGAGTTCGGCACTTACGACCGTACAAAGCTTCGAATGGGGCCATCTTAATACTCTCTTGATAACTGTTATTGTACGAGAATTCAGCTAAAGGTAGCCATTTTTCCCAAGAACCCTTGGATGAAATGACGCATGCCCGCAACAGATCTTCCAAGATTTGGTTAACTCGTTCCGTCTGACCAGATGTCTGGGGGTGATAAGCAGAGCTTCTCACTAACTTGGTTCCCAGAAGGTGATGCAAATGCTCCCAAAAGCGAGCAGTGAACTGGGGACCCCGATCAGAAACGATTGTACGAGGTATCCCATGAAGCCGGACTATCTGATTGAAGTACAACTCAGCATAGTCAGTAGGACGATAGTCCACTCTCACGGGGATGAAATGAGCGGATTTGGTCAAACGGTCAACAATTACCCAGATAGAGTTATGATTTTTGACTGTGGGAGGAAGTCCGACAATGAAATCCATACTTATTTCTTCCCATTTCCAGCCTGGAATGGAAAGTGGCTGAAGCAATCCAGCTTTCATATGCACAGCTTTCACTCTGCAACAGGTGTCACATCTAGCAACATATGCAGCTATCTCTTTCCGCATCTTGGTCCACCAATAAAGTGGCTTCAAATCATAATACATCTTATTACTACCAGGATGGATGGACAACTTGGAAGAATGTGCTTCGGACAGGATCTGATCTCTAAGCTCTCGATCCTTAGGTACTACTAATCTATCCTTGAACCACAGCACACCTTCGTCATCTAACCTGAAATGCTTAGTTTCTTCCTCTTTCATCTTCCGTTTTATGTGAAATATACCCGGATCAGTCTTTTGGAGCTCGATGATTTTATTTCTGAGAGTACCACTGACAGTGATGTTGTACAAGACTGCCGGATGTAACAGGCGGGATCGGTGAAAATCAGTTTCAACTAAGGAATGGCAATGAGATTTACGGCTCAAAGCGTCCGCAACCACGTTTGCCTTGCCTGGGTGATAGTGCACTTGAAGATTATAATCCTTAATCAACTCGAGCCATCTTCTCTGACGCATATTTAGCTCAGGTTGGGTGAAGATGTATTTGAGGCTTTTGTGGTCGGTATAGATATTGCAGACATTGCCCAGCAGATAATGCCGCCATACCTTCAAAGCATGAACAACTGCGGCCAGTTCTAAGTCATGCGTCGGATAATTCACCTCATGCTTCCGAAGTTGCCGTGAAGTATATGCAATTACTCGGCCTTCCTGCATCAGAACACCTCCCAAACCTATGCCTGAGTTTCTGTAACGTCCCGCCTCTTCGAGGCCGGGCCCGCTTACATCTGGCCGCTTTTCTAGGACATAGACCCGCTTACATCTGGCCGCTTTTCTAGGACATAGACTGCCCTCACAGACCAACACAAGTCTTTTCTGCGCACTTTGTCCTCACTCATGCGCACCCGGGAAGAACTTCCCAGTCGGTCACCCATCGCTTCAGGCGAAGCACGCTTAACTTTGGAGTTCTTTCGAGATGGGCTTCCGGAAAAGAAGTTGCAACTTGTTGGTATGAGTATCCTATTAATCCTGCTAAGCCCTGGGCCGGGATGTTACATCCTCACCCCCTTAAGAGACCGACGTCCTCGTCGGTCAATCCCAAGCCAGAAACGTCCTCTCTTGGCCACGTCCGTGTGTCCAGTGCCAGCGCATGTGCCATGCTGTGTGACCACTCTGGGTCCACACCAGCCATGCGCACCATGCCTGCGCAACTGCGATACACGCGCCCGTGAAACCGTGAGAGTCGGCTCTGATACCATTCTGTAACGTCCCGCCTCTTCGAGGCCGGGCCCGCTTACATCTGGCCGCTTTTCTAGGACATAGACCCGCTTACATCTGGCCGCTTTTCTAGGACATAGACTGCCCTCACAGACCAACACAAGTCTTTTCTGCGCACTTTGTCCTCACTCATGCGCACCCGGGAAGAACTTCCCAGTCGGTCACCCATCGCTTCAGGCGAAGCACGCTTAACTTTGGAGTTCTTTCGAGATGGGCTTCCGGAAAAGAAGTTGCAACTTGTTGGTATGAGTATCCTATTAATCCTGCTAAGCCCTGGGCCGGGATGTTACACCTGCCGCCTCACTCCGCCTCCCTTGAGGCCTGCCCTAGCGCCGAGGGAATCGGCACCGACCACCGACTAGCGAATCGCGGCCGCTCCAGCGAGAAGGACGGCGAGGGCGAGAAGGGGAGGACACGTGCCTTTGCAATCGCAGTGGCTCTAGTGGTGGTGGTGGTGGTGGTGGTGCCTGTTTAATGTGAGGGGAGATAGTTCCATGGTGAATAAATTCTACAAGTAGTAGTAGTCGTGAAAGGTTTCTTAGCATAAGTTTCATAGTAGGGAGGAAAAAACAGAAAGAAAACAGCAAAAAAAATCATCAATCAAAGTAGCAAAAAGCAACAATGTTAGAAAGGATTTTGGAAAAGTAGATTAAATATTAACAAAAATTGCTCCACAGGGGCTTTGAGCCCAGGAGCTAGAGATCACATAATAAAGACTAACCTTCCACTGGGTTACTGAGGTTTGTTCGATAGGAAGCGACCTTTATTTTACTTGTAGATGCGGAGCTGATTTTCTTAAGTGGATCGGCTGCAGCGGGCGAGGAGGGGGTCTTTCACGGGCTTGGGCATCTGTTACTCGTCCACACCAGAGACGAGGAAGCTAGTGCCGCGAACGGCCCCAAGACTACGAGCGCGGCCCATGCGGTTCGACCCTCTTAGATCCGCAACCTCCGCCGGCGCCCTTCCCTCCGCCACCAACGTCGCCTCGTTCCGGAGCGGCCGCCGGCCGGCAGCGGCATCAGTCATCCCCATCGGCCGTCGCCCATCGCCCAGCCAAGGCCTACACCCATCTGACTCCCTGCAACCTCAACCTGCTTCCCTTCTTCTGTCCGTCAGGTAAGGTTTTTAACTGACTGACTCCTTGTATCCTGATTCAGTGATTCGTTTGGGGTTTTTTTTTAGTTTATCAATTGGTAATTTAATTTTACCATTAATTAATTGTACAGCTAGGGAGGTAGAGGAAGCAAGAATTTGATGTGGATCGGATTTCCATTACATACTGATCATGTTTATTTTTTCTTCCTTTATGTTGCCGGCAGTTCAGATAAGTGAGAAGATCGATTGAAAAACTGAACACAAAACTATCCGCATAGTTTCACAATTGAATAAGTATATTAGTGGAGCTGTAAGCATTTCAGAAAACATAAAATTGTCCAGCTTGCTGATATTTGTGCTTATGACGGCAACCAATCAACCTGCAGTTTGCAAACACTGAAAGAGTCCAGCCGTGGCCTTTCATGGAAAACAAGAGTCATTTGAAAGCTTCAAACACACACATTTGCATTTGCCGCGCACTTGCACAGTTCCATTTGCATACCAAATAGAAGCATAATGCTATTTTTATTTTCAGATGCTGAATGTGTGCTCTTGTATTTTATTTTAATTCTGGGGTCTGGACATCAATAATCAGCAAGAATGCAGAGAGAATCAACTGCGATACGCGACACAGTTGAACAAAAAAAATAAGTATTTAAACAAAGAAATCATCTTCTAGGCTTTCTACCACAACTGGTGCAACAACTCCATCGTCAATGTAGGTGTCATCTTCGTCATCATCATCCTCATCAAGTAAGACCACATCATCTGGTTCAGGAACTGCTTTGCCACGCACCTGATTAATAATGGAGGCATCACCAGTTGTGCCTTCCTTGTCTGCTCTTGTCCAATTTGACAAATCCTCATTTGGGCCTACTAAATTCATGTCTTGGATTCCCACATCAAGTAGATTGACTTCCATGTCACCCTCATTTTCTGCTTCTGGCATGGCAAACAAATTTCTTGGTGTCACTGCAACTACACTGGACCATCCCGGCTTGTTCACGAGGTTGACAAAAAACACAGGTTCAGCCTGTGTCGCCAGAATGTAAGGTTCACTTGAATATCGGAACCTGGAAGTATCGATATCAATAACACCATATTTATCCCTACTGTATCCTCTACTTCTGCTGGTACTGGAAGCCGGCACATCATACCAATCACACTGAAACAATACAACTTCTTTTTCTGTAGGGAATTCGAGTGAGATAATTCTTCTAATCACTCCGTACCAGGTCATGTTGCCAGTAGTACCATCACCCCTCACAAGCACACCACTGTTTTGTGTGACGAGGTTTCTCTCAATGGCAGTCGTTCGAAATAGCCAGTTATTGATGTAGCATCTATTGAACACATGAGCTCGAGGGTCCGGTCCTTGAGAAAGGGCATACATCAGTTCACTTGCTTCCCCTTTCTCATATAGTTTGGTGATCTGAAAACTCAGTTTGAAAATAAATGTCTCTATTAGTACATCGTTCTAACCATCACATGGAATAAAAAAAATAGAACTAACCTTGTACTCAAACCACCTTACAAAGTGCTCCTCGTGTCGTTTATTAAGATTCCTTATACTATTTTTTTTGAGTTCTTCCATATGCTCCCTACATCGAAATAGCCAATTAATTAGCTGATGCCACAAACAAATAGTACTGTAACTAATGTTGGTATATTGCAACTTACTCGACCCATGGTCTGGCTTCATCACAGTTACTAATTATGTAGTGCCTCATCTTCCGAATCTCATCTCCACCAAATATCTCAATAGTCTGTCCTCTCCTCTTGTAATCCATTTCACCAAATATGCTTAGACCAGACGGTGGCTCATTCACGGCTGTACTTTCATGACGATCAGTGCGATTCAGCTTGGTGTCAACGTCGAAGAATCTAGAGCAAAATGTAAGGCACTCCTCGGCTATGTATGCCTCGGCTATTGAACCTTCTGGGTGCGCCTTGTTCCTCACATAACCTTTAACAGTACGTAGATACCTTTCAACTGGATGCATCCATCTATAACAAACGGGCCCTCCAAGTTTAGCCTCCTCAGCTAGATGAATCGGCAAATGAATCATGATATCAAAAAATGCAGGTGGGAATACCATCTCAAGCCGGCAAAGAGTCTCTTTAATTGAAGTACTAAGTTTGTCAAGATCATCTTCTACCAGCTCCTTCGAACAAAGTGCAGTGAAGAACATACTGAGCTGAATCAATGGTGTGACAACATCTTCTGGCAAAATCTTTCTGACGACTAAGGGTAACAGTTTCTGTAGAATAATATGGTAGTCATGAGTTTTCAGTCCAGATACCTTGCATGCATTTACGTCAACACATCTTCTTATATTAGAGCTAAACCCATCAGGCATCTTTGCTCCTTGTAGAAATTGGCATAAACTTTTCTTGTCATCCTTATCTAAAAAGTACAAGGCTGGTGGCAAGGTGTAGCTATCATTGTCAATCACAGGGTGCTGATCTTGCCTTATCCCTAGCTGTTCCATGTCAAGCCGGGCCTTCTCACTGTCCTTACATTTACCTTCAATTTCAAGCAAAGTACCCAATATGCTCTCGCATATGTTTTTCTCAATGTGCATCACATCCAAATTGTGCCTTATGAGCAAAGAAGACCAGTAAGGGAGCTCAAAAAAATACTCTTCTTCCTCCAATTGTGCCATCTTTTATCTTCATCACGCTTCCTCTTTTTTGATGTCGCCTTTCCAAAACTCACTTGATCAAAAGTTTCATACTGCTCCAATACCTGTTCACCAGACAGTGGTACTGGAGCCTCCCTGGTTTCCACCTCATTGTTGAAGCTGATCTTGTTCATACGCCATGGATGGTCTGAGGGCAGAAAACGACGATGTCCCATGTAGCAGTGCTTGTTTCCAAATTTCAACCACAAATAATCTGTATCCTTGTGGCAATATGGACATGCAAATTTGCCTTTTGTGCTCCAACCAGAGAGCATCGCATATGCAGGAAAGTCATTAATTGTCCAAAGCAGAATGGCATGTAGTTTAAAATTCTTCTTTACCTTATCATCCCATGTATCAATACCCTTCCAAAGCTCCTTCAGCTCATCAATGAGGGGCCTCAAATATACATCAATGTTCATTCCAGGAGATTTTTTACCAGGTATCAACATCGACATCATCCAATAAGGTTGTTTCTCAAGCAACCAAGGAGGCAGATTGTAAGGGATTAAGATAACAGGCCATGTGGTGTATGTAACATTTTGCATGCCAAAGGGGTTGAAGCCATCAGAAGCAAGACCCAGCCTAATATTACGAGCATCCTTTGCAAACCAATCATACTTCGTATCCACGTGCTTCCATGCCTTCGAGTCAGCAGGGTGACGCATTTTGCCATCATTGACCAATTCTTCCTTATGCCATCGCATTTGTGATGATGTGCTCTCTGTCATATATAATCTTTGCAGCCGAGGAGTAAGAGGAAAGTACCGTAGGATTTTACGTGGGACACGCTTCTTATTTGTTCTATCAGCACCACCATCCGTATCGCCTCTCTGATCATAAGCACCATCATCGGGTGTTTTCCACCTAGACTCACCACATTTGGGACATGTATCCAGATTTGCGTTTTCCTTCCAAAATAACACACAATCCTTCTCACAAGCGTCTATCTTTACATAGTCCAAGCCTAGATCTCGAACCACCCTTTGCACTTTCTCCATTGTGTCTGGGACACAATGGCCTTGAGGCAGAAACCTTGAGAACAGATTAAGTACCGCCTCCAATGCACGATTACTAAGACCATACAAGCACTTAACCTGAAAAAGTTCCACAATAAAAGAGACCTTAGTAGCATCTGTGCAACCTGGATACAATTGCTTTTCTGCCTCCTGTAATAATTTCAAGAAGATCTTGGCATGTTCATTCGGCTGTTCATTGCTATCAGTATCTCTGATCTCTCCATGTATAGCGCCTCTGATTAGGGATCTAACCAAATCAGTGGCACCACGGTCCTCACTCGGTGCGCTTTCTTCATTATTGTCTTCTCCAACTTCTTGTGTTGCGGCTTCGTTGTCTACTTCTGCAGTAGCTGGTGGTGGTGCATCATTGTGTACTTCTACATCAGCTGGACGTGCATCTTGGTTGTGTAATCCCACATCTGAAACTTCCCCTTCCCTGATAAAGCTTTCATCAAACCCTCTAGCAAGCACATGAAGCTGAACCTCAGACTGCGGTCTGTATGACATGCATACACATCTAGGACATGGACATGGAGCAGTTCCACCTCTCGATGTGCCACCAAATGTGATGTCTAGAAATTGTCGGAATTTCTGCTGCCACTCAGTTGAAGTACGAGGCAAGCGCATCCAACTCCTATCTTCACGTGACATTATATATTCTGCATGACCATGATCACATCAAACAAAATCAAATTAGAATTCTATCAATATGTTAAAAAAATAAAAATACATATATACAGAGGTATCAGCTAGCATGCATATATATATATATATATATATGGTAAATTTTTTCTACTCTCTAGGAGTAGCTACTCCTTCCTCCTAACTCTGTACTGTCCATGTGTTACTACCCTTAGCAGGTCACAAACTCTCTAGGAGTAGCTACTCTCTAGGGACGCGGAGGATCCATGGAGGTAGGACAAGGTCTTAGTGGCTGTGGCATGGTCACCTTCGGTGTGCATATGGATGGCCTGGTGGCCTTCTTCGTCGCGGCTCCCTCCGGCGGGCATGGATGGGCAGTGCTGGTGGTTTCCGTCGACATGGGCCTCTCCGACTCCGTGTACTCGATCTACTGCGTTCCCCTGCCCCGGATTTGAGTCTTACTGTACATTCTTTCTGCAAGATCTGTTTTCTTTTTTTATTCACAGGATCTGCTTTCCTTTTTTTTTTGAATTTGCAAGATCTGCCAACATGTATGTATTCATACTCCGTATAAACATGTATGTATTCATTCATACTTCCTATAAACACATATGGTTTCGTACTCATTTGTACATGTATGCACGCATACTATTGGTGTCTGTATATACTTCCTAATAAATTTCCTATCGGTATGTACTCCAGGAATCATCCTACATATTTTTTTAATATGACCTTGTACTATGTGTACATACTCTATTATTGTACGTGTATGTGCACATACTTCTTATTAAAAAGTATGAACGCATACTACTGTACATATACATAGACATTCTACCTAGCAAGTATCCACACATACTATATATACTTGTCTTAGGGTATATGGACATGCTTCACGTATCCACACATACTATACTTGTCTTAGTGTATATGGACATACTTCTCTAAAAAAAGTATGAAAGCATACTACCATATATACATATACTTGCAAAAAATGATATGCACTATCCCTGTGCGTAATAAACAATAATATTTTTATTGTTGGCATGAAGCCATCACCTGAAATCTAGGAGATAAGTTCCCATGCATGCATGCGTTTTGAAAAGGTCGACTGTGGGAGGCTCTAGCGCCTGACTATTGGATCCTGTTGTTGCATTCAAACCCGATTAGAGGAGGGAGTAACTACTACCGGGAGTATAAAACACCCACCCTATATATATATATATATATATATATATATATATATATATATATATATATATATATATATATATATATATCCACTAAATATATACAGAGGTATAAAAGTTAGTAAATTACCTAGTTGAGAACTTGAGATAATGATTATCCACTAAATAGTCTCAACTCTTAGATCACAATGCCCTAACTGCACGTATGCACTTTAAACCGTATGACTTAGGGGATTACCAAATCTTGTCCTCTAAAGAATAAACATTGGAGGTAAATAAGTACATAATTGGAGATAAATTCTTTTTGAACTGAAAACTGTGGACCATCGCTCCCCAGCTATTTTATTAAAACTGACGAAACCAAAATACAGAGCATTGTCCTCTAAAGCATGAAATATACAAACAAAAGAAATATAAATACAGAATAAATTAAATTACCTGGATCGGATGATGCCTGACGGAATTGGACAGAGAGAGGCAATCAGCCAATCAGGCAAGAAGCACGTCCCTAGTTCTTGGCAGCTGGCACGAGCAGGCAAGCAGCAGGGCGCGCAGCGCAGGAACAGCGGAGGCCCGAGCGTAGCGCAGTACACAGCACGCCGGCAACAATTGGCGATGGCCAATGCCCAATAGCCGATTGATCAAGGAAGGCAGGAAGCTAGGGAACTACCTATATACAAAGGCAGCAAGCAGCGCCAAAGGAGAGAAAAAAATTGGAGGTAAATTAAATATTGATTGTTTTTCGTAGATCAACAAAGGGTAATAGGAGCAACTGGGCAAACAAACGGTTTGATGTAGACTATCTCGGAGTCACGTACGTGGCTACATGAGTTGGGCTGCCGGCAACGTCGCAATGGCCGACGATCGCGCAATGGAGCGGCAATCAGATCACCGCAATGGAGTGACTTGGCGAGAAACAATTGAACCACCAAAATCACCGAACGTCCTTTCGATGGAGAGGAGCGGCAGCGGCGTGCGGAACTCAGAAGGCAAACCTCTCGTAGGTTTTTCTTGACCAGGTTCGTAGCAATTACGATTCGTTGGGCCTTTTTTTTGGCATGCGTAACTAAGAAGGAAACCTCTCTCGTAGGTTGCTTTCTTTTTTTTTTACTAGGTCTCGCAGGTTCCTGTTACGAGATTTTTTTAAAGCATACTTGTTATGAGATTGGTTGGGTGTTTTTTAATTGAGAAAACAGAGTCTATCGCGGTGGAATCTATCTGTAATTTCCTTGGCGACCTCTGCCCAGCTCGAGTCCAACGCTGAGTCCAAGTTGGAGCCGGAGATCTCTGCTGTCACGCAGAGATCGAAACCAAGCAGGTGTTGTGGTCCTTTCTCATCCTGTTCAAGACCTGTGCGGCTGTATCGTTCTGTTCAAGACCTGTGCGGTTGTATTGTCCGATCCCTAAATTTGTCATATATTTTTTTAAATGCAATGGACAGGCAATATAACGTTCACATATGGTGTTGGGTCCTAGACAAAGAAAGGCCCACCAAATACTTTGGTCTATAGCAACACAAATAAACCGTGGCAATAATAACATGATATTACATCCATTTAGGATTGTAGTGGCAATAAGTCCCTAACAATTGCAACGCCATAGAAGATTATTGCAACCCCAAAAAACCGTGGCAATAGGAACATGTTACTACAACCATTTCAGAATTCTTGTTGCAATAACCACCTAGCAATTGCAACACCACTGAAGACTATTGCAACCCGGAATAACCATTGCAATAGTTACAAGCAAAAGCAACCAAATCCAATATAGTTGCAATAACACCAAGTAATTGCAACGAAAATCAATACTAATGCAACTCTAAAGCGCCATGGCAATAACGCCAACTAATTGCAACACAATTCTAAAATGGTTGCAGTAGCAGACTTCTGTTGCAACGATAAACCACACATATTGCAACACATTTAGTTCGTTGCATTATAGGCGCATATTGCAACCATTTTTACGGTAAGGTTGCAATACGCCCCCCTATGGCAACCAAATTAGTAGTGTTGCAATCGTGCGGCGTGGCATTAGGGGGGAATCCTTGTAGTGTCCCTAGGGCGCCCACCCTGGCCTGAGAGCCAATCAGGCTCCGTCTCATGGATTATGCTCCACCGACCTAAGGGATCAAGGAAAACCGTGCGATTAATGTCGGTTTGATCCGACGGCCCACGTTCACTTGAGGGGGCTATATAAGCAGGACCCCTGGCCCCTAGAGGAGGCACTCCCTCATTCTCAATTCCTCAAACCCTAATCTCAGGAGGAGAGTCTCTGATCAAGCCCTAGAGCCACCACATCAACTAGATCTCTAGTATAGCATAGCTACATAGGATTAGAACTAGAAGGAGTCAATCTTCGATTGGTTTCCGGATCTCTCAAGAGGATTCTTGGTAATTCCTTTACTGTTCTTCATTGTTCATCTTTGTTCTTCAATATTATGAATACAACTTTGTTCTATTTCAATATATTGATTATGACTATGCTCTACTTGTTTACGTTTGCGATTATATTGTTCTTAGTTTATCGTAGTTATACGCTTGGCTTAGTTAGATTGGAATTATATACATGTTTAGGATTGTATAGCGTTTATCCATCGGATCCATGGGTAAATGATAAATATTGTGTAGGCGTGGTGCTTAGACCATATTTATCTGCGATTGCACCTTATATGCCGGATCGTGGGGTGGTCCGCGATGGTGACAGCTTCGTTGGTTCTTATATAGTCCCCCTCCCGTGTGTACGGCAGGCAGAGCAACATTATTACGGGGGAGTGATTGCTATGTTTCTCATCTTCCTTGATAATATCACTATGCATGGGCGTAGTCCTTTCTCGCAATGATTGCCAAGTGTACTTGCACTAACTATGATATGCTAGACTTTATAGTTAAGAATAACTTAGGAAATATTCTTGTAGTTCGTCCTAATACCATGCTAATGACTTGCTAGAATATCTGTTGAGGTGCTTATCATTATTATATGTGGCTAGCTGATCAGATTAATTATCTTTGTCACCATTCATACTTTATCTATATTTTATGTGACACTTACCCCTATATGCAAGAGATAGATGAATGCTCTCACTTATACATGCAATGATTGATACTCATTCCTATATTCCATTCTATAATCAACATTGATGTTAGTAATCCCTTCCCAGTGGTAAAAATATAAATAACGATACCTGGAATACTTCCCGGTTAAAATGCTACATCGGTATTAATCTGTGCGCTTGCAGATCTTATTTATTATTTATTTAGAAGAGCAGTTGCATATTTCAATACCGCGTCTCTCATGTCATGCTGGGGATGACAACTTGGCTTAAGTGGCATGAGGGATAGGTTCAGCATTTTTGGCGCCGTTATCAGAATTAGAAAACTAAGTCTACTTTTGGTAATGACGTTAATAATGCCCAACAAGCATTTTTGGCGCCGTTACCGGGGAAGGTTGATTTACTAACAAGGAATGAATACGGAATTTGAGTCATCATTCGCATCATTAAGTGATTGAGATCATCAATTCTCCCATACAGATTTACCCCTGTATTTTTCCATTCTTATTGTTTTGCAGGGTGATGTATGAATAGAGGACATCTTCCAGAAAATTTTGTTGACAACCCCGAAGCATTAATCAGAGGGGCAAGAGCCAAGCTCAAGAAGTCAACACTTCGACGCAACACTTCATCCAATCCAGAAGACCGCCGAAGTTTCATCCGGAATTTGTCAACAGAGTTCGCAGCCATGGCGAACAAGACGATCCGCGAGTTCTCAGCTCCCACTACGGACAACATCCGCACTGAACCTGCCGCGGCCATCGACAAGAACTTTGAGCTCAAGCCAGGGCTCATCAACATGGTACAAGCCAACCAGTTTTGTGGGAAGCCGCACGAAGATGCAAGTGCTCATCTCCAACACTTCCTGGAGATTTGCAGCACATTCACTATATTAGATGTTCCCAGAGACGCCATACTACTTCGCCTTTTCCCATTCTCACTATTGGGGAGAGCGAAGCAGTGGTTCTACGCGACGAAGGATGAGAACACTACGTGGGCACTCTGCTCTACAAACTTTCTGGCTAAGTTCTTTCCCATGGGCAAGACCAATGCTCTCCGTGGGAAGATTACAAGTTTTCAGCAACAACATGATGAATCCTTTCCAGAAGCATGGGAGCGCTTTCAAGATTACATCCTAGAATGTCCCCATCATGGAATGGAAAGCTGGCTACTTATGCAGACTTTCTATCATGGGCTCATCACTAGTGCTCGTGAGACCATGGATGCTGCAGCTGGTGACGCATTTCTATCACTCATCATACCACAAGCTACAGCCCTTGTGGAGAAGATGGCATCCAACCAAGGTTGGAACGAAGAGAGGACTCAAACACGCAAGAAGGGTGGAGGTATGCACCAGCTCAAGGAGGTAGACATGTTGTCTGCAAAGTTAGACCTACTCATGAAAAAGCTCGATGACAAAGCTGGAGACAAAAGAGAAGTCATGAACGTCTACGACTCTCACATGACTTGTGAGAAATGTGGAGACATTGGACACTCAGGCAATCACTACCCTGAGATGCTTGAGGATGCAAGGTACATCAACAACAACAACTAATACAACCGTTCTCAACAAAATCAAGGTTGGAATCAACAGAGGCCTAACTACTCAGGTAACTACTCAGGTAATTATCAAGGTAATAACTCTTACAACAACAATAATAATTTTCCACCCCTGAGAGAGTTAGTGTCTAATCAAGGAAAGCTAATGGATAACTTGTCTAAGAAATTGGCATCCAATGATAAAATACTAGAAAACATAAATAATAGAATGGATAATTTCTCTACTGCCATCAAAAACCAAATTAGCTTTAATAAAATGATTGAATCACAGTTAAATCAAATAGCTGCTGCTGTTCCTGCTACTAACCCCGGTATACCATCACAACCGGAAGGATTAGAATATGCAAATCTTGTAGACATGTTTGATGCAGGTAACTATTGGAGTAATCCCGCTGTCGGAGTACATAATGACCTTCTGCCAGTCAAGAGAGGCGATCCAGGACGCCCCGTCATCCCAATCTCCATCGGCATGGTGGACTTCCCAGAAGCACTCTGCGACTTTGGCTCCAGCGTCAACATTATGCCCAGGGTACTCTATGAAAAATTCTTTACATATCCTTTATCAGAAACAACTATGTGTTTGCAGCTTGCAGATCGGATACTAAGCTTTCCTAAAGGAATATTAAAGAACATGTGTGTCCGAGTTGGTACCTCGTATGCTCCAGCTGATTTCGTGGTGATAGAGACCGGGTCCGATGAGAGGTCACCAGTTATTCTGGGAAGGTCATTCCAGAACACCTCGGGAGCTGTCATCTACGCCAGCGCTGCGAAGATCAACTTCAACATCAAGGGGAGGAAGGAGACGTTTTCCTTCAAGAACAAGATTACACAAATCCCAGAGCAACCCTAACATGAACCAAGGAAGAGGACCAACAGGAGGAACAAGCAGAACAAGAACAACCAAGGATGGACCGAATCAGCTAAGATGGTCACTGCAGTTCAAGGAGGTCAAGATGGTCGACTCAAGTCGCCCTTCCTGAACAAGAAGGACGACCCAGGTATGCTAAGCATTGAGTGCTCAATCAATGGATACTCCTTTCAGAAGGCGCTCTGCGACACTGGATCAGGCGTCAACATAATGGCCACAGTCACCTATCAGCTCTTGTACAGGACCATGCCCTTAAAACCAACATACACTCAGCTCCAGATGGCAGATCAGACATCCCGAAAGGTCGAAGGTATAGTAACCGATGTCCCTGTTAAAATTAACGATCATTTTGTCCATACAGACTTTCAGGTCATTGACATGGGAGACGACGAGTACGATCCACCCATCATCCTAGGAAGACCGTTCCTATGCACCGTCAAAGCAATCATCTACATTAGAACCGGAGAAGTCCATATGCATTTCCCCTCTGAGAAGGTACGCCACTACTTTAATGACCCTAACTATATAGTTGAAGATTCTAAGCAGGTCAGGACAAAAAGAAGGCGACGTAACCGTAACCAAAGGAGGCAAATCATCAAGGACGTATGTGCAGACTATGAAGGAGAGGTCATAAGGCTCGAGGATACACAACAGGAGACCGAAGCACCAAGTCGGGCATGGAAAGTAAAGACAGTTACACAAGAAGAGGAGGCGCTGCCGGAACCACCGTCTACGCCACCCAAATCCCAGGACAACTAAGAAGAAAAGAAGTCCTGTTCGGAGGACTTAAAAACACCGAACGCCGTGCCAAGAGGTAAACTTGGTAGTTATCATTTTCCCTTTAATTATTGCTCAGTTAATCATGTTCATTCTGTCTAAAAAAATGTTGAAAACAGTAAGCCCCATGTGAGTATGCGAGTGGCATAAAACCCATAAGTACATTCACTGTGGTGGCATAAAAAAAATAATATATATTTTTTCTGTTCTATAAAAATGAAAATAAAAATAGAGAGTGACATTTATCAAGGAAGCTCAAACATGATAAAGGCTAGATATTTATGCTAACGCTTAATCAAGTTCCATGAAGCTTTGTTGTCTATTTGAGCTCCACAGAATTCAGGAAGACTAGCAGATGGAGGACATCCTAATCGTTGTCAGGGTGTTGCCGACATTCAAATACACCTCTGCACCTGCTAGCTACATCAGAAGAAATTACGTCAAGATCCAGCTTGGGGGAGAGCGCCACCATTTATCCCGATAAGTATTTTTATCTACATTTATACCTATGCTTTATTAAAATAAAAAGATGCATAATCATGAAAACCCAAATAAATATTTTGTGTTTATATATATTTGCTTAGTTTAATAAATAAATAAAGTAGCTATGCTAAACTGAATCTTGAAAATAAAACTCTAGCATGGATATGATGAATAGTTGCTCTGCCTAATTTTCAAATTTGTTCTCTCTCTAGTTTAGACATAACTGTTATAATTTAAAACTGGCTCTAAACCTGAACTAGTGGGAAGAGAACTTGATCTGAAGTCTAAGTTGTTAGCGGATATGATATGGGAAGGTTGAGCTGCTGTTTATCTGTTCCTAGAGATGCTAGAATTTTGGAGAATTTTATCTTTGAAAATCTTTAAAATGTTGCATGATGAGTTCCTGTATGATGAGAGTTTAAATTCCTACCACAGCCATATATACATGCTTGTTAGATTAGGAGCCGCACTTTTACTACTTACTGCTTATGGGCATTGAGTGTGGTCAAGCTGTGTAGACCCTTAGGAACTTGTCATGTGGTTAAAATCAAGATTCACTTGCACGTTCACTCATACATGCTGCTTCTACTCCGGAAGTACGCATCCACATATATCCACTCATTTCCATCTCCAGATTCACCCAAAATTATTCTACTCCTGACCCAGGAGAGAATAGCCAAAAACATTATCCCATTCCTGTTATTCCCTGTGAAGTTAATGCTCAAGTCATTTCTACTACCACTTGCTATATTTTCAAAAGAGGGAGATTGCTCTAAAAAAATATAAATACGAGGAAATAAAAAGGAGCAAGTGCTCGGAACCTCGAAGAAAGAAAAAGTGAGACGAGAGGTAAAAATGGACAAGTGTCCGACAGTAGAATTAGGGGTACAAGATACCCACCTGAGAGAAAAAAAAGAAGAGAAAATACAGAGCATCTCATTCCCCTCAAAAGTTTTAAAAAGCAAGAAATGTATGTATTCCCTCAAAAAGAGCATTAGACTTTTGTTATCACCATACACCACTCATTCACCACACATGCACATCTTGATTTGACTTATTGACTTGTTTCTCTGGATCCATGGTTTGACTATGCAATAAATGTTCTATGAGTATGTATACTGTATCTCCCACCTATGAGCTCTAGATATCAAAGCCTTATTAGAGTAGGGTGAGAGAGAAGGCAATGTCACTACGCCTTATACCATAAATACCACATACTTTGAGAGAGAAGGCATATACCATTACTGCCTTGGTAAGGATCCAGAAATACCACAAAAGAGAGACCCGAGAAAGTCATACAAGGAATCTCTGAGTTTTATTTGAAAAATTTGCAAAAAAAACTCCAGAGCTATAGCTGATCAAGAATAAGAGACATGGCGTTTGACTAGACCGTTCTATCTTTTAACCACTCAAGATGCAGGTGACGGTTGCAAGCCCCATGGTGAAAGGTAAAATGAGTAAGTTTTAAGTCTTGACAGTTTACTCTAACTCAGGGATGAGACCTTATTTGAAAGAATATGTACCGTCAACGTTCAAAGGCGTTGCAGCAACTTCTGATCCATAATGAGTCTATCCTTGCTCAGGGACGAGCAAGAGGTAAGCTTGGGGGAGTTTGTTGACGGTCCTTAAGTACCAAATATAGTTATCAAATAAATAAAGAAAAGGATCCAAATGCAACAAACACCTAGACTTAGGGTTTTATCTGACAGAATTCCATGAGTTTTGGTGTTTGTCTGTTTCTGCAGGGGGTTATCAGAAAATACGGAGGAAAGGCCCACACGTCGGGTTTACATAGAGATAATAACGTGTTCACTGATTTTCTATCATCTAGAAGACTCCAGAAGCCACGAGAACGAACGGGAGGCCGAACGGGCCCGGAGGCAGGGCGCCCGCCCTGCTCCCTAGGGCGCCCGCCCTGGCCTGAGAGCCAATCAGGCTCCGTCTCGCGGATTATGCTCCACCGACCTAAGGGATCAAGGAAAACCGTGCGATTAATGTCGGTTTGATCCGACGGCCCACGTTCACTTGAGGGGGCTATATAAGCAGGACCCCTGGCCCCTGGAGGAGGCACTCCCTCATTCTCAATTCCTCAAACCCTAATCTCAGGAGGAGAGTCTCTGATCAAGCCCTAGAGCCACCACATCAACTAGATCTCTAGTATAGCATAGCTACATAGGATTAGAACTAGAAGGAGTCAATCTTCGATTGGTTTCCGGATCTCTCAAGAGGATTCTTGGTAATTCCTTTACTGTTCTTCATTGTTCATCTTTGTTCTTCAATATTATGAATACAACTTTGTTCTATTTCAATATATTGATTATGACTATGCTCTACTTGTTTACGTTTGCGATTATATTGTTCTTAGTTTATCGTAGTTATACGCTTGGCTTAGTTAGATTGGAATTATATACATGTTTAGGATCGTATAGCGTTTATCCATCGGATCCATGGGTAAATGATAAATATTGTGTAGGCGTGGTGCTTAGACCATATTTATCTGTGATTGCACCTTATATGCCGGATCGTGGGGTGGTCCGCGATGGTGACAGCTTCGTTGGTTCTTATATAGTCCCCCTCCCGTGTGTAAGGCAGGCAGAGCAACATTATTACGGGGGAGTGATTGCTATGTTTCTCATCTTCCTTGATAATATCACTATGCATGGGCGTAGTCCTTTCTCGCAATGATTGCCAAGTGTACTTGCACTAACTATGATATGCTAGACTTTATAGTTAAGAATAACTTAGGAAATATCCTTGTAGTTCGTCCTAATACCATGCTAATGACTTGCTAGAATATCTGTTGAGGTGCTTATCATTCTTATATGTGGCTAGCTGATCAGATTAATTATCTTTGTCACCATTCATACTTTATCTATATTTTATGTGACACTTACCCCTGTATGCAAGAGATAGATGAATGCTCTCACTTATACATGCAATGATTGATACTCATTCCTATATTCCATTCCATAATCAACATTGATGTTAGTAATCCCTTCCCAGTGGTAAAAATATAAATAACGGTACCTGGAATACTTCCCGGTTAAAATGCTACATCGGTATTAATCTGTGCGCTTGCAGATCTTATTTATTATTTATTTAGAAGAGCAGTTGCATATTTCAATACCGTGTCTCTCATGTCATGCTGGGGATGACAACTTGGCTTAAGTGGCATGAGGGATAGGTTCGGCATTTTTGGCGCCGTTATCAGAATTAGAAAACTAAGTCTACTTTTGGTAATGACGTTAAGAATGCCCAACAATAATCATTCTCAATTATTGGCTTCACGCGTAATAATCATTTTTGTACTCACAGGTCTCCCAACTTGAGTCTAGTTTTTCCATCCCATGATTATCATCAAAGTGCTCTGACGATGATGATACTTTGGACGATGATGATGCGTTCCATGGCACGGCTGCATCTCCATCTTCATCTCCTCCAAGGCGGTCTCCCCTCCTCAGCCTCCCGCGCCGCAGAGCCAGAAGAGGCCCCCGCCCTCGGTGAAGTCCTGATGAAGAAGAAAGCCAACCGTTGTAACACAAAGCCCTCTTCGGAGAAGCTGTCTTACGAGCAGTCTGTAGAGGAATCAAAAGCGACGAAAGGGAAAGATGTTGCACAACTCGGACAATAATCAAGAGCAAGGAGGTTAGAACTTCAGAAAAACCCACCAAAGCTGCACTACATAGCTCAATGAGAACTAAGGAAAAAAATCAATGAGCGCGAGAAAAAGCAGCGTGATGCACGTAAGCCCTCGCCATTATCAGACTATGAATGCTCTCTCGACAAGTCATATAAGGAGTTGGGGAAAGTGAAGACAACAGGGAAAGATGTTGCATAGCTCGGACAACAATTTAAGCAATCTATCAACCCGTTAGTTGTTGAGGGTGATTGTGCAAACACACAAGGCGGTCCAATAGATAAGAAGGCACTGAAGACTTCATGGCCACCACAGGTCTCACAGCTGAACAACTCATGTGGGGAGCATCAATACCAATAGGCGACTATGATATTTACCGGACCTATATGTATGGCTAGAGTCTTGTCAACCCTAAGTACTACTCATCACTAGGTACGCAGATGTTCTTGCTAAACAAGTGGTACTTAAAAGTGAGCGCCAATGACGAAGCAGCATGGCTTGTTGCCAGAGTGAGACCAGAGCATTACTTGGGCTATGACGTTGTACATATTCAATAAATTACACCAACTATTAAACCGGGACACTCTCGACAAATCTCTCGTCAGTTGTTGGTGTCTATAAGTGATCTATCAACAATTGAATTGAAGTAACTTGCATGTTAGTTCGTTGTTCATATATAGTTATCCTCATACTATATATATTCTTTTGTACTATATATATGTAGATATGAGATGCTAAAACTAAAGAAAAAAGCAATGATTGAGGTTGGTTTCGTTGATCCGAATAGTGTATTCAAGGACAGGGTTACTCTATATGATAGATCGCAACCTCAAGTGGAGAAGCTTCTGTTCAGGTTCATAGATAAGAACTCTAACAAGACACTGATACTCTTCCCATACGGCTTCAAGTGAGTGTGAATGTCTTGTGCTCATTTTATTTTGCTTACTCCATATTGACTTTAGTTAATGAGTTATGCCTGCGTATAAACATGTAGCTTTCACTGGATACTGCTGGTCATCGATATGACCAGGAGTCGTGTAAAAATCTTTGACTTGGCGACAAAACCCCGAGTAGATTAACAAGAAATCCTCGATATACTCCAGTGGTAATTTCGGTCTCGCACACATTGTATACTCTCTTATGCCATTTTAATGATATAACTCTATTTATTTATTTTGTTCAGCAATGCTTGGAAAACATTCGCCGAGAAACACCATTATGGTAATTGGGAAGTGCCTCTGCATATAGTCCAATACCCAGTCAGTACTAGCTAGGTCATCGTATCTTTATTTAGTTCAATTCATTATTACCATGCTTCATTGGTTGATGATGAATCTTTTTCTCATAAAGTAGTGTCTGCAGCGAGGATCGGGGAACAACTTATGTGGATACTATGTCTGCGAGTTTCTCATAGAGTACTCAAGGAGAACAAGTGAAGAGATCCTTGAAGTACGTAAAAAATATACATAATTTATTTATTACCATTGTGTTGATATATATAATCATATATATATTCATACTTTTCCTTTCATTCGAATTGAAGATTCAATGGAGGAAGCAAAAGGTCCTGCGATGTGAACAGATCAAAGCAATTTAAGAGGCATTGTCAGGATTTCTTATGGATGAGGTCATAGATCCCAAGGGCGTGTATTACTTTGACCCTAAAGAATTCGTACCTAGTAGCCAAACGATGGAAGATTAGGGTTGCAAGAAATCCCAAGGACATGAGTACATTTGTGACTTTATTAAGTAATATTTCATGCATGCACAACCTCTTGAAATATTTATATATATAGTTTCATAGATTTTAGTGTGTTATTTATGTATAATGCTCGAACGGAACCTTATACGTATGTATATATGGACGTATATTAGCAGCGTAGAATTCATATACGAAAAGCTAATCGAAACAAAAAAGAATTGAATTGAAAAGAAACCATAAAATGAAAAGGAAAGAAATGGAGAAAAAATAGAAACCTTTAGTACCGGTTGGAAACACCAACCGGGACTAAACGTGTCAACCCCGATGCCATGTCTGGGGCCCATTTAGTCCCGGTTGGTAATTGCAACCGGGACTAAAGGTCCACTTTCAGTCCCGGTTCCCAGAACCGGGACTAAAGGGGGCCTTTAGTCTCGGATTCGCAATCCCAGTTGGGAAACCGGGACTAAAGGGGGTTTCCCAACCGGGATTGCAACCCAGTCCTGCTCTAGTGAGATCTTCCATCCTCTTCACGAGCGCTTAGAGGGGGAGGGAGACCGCCGGCGGTGTAGAAGAAGAGGAAGGTCGCCCGATCTGGAGGACAAGAAGATGGGGGCACCTCAGCCACTCCGCCTCCGCACCAGCCGTCTCTGCCTTCGCGCCAGGCTCGTGGCCCTCCGACGCAGGCTGGATCTTGCGGTGGCCAACAACTGGTGTAGCGTCTGGGTCGAGGGCGACACCATGGCGGTGGACGACGTCGTGCGGAGCCGCGTGCGGGTGCGGGTGCGGGCCATGAACTCCGTCTCGACGGCGCCTCTGCCTCTACATCAGGGTGCGCCGTTGCTCCGCCTCCGCGCTGGCCGCGACGCCCGCTCCATCTCTGCTTCCACCTCCGCTCGGGTGCTCTGTGTGTGTTTTTTTTTTTGAGGAAAAGGGCAATCTGAAGGGAGGAGGTGAAGGATAGGCCTGCAGCTACGGTGGACTGGGACCACACCTAAAACGACACATTTTTTTGGGACAAATTTTGATGGCTACAATGACGGTTTTATTGGAACGGAGGGAGTACCTTTCATTGCATTGGGTCATCCCTGACCCACGTACGTCGTCACCAAGTTGGTACCACGAACTAATATATGGATTAATACCAGTCTCAATGGAATTTCATTAAAATTTCATGGGCATTAAATATACTGATGTGGCACCGTATTTATGAAGAGAGATGATAAAAGTTTCAGGGAGCAGAGAGAGTTTCATAGGATGGAACTCTTCTGCATTGTTTTCAAGATACTCCCTCCGTCCCAAAAAGAGTGTCGTTTTAGAATTTCAGACATCTTGTTTGACCATCTGTCTTATTCAAATTTTTTTATAAATATCATTTATTTTGTTATGACTTATTTTATCATTAGATATACTTTAATAATATTTTATTTATTTTATAATTTGTACAAATTTTTTGAATAAAACGAACGGTCAAACACGATGTCTAAAAGTCAAAAACGTCACTCTTTCTGGGACGGAGTAGTATGACTGTGTTGAAAACTGGGACATGAAATCCCTACTGAGGCTGGTCTAAAAATGGCGGCAAACACCCACCATGAGACTGAGAGACCAGCTCGCCATGCTGGAGTCCATCGCGTAGTCAAAGCACTGTGATCAAAGAACTATATATGCATGGATTAAGAAATTGCCGCTGATCTGGACCACCGTCTATCTGGCCGAGCCTTCATCATATGGCCGTCACGGTTCTTCCCATAGAGATGGAGCGCAAGCAAAGGTCTATGCTAATTTGGCGGAAGCTCGGATGGATCAGCAACAAATAAATCATGTAATCATCATTGCCGGCATGACACTATTGCACCATGCATTCCCTATGCAGGCTAGTAGAGTTGAAACTCCACCGACCACGGGTTAGGTGGGTCACATGATGACACATACATATGTAGTGAGGTACTGAGGTAGAGTAGCTCTTTTTTCTTATAGCAACAGTTTGGTTCAGAGCTCTAATTATACTGTATAATAGTTCACTTATTAAAACGAGGAATGCCCACTTTCCAGTTATACATGACTTTTTCTATTAGGCTTAAATATGCCTAGATAAATTGTAAAGCAATATGTCTAGAAAAGCCAAAATGTCATACAATTTGGAACGGAGGGAATACCAAGTCAGCATCGGATTATATATCTATATTGTTGATATCAAATGGCCTGAACACTATTGTTAAGACCTAACAAAGAACGATGATTCTCCTTTCCCACGCAGAGGGCAAGACCCAAGATTTATGATCACATAGACATTGCCTTGCGGCAAAGGATACACCAGTTTGGGATATGTAGCATTCCAAACTCGGGATGGCAATGGGTGGATCAGGTCTAGGGGTGTAGGTTTTAAACCCGGCAGCAGGGCGGGTTTTATTCACTGGCCTGGAGGACTGTGAATTTGGGATGTCCCGACAGGGTTTGAGGCAGATCTCAGTTCTCCCCTGAATTCCCCATGGGCCTTGTAGTTTACGTTTCCCACTCATTAATTATACAGTCCGGGCCACAAAAATATGCAATCCTAACTATATAAACCCAACCACAACCATTCTGGCCTTGTTTAGATCACCAAATTGGTGAGTGCAAAATCACTGTTTGGCACTGTAGCAATTTTGTTTTTATTTGGTAATAATTGTCCAAACATTGATTAATTAAGCTCAAAATATTCGTCTCGTAAAGTACAACAAAACTGTGCAATTAGTTTTTGATTTCATCTACATTTAGTACTCCATGCATGTGCCGGCATTTTGATGTGTTGGGGAATCTTCTTTTTGTATAGTGAAATTTGGGGATGAATTTGGTGATCTAAACAAGGCCTCTGTTTCACTCAGTTTCTTTAGAATCACACCCATTCCCAGCCTGCCACCACACGCCACCATGTCTCTTGCGGGAGGCTAGCCAGTGCCTTGTGCATCCACCGACCTGAGGTGGTAAGCGTGTCAGCACTGGCCGAGGTCCTTGGCTCCACATCCCCTACCCTCATTAGCACATAAAGTATACTAGCACGACTGGGCTTGCTGCCGCTGCTCCTATGATGAACAGTAGATAAAACCATTTAAAAGTTAGATGAACAGTGTTTTGCACGGTGACCAAGAGGTTCATTTTTCGGTTAAATAGTGTTTGCACAGGGATTGAAGATTTTCAAATTCAGATGAATACTGTTTGCACAGGGAATGAAACATTTATTATTCGGATGAACAGTGCGATACAATCACAAGGGCGAGGCCGAGGATTTATTCCTGGTCAAGGGATAACTATATACACAATCGGTCATTTCTAGTTTTTAGTGCATGTAGCACAAAGTCTCTTGCTCCCAACGGGAATTAACCCTTGGGGCATCTACAGAGTGGGTTTCCATGGGCGGCAGAACGTTGCCAGAGTAAAACCACTTATTCTTCCGGTTCTTGTTGGAATCCCTAAGATTGTAAGTCAAGAACTCTATCTTCTGCCCTATCCTAGATTGGAACCCTGCTCGACCCACTACATCTGGGTTGGTCGTGTCAGGATGCGGCTTCAACTTGAAAAACTAACGGAAAAGCAAGATGGAAGGAGGGATTCCAAGGAATGCTTCACATAGATGGACAAAAATTGAAAGTTGCAAAATCGAATTGGTATTTAGATGGCTCATATGGATGCTGTAGTAATACCGCAATCCGCGGAAAAAGTCAGAGGTGGGTAGCCCTAATCCTTTCTCAACAAACGGAGTGAACATAACTATCTCGCCCGCCTCAGGAACAGGGACACGATGGTTATCGGGGGCTTTCCACTCGCCGAGGTGCTTCTCTAGTAGCAATCCGTCCTTGTGCAGCTTCATCAAGGCTTCCTCTTTCACGGTTGACTCCTCCCAGATTTGCATCTCCGCGTCGTACGGATCCGCTCGGCTGCTTGCTTCTTGCTCCCCTTTGGCATGGAATTGGTGGCGGCGGCCTTCTTTGATTTCGCCATCACTCGAAAGTATACAACTTTTTTCACTCGCATTCACCTGGCAGCAGCTAGGGTTTGTGGAGTGAGCAAACGGGAGAGGACTGGTGGTGGTGGTGTAAGTGGAAGGGGTAAAATCCGCAGTTACCGCAAGGGGTTATTTATAAGTACGGTCAAAACCCTTCGTCTTCCCTGTCGCTACAGTGTGGACTCAATGACAGCACCGTTACTAGGCTACCTCTATAGCCCAAGTGGCCCTTCGGCTTCCACACCACGCGGTTTCACACCGTCTGTGTGGGTCACCATTTCGGTCTGACGGTCACGTGGTTTTTCAGCATCCACATTACAAAGCATTGCAGATTCAAGATAGTGTTGATTTTCTAAAATTTTTTCATTCAAGGCAACAGATATTGGATACAGGAATTTTCAGAAAGTTACAAGTATAAAGCCTACTCAGCTATGATAGAGTACTATACTCTAAGTGCTTCTCAGTAGGTGTTTTTCTACCTAGTGCACCTGGTTTCTCGGACGGAAGAGTGCATCCGGGTAGATAATAGAAGTGCAGTGTGTCCTAGCCTAGAACATTGGGTAGTCAATCGGACTACGAACATTTGGTGACCGACTGCCCTTAGGAGCATAGCTATTGCAGGAGGTAGCCTGCTGGCTAGTATGCAGGATGAGCTCTAGGCACATCTTGCCACCCAGGCAACATCATCTGTGCTCATTCGGGTCAGGGTGCGACCCTTCAGGGACAGACATCGACAGGCACGCTCGAAGAGCTGACAAGGGACTGCTGGATGTGCCACTCTACCAACCGTCACAAGGATTCTTCTAGTTACAGCTCTAGGCTACTCTACTGTGCACAACTGCGGGTTTAGCCTACTTCTAAACCCTATCACAAGAATTCTTCTAGTCACTGAAACTCTTGGCTGCAAGCTGAGTACTCCCGGGGACTGGTCTAGTTTACTCATCACCATATTTGCAAGCTACAAACTCAAAGCTACTTCATCGCTTCTATAACTGAAGTTCAAGTGCCCGCTAGGCGGGTTTTTATAGGCTCTAAGGTGGTGTACACGGACTATGTTCACGGGGTGGGGAGTAGACAAGTTCCTGACTTGGATACAGGCTCACATGCCACACTACAAGGGTATAGCGTGCCCCACTACACCTTTTCATTGTGCCAGACAGCCTTATTTTAGCACATGTGAAGCAACAGTGCAACAGGAGGCATCTTTGATAGCATAATCGACCGAATATTCTCTACATCTTTAGCCTGACTGTAACTGCTTTGCATGTGACTTTGACAAGTCTAACCTGCTTCTAAACATGCAGACGGGACTACAATAATTGCTAACACTCGCATCCTTGAGTCTATTCATTTTAAGATCCTTGTCTCGAGTACAGTACTCGGTCACAGACTCGGGGTTGCAGGGTACATATCCTCTATGGATGTTTTTTCTTTTGGACCCTCTAACGACTTTTGGTTTCAAACAGCAAGAGGCTCGGGGGCTGCACTCAGTGAGTGCACTTTTCTGAAAGTGCACACCACTTGAAGACTTTTAGAGCACCTAATGGCTTCACTCATAAAAGCACTCAGACAATGCTTGTTTCTACTCGGTAAGACCTGGAGGAACAAGAAGGCTTCCAAGTTCAACCATGACACGCTGGGGGGCTTGACGGACCAGGGTCCCAGGGGTTCCCCATAGGGGTTACTACTCGGATGGGCCCTGGGCTGGCCCACAATTTGTTGAATGACACGAGACAAGGTGGCATGGGCTTCAAGCTATTCGAGAACAACTTAGTCGGCTTACTAAGAAAGCTAGATTCTGTAATACGACTAGGACTCTTCTATTGTAACCCGCTAGGCTAGATACATGCCCTTACCCTCTCCCCTATATAAAGAGAGGTACGGTGCACCCCCTTGTACACACAATCACACTAATCAATCCAACGCAAAGGGCTACACGCCGACTAGATGTAAAGGCTATTACTCGATCACGAGGGCCCGAACTAGTATAAATCGTTCATCTCTTTGTGTTCACCGTCGAGTTCCGCGTACATCGAGGCCCACCAACCATCGTCCTGGGTAACCCTGTGATGAGTTGCCAGTCATCAAACACCGACAGTCTCTGTTAATAATGTAAAACAAAGGTGGTCATAATACCTGCCTATGTTAAAATGTTAAAAAACAACAAACCCACTATCGCATCCATTGGTGAGCCCGCCAAGCCCACCCATGTCGTTGCTACCCCATTGCCATCATGGCTCCCACATGTGTTGTTGTTGCATTGCCACCGTCCTAGAACCCATCTGCACTTACGTAGATGTTGCCCTCGTCATTATGGAGCCCACCCATGGCGTTGTTGCACCTCGCCATCATGGATCTGCACATGCTAACCATCCTCGAAGATCCACCACTACAGAGCTTGCCGGTCATCCTTAGAGATCTGTCGCTAAGGACAAAGTAGTGGATGATGGTGTCGAGGAAGATGCAGAGTGATTGGCAACATCAAATATGTCCTACCCCATATCTAGGTCTAGCCATGACAAAGTAGGGAAGAGAAAGGATGAGAGAGATTGATAGGAGAGAAAGGCTGGGTAGAGTGGTAGAGTGTGGTGGAATCGCCCAGTTTAGCACGCTTTCAGGGCGCTTGCCTTCCACTAGACACTAAGAGCCCTGAAAGTGAGCTAAACCAGATGATTCCGTCGAGCACACCCGACGGGAGAACTCGAACGCTCCACATTTTACGCCCGGGATCCAATAATGAGTACAAACTTACAATACTTAGTCCATTTCATACAACACAGAGTCTTGAAATAGTTATTACAATACCAGAGGTTCAGAGTGCAATAATTAACAGCGAAAAAAAATAAAATAACATCTAGCGGAAGCGATGAGAATCCGTCTGTGCCCATCAGAAGAATCCTCCACACAAGACAAACCTGCTCAAAGTGCACCAGCAACAGGGGTAAAGATAAACCCTGAGTACACAATGTACTCGCAAGACTTACCCGACTGGGATTTATATTTCCCGACTCTCAAGGATCATGATAGGCTTTATGGATTGTGGGTTTCTTGTATGCGGAAAGCAGCACTAAGAGTGTGTCCTTAATTCCTTAACTTTTAGAAGCCGTATTTTATTCATTAACCAATAGTCTATGTAAGCACCTATGCTATGATCAAGCAAGGGTTGAGCAACTCAGGGCCAGTTTTCCATTTCCAATTCTTACTACGACGCCAGAGCGTAGTCAAGCCGTACCATCACGCAGAAACGGCGATTCGTGAATCAATGTGCCCAGCTGGGTACCCCGAAAACACACGCCTCGCTTGCACCCCAGGCACAAGCAAGACCAACCCGTTCCCCTCCTGTCACAGGTTTCCAGGTCCCCGTCCAAACTTGGACTCCTAGGTCCCGTACTCGAGGCCCGGCCTCAGTACGGTGCTAGGACCTCCACCTATCCCCGCCTCCAATCAGTCGGTCCGGAAAGAGCCAGAGCCCATGACAAGAGAGTAACAAGTCTTCCTAGCCCCCATCCGCTAGTATATGCTCAGGATAAGGAGATCTGTGACTTGACCAGGGTCCATGCAACGAACGGTCCTTAATTGACACAGACAGGGAAACAGTGCAACCCAGTTATGCCCTGTGGCCGCGGAACACAACTTGTTACACCCACCAATACCATACCACATCCCTGCCCGGTCGCCATTTCCTTTCCACCATTTTACCCAAAATGTAAGAATCATTAAAGTAACTCCCTATTGTGAGCAACGACAGGTTACTCACCCTACCGAGGATCCTAAGCGAAGCAACTATACGATCCTGTACTAGTGAGACTCATGGGTATAAATATATATGCATGTGGGTATCATAGAAATTCCTGTAACTTAAATGCACAACATTTAAATATATATCAGATTTGCAAAAATAAGGGTCATGCACTGGGGCTTGCCTTGGGCAGGCGCACAGTCAGAGGTGTCAGTCGCGGGCGGCTCCTGGAACTCCTCCGGTACAAAGATTTCCTCCTCGTACTCCTCGATGACTTCCTCGTAGTCCGGCTCCTCCGCGGCCACGTACTCGACCTCCTCGTGATCTACATGCATGCAATGATAGCACCACAATTAACAAGGTGACACGGTAGCCCTAATAAAACAACTACCAACTGCTTAGCTAATCCTACACGCTAGTACACTAAGCTACCATTTTTCTCTATTAACAATTTGACTGATGCACTTCATACCCCAGTAACTAACAAGCGCACCAATTTCCGATTGCCGAAATACTACAATATCGGTTGCCTTAATATTCGTCGCTTTAAGCATTGAGTTAATTGGCCGAACATCATCATAGTGCTACACGACTGGAGTTGACTAACTGGTAGAACATGAAGTTAGGAACTTCACTAAGTGATTTCATGATTTTAGGACATCTACACAAGTCGCTAAAATTCCTCAAAGTTTAATCGTTTACATGAAATCATAAGCCACATGGATTTATTTTCGGAAAAAAAAAGAAAACTACAACCTAACCGCGCGGCCCAAACCACGTGGCCCACCCGAGCTATGCGCGCGCGCACGCACATCGCCACGGCCCAGCAACGCGCGGCCTGCGCGGGCGCAAGGCGACCCACGCGGGCCGCCCGCACACGCTCTCGGCGATTAAGCGAAAACCTCCCCGCGCTTAAGCCAAACACGCCCGCACTCCTAAGAACTGTTCCCTGAGTCAGCGATCTTTCAAGAAAACCCCTCAGCTCTTCCTTCCTAGCAACGGGAAGGTCCCCGGGCGCCTCCCCGCGCTCCGGCACGGCACCCGCCGGCACAGAGCTGCCACGCCGGCCACCCGAGACCCACCTACATCGATTCAAAAGGCCGATACGCACCAGTTAGACGACCCAAGACAACGGGCGGTGATTCGAGGACCGGGAGCGGACCAGCACAGCCTCCCCATGACCACAGCCGAACTGCAACGCCGGCGAGGACGTTCCGGTGAGTCGAAGGTCAGCGGAACAAAACGGAGAGGTTGGAGAGCAAAGAAACCTACCGACAACCTCGCCTCAGGGACGGAGGAAGCTTAGAGGTAGCGAGGATAGGCCGCCCGCGTGCGATCCGAGGGCGCGGCGGTGCTCTACGGTGGCGCGGCTGCGTCACCAGCCGGAAGGGGTGGCAGAGGTGGGGTTCTCGTGCGCAGGGCAACAAGTGGCTCGAGGCGAGCCAGGTGGAGCAAACAAGCTCGCAGCGGGACGGTCAGCAGGGCGACTGCCCGCGACGCGCACCCAACCGCCCCCCTTATCGGCTCGCCGGAGGGAAAATGCCAAAATTGGCGCCGACCGAGACGCGATTCCAGACGGGGTGGGGTCACTTGGCCAAAGGACGTGAGACCAAAGCCGTGCACGAGCGGAATTGAGAAATGGCGGCCGCTCCCGGACGAACGAAGCAGCGGGTCCGCGGTATGGCGACAGCGCGCGGAAAGGGAGAAGGCCCACCGGCTGCAGACGTTGTCGCAGCGCAGGGCGGACAAGCCGCAGGCGCCCAAGCGCGACGGGATGCAGCGCAGATGCACGGCCGAGCAAGCAGCGCGACGTGCGGCCGAGACAGCAGCACGACGTGCGCGAGAGACCGCGCGGCAAGGTGACTGCCGCGGCAAGCGACAGCGGTGCACAGGGAGCAAACGACCAAGGGGGAAGGCGCAGCAGCTGCAGCTGTCCCAAGCGCGAGGTCAACGGCGTGCTGCGACCGGCCACGGCCAAGCGAGGCGGGATCCCACCGGCGACGCGACGCGTCGGCCAGGCACCCACGACGCGCGACTTCCCGCTGCGGTGACCACGCACAGAGAGGACAGGAGACAGCGTTCGGACGCGTACACGAATTTTAAAGCGCCTACCACGGCAAAACCAGCTCACCCCGACCCGACCCTCTGCACCACGACCAAGAAGGTTCCCTAGCCTACCCACCAGGGCTACGACTTGACACTCGCCACTAACAAAACCACGAAGAACAAGGTAGCGAACACAAGCTCGTCACACTGCTTTCCGGGGTCAAAATTTTGCTAAGTTCCTAACGAACCGTATTTCAACAACGGTTTCCGAGCTACAAGAAACTCCGGCTACGAGCACCACCTCGCTGAGACAAACAATGCACTAGCATCTATGAAGTTCGTACTATGACTTCGCTGAAAGTTCACCAATGCGCTTTATAGTATTTTTGTTAAATAAAAATTCATTCCCAACCTTAGTTGTTATACTTCGGTTATTTCGTCAATCTTCCAACAACCTTTTTACTTGCTATTTTAAATTACGGAAATGGTTCCAAGCACTTCAACACTAAGCAAAACACAAGAAAAGATGCTCATGCCACGCTTAGATGTATTGGTACATGCGGTAACACTGAGGGTGTTACATAGAGTGAACTCACGCAATGGACGTGGGCTTAGATAACTCGTCCCTATCGTGGGAGCAATGACACCAGGTTCTGCTTTGGGTCAACCTCTGTGCATGGCAGGCAGCTCAATGTTGTGACTGGTGTGTGTAGGGCCAGTGCACGGGCTATTGCGGCCACTACCCTCCCCTCATGGTGGCGGTGGGGAGGTTTTTCTATGTACAAACATTCTTGCCACCACGCACAGGGATGGGGCATGGGCTACCGATGGCCGCCACCATCTTTCCTCGCGCCAGTGTGGGAGCTTCTGCTCTAAGCTGACGTCTAACATTGTGATTGGTGTGTGCAGGGTCATGGTTGTAACACCCTAGGTGTTAAGCAAGCATTAGCATTTGCAAATCATTAGCATAATCACCATTATGCATTCATAAGCATAATCATTCATGTTAAGCATAACATGAAATACAGAAGCTTGAACCATATGAAACATGTTAATGAAACATGCATGTTGCGATGTTTTGTTTCAATAGATTTAATGTCATGTTAATGCTTGTCATGCCTTATATGTGCTTGTTTTAGAAAATAAACAACTTAGAAATGTTTAGCAAACAATTTGGAGCAAGGTTTGAATTCAAAATTTTCTCAAATTCTGCTTTTAAAAATAATCTAGAAAAATAGGATTTTGATTTAAAATGGACTTTAAATCCCTATTTCAAAATCTATTTGGAAGTTCAAAATGTACCCTAAAGCAACATTGTAGAGAATTAAATTTTGGACAACTTTTGTTTTTGGGTCAACTTGTGAAAATGAATTTTTGTTGCTAAAAAATGTAGATTTATGTGCTGTGCTTTGAAAAAGAAAAAGAAAAGATTTTTATTTTCCAAAACGGGCCGCCGCTCCCTTTCCGGCCCACTTCACGAAGTCGGCCCGCTCCAACCGCTAGCTCGACCTCGCCCCGCGTGTGCCCACGCTCGCCCGACCGCGAGCATAGCTCCGTGGCCACGTGGCCGCCGCTCACCGTCAACGACGTACGGGTGTCACTTGGTGGCCCCTGTAGTCACGCTCGCCTCGCCGTAACCCCGCGCCCCGGTCTCCATCCCCTCCTCCACCCCATTTTCTCCTCCTTACTCCCATCCAGTTTGGAAAAGCCGAGCGGGAGCTCACGCCGCCGCACGCCGTCGCTCCATCCGCCGGCGTCAAGCTCCGCCACCGCACCACCATTCTTCGATTTCATCTGCCTACGGCTCCGCCTCGATCTCTGCCACCACGTGCGCCCGCTATTGCCTTCATTCTCGCAGTGGTAAGGCCCAAGCGGCATTTTCCTCTCCGTCGCCGGTGCCATGGCCGCTGCTTGGCTGCGCGCAGCCAGAGCCCTCTCCGCTGCCCCTTCCTCCCCATTTTCTTCCACGTCGAACTCACCTTGGCACCGTGAAGCCACCATCACCACCTTCATGCTTGCGCTCATGCTCCTACGCCTCCATCTCATAGTCGAGTGGGTGCGGCTCGTGGTGTAGATCCCGGTGGTGGTCACCGTTCAGCCGGAGATCTCACCGTTAGCGAGTTCTCGCCGCCGGTGAGCTTCCCCCTATCGGGTGTATGACAGGTGGGGGCCTCGGGTCCCACTGTCAGCCACCGTACGCGGTTCCGGGTGCATGGCTTCGGGTGGATCTAGCAATTTCGATGGCGGATTTGAAAAGGATTTAAGAAATGAATTTCAAAAAATGTTGTAAAGGCTTCAAAAATTCATAGTTTGCTCATTTTAGATCCAAATTGCATGAGACAAATTTTGGTATACTTCTTATGAATAGATCTACAATATAAAATTGTTACATATGGATTTTTGTGATACTTTTATATGTAGCTTTATTTAATTCTTGTAAATGCTATTTTCTTGGAAAATGCATAATAAATGTAATATAGGTCAAAAAAATGTGAAACTTATTTTGTTGATCTATTCATGTGATGCACATTCTATGAAAAATATATGTCATGCATGTTCTGTAGAAAAATATAGCTATCTATTTTTGGTGCATTTATTTGCCATTTCTTATAAAATTGGTAGAGCTAAAAATGTGTATAAAACATGTATGTGAAACTTTTTGTACAGTGATTGTAGACTATGTAGATCATGGGAAAAATACTAAATTTGTTGTTTGATACTTTTCACAGTACAAAGTATTTTCATGCTCATTTATATATCATAGCTTGTCATTTTTGTGTAGGCTGTTTTACTCATCCAAATGCAATGAAAATTTTATGGTATGCTACTTATAGTATGATAAAGCTACTGTAATTTCCTTAGATTTTTCTAAGCACCAAAAATATATGTTAATGTTGTAGCCCTAGATTAAAGTGAAATAAAAATAGGATTCTTATTGCATGATTAGTTTATTTTGTACACTTTGGTGTATCTTTGAAGTATTGTTGACTTACTGGTATGACTTAGCATGTTAGTATAGTTATGGTGATGAAGTGTAGTAGCATTTGTGTTATGGCTAAATGGTAGTTAGCGGTAGCTAATGGTGGTTAGTAGTAGAAGAGAATGCAGTAGATGACATGTACTTGTAATACATGTTCTTGGATGATGTTGACTACCTAGTAGGAGAGTTTTACCTCTATTCTATCCAATAGAGCTAGGCGTGTTCATCTACATTGCATGCAATCATGATCATCGTGTATCATTTCATCTGATGCACCACTTGCATAATCACTTACAACTATGCATCATAACAGGATCGCAGGAGGAATCGGTAGCAGCCGAGCCGGAAGCAGTCGAGGAAGTCCCATAGGAAGAGCCCGCATAGGAGGTGCAGGCCGAAGAGGATGTCGTTGAAGAATTGCAAGAGTGTCCAGACCACCGTCCGAGTTCATTCGAGCGAGGCAAACTAAGGAGCATTCTAAGTCTCCTACTTTATAAAAGCAATCAATTTTATATGTGTTTTATATATTGTTTCATTAAGTTATAGGAGTTGAGTGAAACCATTGATGCATCTAATATTATCCTTGTCTATATTGTTATATTCTTATACCCTGTTAGGTTTAGGATCGAATAACTACTTAGCTCTGCTTAGACCGGTAGCAGTCGGTGATTTCCTGTCACCTGTAATTATAGGTGGTTACTAGAATACTTTAGTTATGGAATGGATGATATCATGGAAATAACCAAGTGTTGATGAGTAACTGGAGACCGGACGGAATAGTTGGCGGCAACCAGACAGGGTTCTGGGGTGCTCATAGTTTCCGTCTGTATCGGTTAAGGACCGATCGTTGCTCGTCCCTCTTGTCATGTTGAACGCATGCCTCACATTTAGCTGGCCGAATAAAGTACATTTCGACCGCGAAGCTAGTGGCATTATTCAGGCCAGGATCTACATGGGTGCGCGTATTGGTGCTGAAGGGGGTATGACAGGGGCACGAAGAGTGAGCCCAAGGGCAGGCAAGGCCTGATTTCTGGTAGTCGGGTGGTCCCTGGGTACTACAGCCCCAGTTTGTCCGTGACGTTTACCTGGATAGTGTCATTGGTGATCTGTAGCTCACTTGATTGGTGAGTGTGGTTTGTGTGAGGAATAAATCACCAGCAGATTAGGAATCGATTAGAATCACCATCGCTCCTGGATAGTGAGCACTTGACTCGAGTTACGGCATCGTAGTAATGATGATGGAACATTGATGGTTATATGGATGATGTTGGAAATGCTAAATCTAAGTTGGTAACTGGATGTTAATGGTTAATCAAGTGATTGCTATAGCATAGGTGCTTACCTAGATTGATAGGTTATAATAAAGATGATGCAAAGTACCTAAAATGGTTCATTCATGATAAATTATGCTTTTAGCAAATGAGTCAGCTAGTTCATAAAAGAAAGCCTTGCATACTCCTTGGTGTCACTTTATTTTAGTTTAAGATGGGTAAGTCTAGCTGAGTACTTTCTCGTACTCAAGACGTTGTTCCCATTATTGTTGCAGATGGTCAGATGTACTACGGTTATTGCATCAACTGCCTGTACCCTGCAATGGGCGACAACTAGGACCAAGGGCATGGTCACTCTGTACGTCTTACCTAATGCTTTTGTTGGACATGACTGTCTTCTGGCACCTTATCTGAACTAAACACGTGTGTGTGGTTCTAAAACTATTTGCTTCCGCTACTTCTGGCACCTTATGTGACTGTGGCTGCTAAACTTATACGATCTTGGTTTATATGTTGGTTGGTTTGAAATCCGTTATGGTTTCATGGACTCCTGGGTTATACGGGCTTAAGTTTGTTAAATTATCGGCTTCGGCAGGTGATTTTCTTACTTAATTTCGTATAATTGGTTGGTTCTGTTAAAGGGTAGGGGCTGTGGCAGTAGCCATCTTATATTTAGTGGGAGAGGAGATCAAGGGGGTTGGTGTTGGATCTTGGTGAATGGAGACAATAGTGGAGAGAGAGGATAGATGCAACATAGATAAAGAAGAGAGTGATGGCTAATGGGTGGATCTTAGTGAAGGTTTTGGGGTTTCCTATTAATTAGATTGGGACTCATTTTTAGACTCTGGAAATAGGCCCCATTTTTAGAGGCTGGCCCTTAAAAGGCCTGCCTCTATAAATCACTTTTGAGAAGCGCTTATTCCTTTGGTTATTTCTGTAAATAAAGTGACTGTATCTAAAAATGTCAGATGTTTTGGGAGACATGCACATTTTGGACCACCTCTATTAATAAAACTACTTGTCTCCTAAAATCAATCAACTTCAGCACAGCGATGAGCCCAGATTTGCATCCTTCGAGTGTATAGCTTTAGCGTGATGCGCCAGACAACAACAAGCATCACGATTGTGGGACTAAACATCACTATAGGTGTTTCTCCACTCACCGGCACTACAACGCCTCAACCTTGACAAATCGGGCCCTAGCACCGTGTTCCTAGACCAGGGGCCACTACATTCATCACTAAACTACCACTACAACGGTGAATATTACTACCCCCACCTGCATTGGTTCTTTGAACCTGTCCTCCCCCGATCTCCACAATGGCATCGACAATATAGTAGCTTCTACACCTCCTTCGACCAAGAAAAGGAGGAAAACATGCCCTCCAAGAGAGGCGATGGTGGCTAGAATTGGTGAACACCTAACCACCCCTGTATGTCTAGGTGCACCCCACATTAGTCGGTTTGCCTAGCCTAGACAATAACACACACCTCTATTCCTCACCCATCCACCAAATATACACATCCCACATAGACAATTGAGTCAAAATATGAATGAGCCAAATGTCGAGTTGTATTAGGCTGAAGGCTAAATTATCTTTTTTTTCCTTTTTAATGACAAATTCACAAAAAATAGTTTTGCATGTAGCATCGGATTTTGCACTACTTCATGTGACATGTTTATTTTTTCTTATGTATACACTTTCTTAGTATTTAAACTCATGATAGTTACCATTACAAATATTCATTCAATGTATTGTTCAAAGTATTGGTTCAATGGCAAATCAAAAAACAAATACCATTGTTTTATCTTTCTATTAATTGTTGCAATTATTTATTTATTATAATCTTAAATTTTATTGAAGTCCAATGTACTTATATCAAGTCCAAAGCACTTAACCAATTTAATACAAAAAGCCATTTTTAGTGATTACTTCCAATAACACACTGAACATAAAGAATCTATTGGATCCATGTAGACTGTGCTCTCGCTTCAATATGGTCTACATAATGTTTAACATGATTCTTACATGTAAAGTGATTTTCCAATACTCAAATCTTGCATAACAAGAGTCTGCACCATTTTTAGTGTTTTTCAGTTACAAAGTGTTAGTATAAATTTAAGGTGAAACAATAACTGTAATTCAAGTCATCTTATTTTCAAATACTTAGCGTTATTTTTGTGACACAACAATGAATATTTTAATTTAATCAAGTTTAAATTCGTAAATCTTAATAAACAATTTGTTTTTAGTTCTTTATGGCCACAATTACTCAACATGGGCTATGGACGCTTTGACTCACTACAACAAATATGGCCTTCTATGATGATTTTCTCCACATAATGGAGAAGTTGGTCGTTAGGCCATTCTGTTTTGTAATGTTTTGTAGTTTGTAGGGCATGTTGGGTTAGTGACAAAAATGAGGTGTTCATCATCACTAAGACCAATAAAAAATCATTATAAACTTATACAGTATCATATTTTGAAACCGAAAAATGTTACTTTATCATTAGAGGCCAACCAAAAAACGTCACAAACTCATGACTTCGTTTGATCATCATAAGTTCTTTTCTAATTTCTTTTCTAAATAAATGCTTATAGGATGCCCATCTATTTGGGTAGGTCCCACATGCATTTTTCTCATAAGTTTTTTTGTATTTTTTAAAGAAATATGTTTGGAGTCAATTGCTGACAAAGCTGTCCCACATCTCAAGGATCCTCATTAAGGTATTGCATATGAAAATTTAGTAAAGCCTTAGTGAAAATTTAATATAGTTTTCAAAGAATAAACCAATTGTTCATTGAACTCGCCTATGAATTTTTCCTATAAATGTTATCTCATATGAATTTAAAGGACAACAATAATCTATATATGATGTATCATTTTTCACCTCGCATTCTTCATTAGGTTGTAAGCAGTGGTGGGCCCAGCAGGTAGTCCAGGTAGGCCCGGGACTACCCTGGAAATTGGCCCAAAAATTATTTAGCACATAGCACTATGCAGCCCATAACAGATTTGGCCCACATATCCACCATTCACTCGTCAGCCCAGGCAACACCAACGCGAGACGGCCAGAGGCCATGACTCCTCTGAGCGAGACGAAAGGCCACGACGACTTTGATGCTTCCCTCTACTCCGACGCGCACACGAGGCCATTGCAGACCGCCGCTCCAGCCGAGCCCCGAGGCCAAGCGGCAGAGTTCCCCCGCCGGCCTCCTGCCACCGGCCGCCCGCCCCACCGCCACCGCCTCGCCTCGTGCTGAGCGGCCTCCTGCCACCGTGGCCCTGCGTGGTCACCTGGCCGGGCTCCGCCAGTCCGCCGCCGGCGCGGGTGCCAAGCAGCTGGCCAGGCCGGCCGGCGGCCGCCCAGTCTGCCCTTCTGGCCTGCTCCTTACCATCCTGGTGAGTTCTTGTGCGGACATTGGAGAATGGGGAATGGACTGTAAATTGAACTTAGAGACTGTAGATGTACGAGCCTAGAATTAATGAAATCTTTTATTATTTTTTAGAAAATTGAGCCATGAAATATAAAAAAAGAAAATTGAGGCATAAATAAATCAAATATTATATTTTTTCAGAAATATGTGAGGAAGAAATATCGCAATTTGATTAATTTATAGTCAAGTATATCGAGCTTTTTTTAATTTTACTATATTGCTTATAAAAATTTTGACTAGGACTACCCTGATTTCAATTCCTGGGTCCGCTACTGGTTGTAAGGAACTATAATGGCATATTTGCAAAACATTTTCATCATATTTTTACACTGGATTTTTTCAGAACTACAACACCTATTGTTTCCAAAAATGAATTTAGAGAGTTCTACCAACCAATGGAGAGTGATGTTCTCATCCACAGTATCCTCCCATGGATAGTTGGTGAGGAAAAATCGAGGATGTCCGATTTTATGGGAAGAAATGTGCATGTTCACGGGGATGGGGGTTGCCTCAGGGACGGCCTTCACCTCCTCTTCCATGTCTTCAAATATGTAACATAAAGCCACTCTTAGTGGGAGTGTAATCAGAGTTTCATTTGTATTTAATAAGCTGCCACATAAGCATTTTCGATGGCGTGACAACGTTTTTAAGAAGATTCATTTCATTCTACATGACATAGCAGTCTTGAAAATAACGCTATCAAACTACTATTGAGACTGTCTAATCATTCAAGCAAAAAAATCAATCTCATTCCTTTTGATTATTCTCTCGAGTTTATGTTCAGTGCATTAATTTTTACAACTATATGAGACACCTTATACTACCAAGTTTACTGCAAGGATTTGAGACGCACATGCTTCGTTCGCCCGCTCTTTCTTTTTGGTTAACACATGACGGTGTACCATGTGATTGACATAGTGGGCCTAATTGGTTTGCGACCAAAATTTACCATGCCATAGATTTGGCAAGTCAAAGTTAGGTAAAAAATTTGCCATGGATTTGGCAAGCCAAATTTGAGAAGTTGGCAAATTTTGGTGGCAAACCAAACAATAACCAAAATCAGGGCTTGTCAAATCCTTGGCATGGCAAATTTTAGCCACAAACCAATTGTGTACCAAAGAAACATTAGTGTGGTGCTAGTGGATGATATATTATCTCTGTAAATCTGCGAAGGCCTTTTTGCCGTACATGAAAATAATGTGGACCACCACGTTCTACCGTACCTATACGCCGACACAGGATCATGATCAACTAACGCACGAGAAGCATGCATGCATGGGTTCCTACATGAAAAGGATTCATATATGTAATATTCTAATAATTTGCCGCTCTGAAGGATAAATAAAAACAATTAATATATATGCTCTCCGATCTCTGTCGCAACTCTGGCTGACAACGTGCAGTTAAAACCATGTGACTGGTGTTATTATTATATATATAATAATCTTGGCCATAATCGTCTCTATTTTGCCCCCTCTAGAGGATAATAAACAAATATATATACCCTCGGATCTGTGTTGTTGCATCTGCTGACGTGCAGTCAAAACCGTGTGACAGTGTTATTATTATTATATACGTAGAGTATAATCTTTGGCCATGATCGTCTCAAATGATTACCCACGTCAGTAGTTTTCTACGCGGAGGAAGGGGGAAAAAAAGAATTCGATCGGTCACGCGAGGGCAAGCAGCCAAGCACCCGTTAATGGACTTCACATTCTGCTGCCTCCTTGAGTCCTTGTCCCAACTGATTCCCAATTGTATAATGTACGTAACTCGCTCATCAACACGTGCGCGTGTGTGCGCGTGGGCCTGTGTGTATATATAGTCCCTACATGATTTGTCAAGATCCGCTAGTTGAGTTCTGTAGCTTTTTACCATTTTTATTGAACAAATCATTGGATGCATAAATTAATCCAACTGGATCAATATAAGTGAGAAGGAGATTAGCTGCACTTGAATCAACTCTGGAAATCAAAAGACCATGGAGTCTCTGATACAATAATCTCGGGCACCTAGTTTTTCTTCATTTGTTGTTGTTCTTGCTCATCATTATTACAGTGGAAGCTGAGTTTAATCCCAATTTCCTACGGACAAAATTATGATGTTGTGCTTAAGCCAGAGTCCTAAGAATCGAGCAACACAATCATCTAATTAATCACAACTACATCATCATGATGATCCACGCATAACTAGCCCCAAAAAGGACAAGATGCCAGAGATCCTTAATGGCAAGGTACAAGAGACAGATGCTCAGGCCCCACACGGCCACACTCTCCCCGTCTCAAAAATAAATCAATTTCTAAAATCACCTAATAAAGTCTAACTTTGACCAACTTGTAACATCGTTTATGACACCAAAAAGTACATTTTGAAAATATGTTTTATAATGTATCTAGTGTTACTAATTTGGAACCATAAATATTGGAACTCTTTTTTCTATAAATTTGGTTAAATTTATAGTAATTTGACTTAGAAAAACTCTGTAAATTCGTTGATTTATTTCAGGACGGCAGTAGTAATCTAACAATGTTAGAACGTGGAGCCAAGAACAAAATGTGATGTCAACCTTATTACTCTCTTGGCTCTTGCAATCTTGTTGCTTTGGGGGCACTTACCACCATCCAAGTGACGAAGAGCGGGGAGCAATATATGGCTACTCCCTACTGGTTGAACAACAAAGACGACCTAACAATTCACAAATAATTCACGTATATCAAAAAGAAATTAGCATAGTATTCTCTGATCCCTCCGTCCTAAGTAATGAGTCGGCATGGCTAATTGGCTATATATGGAGATCTAAATACAAGGATGGTGTCGACCTTGTCACACCCATTTTTAAGGAACAAATGGAGTGCATATTCTTATGTGCGCCCAGAGATCAATCACACATAAGTTGACAAATATAAATAGTATCATCACAAATGTTTATTACATAACGAATAGAATCACAGAGTCTTCACATAAATAAGCGGAAACATAATATAAATATAGTGGTAGCTAGCTCCATAGCACAGGCACGTCAACTGGTTGACCACAAGTCTAGTAATCTTCAGGAAAGTAGTAGTAGTAGTCACTATTAGCACTTTCGGGATTCCATCCTGTGGTGGGGAAATGCAAGGGTGAGCACAAAAGTACTCAACAAGTGTAACATGGGGTTCATGGAGCTCAAGTAGGCTAGACACTGGTTCAACTGCATGTAGCTTTTAGTTGATCATGTTTTAAGCAATTGAGTAGCATCGAATAGTTAGTATTCCCGAATAAACATATGATCATGTAAAGAGAATAATGAATAGCAAAAACAAGTAAATTAATAGTGATCTCTATTCCGTAAGGGTCCAAGGCCGCTCGTGTCCGTGAGCACGGCTGATATACCAGTTTTACACTCTGCAGATGTTGTACACTTTCACTGTGAGTCGTGATCCCCAAAAGTCCGAGGTCATGACTCCCCGTTGGACAATCAAGTTTCACTATGAAGTCTTTCCAAGGTTCGTCTAACAAGTTAGGGCCGCTAGGTTTCTGTGGCCTGCGAATGTAGAGCCCCCCTTCCATATGGCACAATGACACGCAGCCTATACTCATAGGGACAGGAGCCGCACTACACCCAACCCGGAACACAACCCCTTTTGCGCCATAAAGGTAACCACTAACAAGCTAGAAAAGGTCCTCTTATATGACTAAAACCAGAGCCATATAGCCCTCACAGCTGTACTGTAAGTCCCGGATGTTCGCTTACAGATAAGTCCTTACGGAGAGGAATCTAGAGATAACTCTAGCCCTCTTGTTCCCTGTTGCTAAAAAGCATCTTTTAGAGTTATTGCATATATCATTAGTCAAATTACAAGATCATTGTTTATGTAAGCACTAGCCACTACCCAATGCCAATAACCCTAGGATTCAAGGGACAGGATCAATACTAAGGCATCCTTAACAAAGAGACACATGCAGCATGAATTACGTAAATTAAAGTGAATAGGTAACAAGGATGATCCCATGCTATACTTGCCTTGATCTAGCTGATCTTGTTGATCCGACTCGTAAAAGTACTCTTGATCACCAACGAACTGATCACCGTCTATTCTCGATTAACATGTCAACAACAATCATCCAGGGGCAATCATGCAAAGCAAACAAAGCTACAATTAGAACAGTACACCAACAGCAGTAAAATAAGATGAAAAGTTTTTAAAACAAATCTACATCGCTCTAGGATCACACAGACGCGAAATTCACACAAATCGGAGCTAAAACGGAAAAGTTATGATTTAAACAAGATTTACTTTATTAAAGTAATAGATTAAATCTAACCTCGAATTTTAAAAGTGTAAAATCTACTATACAGCAGTACTAATAGATAGAATATGAAATTATGAACCTAACGCAACTTGAACGGATCAAATCGGAGTTAAAACGGAGATTTTATGACCTAAATAGATCTAGTGGCAATTCTGTAAATAGCTGAAAGCGTATTTTCATTTAAACCGACGAAATTACGTTTTCTAATTACCAAAGCGTAAACCAGCAAAGGCGCTATGGACCGCGGGTTTAGAAGCAAGGAAACATAAGGGCTCTTTTGCAAAAGTGACAGCCGAAGGGGTACGATTCAATCTGAGCCGTTGGATTAAAAGAGAACGGCTTGGATTAGATCGGGGAGGGGAGAGAAGGAGAATCCGGCCGGCTACAGTACCGAACGCGGCGGTGGACATGGCCGGCGGCGAGGAAACTCGCCGACGCTCGCGGTTAAGGCCCTAGAGGCCATGTTTTGGCTCGGGAGTAGCACGGGAAGAACGAGAAGCTCAAACCGAACTCACCGGAGGGGAAAAACGGAGTCGGTGAGGACGATTTGACGACGAGCGGCTCCAATGGTGACGGCGGAGCTTCTCCAAGCTCGAGCGGCGGCGAAAACGCATCCCGAGGGCGTGATGCGGCTTGCGGCGGCGTGGGGGAAGGCGGTGCGGCTAGACGCTATTTATGGCCGGCTTGTAGGCGTGCGGCCGAAGAAAAAGGGGAGGAGGCGCATCGGCATCAGACTCCCATGGCCGGTGTCCCGTTCGAATACGTCGGGAGGAAGGGGACGACCCGGCGGCCGACATGCGGGCCCGGATGGCAGCGACACGGGAGAGGAGCGCGGCGGGCTGCAGCTACGGCCAAGTGGGCCGGCCCAAAACGCGGGTGCGGGGAAGAAAGCAACGGCCCGCTAGAGAGGGAGGCCGGCTGGGCCTCGGGTGAGAAGGCCGAACAGCCCGAGAAGAAGAGAGGGGGAGGCTGGGCCTTCGGGCCGAATTCAGGGAAAAATAAATTCCTGTTTCGCTTTTCTTTTTCTAATATCTCAAATGCATTTTCAAATGATTCTTGAAATAATTTTCTTTTCAAAATAAAAACCAATCACCCAATTAAAATATGCAACGGCATGGATGCGCAAACACTCATTTAACCCTATATTTGATTTTATTTAAACAAAAATATTATCTTACTAAATTTTCATGCACACAAATAGGCTTAACTAAATCAAATTCCCTATTTCAAAATTTTCAAAAATTTAGGGTGTTACATTTCTACCCCCCTTAAAAGAATCTCGTCCCGAGATTCGGACGATGCTTACTCAAACAACTGTGGGTATGCTTTTCTTAAATCTTCCTCTCTTTCCCACGTAGCCTCTGCTTCCGAATACCGACTCCACTGAACTTTACACATCTTTATAACTCGGCTTCGGGTAACTCTTTCCGTTGTCTCCAAAATTTTCACAGGATACTCCTCATACGTAAGATTTTCCTTAACAGTGAGTTCTTCCAACGGTATCTGTTCTTCCGGTACACGCAGACATTTCCTTAACTGAGACACATGGAACACATCATGCACACCTGCTAAACTCTCAGGCAATTTCAACTGATATGCCACTTCACCACGTCTCTCTAAGATCTTAAAAGGACCGACATACCTCGGTGCTAACTTTCCTTTCCGATTAAACCTTTTCACACCTCTCATAGGCGACACCTTCAGATAAACATAATCTCCCACTTCAAAGGTCAACTCTCTCCGTCGAGTATCGGCATAACTTTTCTGCCGAGACTGAGCTGCTTTCAAGTTATTTCGAATCATTCTTACTTGTTTCTCAGCATTCTTAAGCACATCAGGACCAAATACTTGACTCTCTCCCATCTAATTCCAAAACAATGGAGTCCTACACTTCCTACCATACAAAGCTTCAAAGGGTGCCATTTGTAAACTTTTCTGATAACTGTTATTATAGGAAAACTCTGCATACGGCAAACTCTTGTCCCAACTTGTACCATACTGCAAAGCACAAGCTCTTAACATATCCTCCAATATCTGATTAATCCTTTCTGTTTGCCCATCCGTCTGAGGATGATATGCTGTGCTAAAATTCAGCTTAGTCCCTAATGGCTCTTGTACTTTCTGCCAGTAATACGATGTAAACTGAGTACCTCGATCAGACACTATCTTCTTTGGAACTCCATGCAAACTTACTATTCTTTCCAAATACAACTCTGCCAACTTTGCACTGGAATACGTAGTTCTAACTGGTATAAAATGAGCGACTTTAGTCAAACGATCCACTATAACCCATATTGAGTCAAAACCCCTCTGAGTGCGTGGTAATCCTACTATGAAGTCCATACCAACTTCTTCCCACTTCCACTCGGGTATCTGCATCGGTTGCAACAATCCTGCAGGTCTTTGATGTTCAGCTTTAACCCTCTAACACGTGTCACATAGTGCAACATACTCTGCAACATCTCTCTTCAAACCATGCCACCAATACCTTTCTCGTAAATCCATATACATCTTAGTACTTCCAGGATGAATGGAGTAGGCGGACTCTTGAGCTTCCCGTAGGATTGCTCCTCTTATAGCTTTGTCCTCAGGCACACATAATCATTCTCCAAACCATAGGGTTCCCTTGTCATCCAACCGGAATCCAGGTGGTTTACCTTTCGGTATATTCCTCACTATCTCCTTTATCTTATCATCCGTCAACTGACCCTCGCGTATTTGTTGCTCTAACATAGGCTCTACTACTAATTCCACTGCATTAACAGCAATACCCAAGTTTAGATGCTCAAACTCAGCACATAACTCATTTGACATCGGCATTACTTGTACCTCGTTAGCATAGCTCTTCCTGCTAAGGGCATCAGCAACCACATTAGCTTTACCCGGATGATAGTGTACCTCCAGATCATAATCCTTAATCAACTCTAACCAACGACGTTGTCTCAAGTTCAGATCTGATTGAGTGAAAATGTACTTCAAACTCTTATGATCAGTGTAAATATCACTTTTATGTCCAATCAAATAATGCCTCCATATTTTCAAGGCATGCACCACTGCTGCTAACTCCAAGTCATGGGTAGGATAATTTAACTCATGCTTCCTCAACTGTCGAGATGCATATGCTACTACTTTGCCTTCCTGCATAAGCACACAACCAAGACCCAAACGGGATGCATCACAATAAATAGAGAAGCTCTTATTCAAGTCTGGCAAAACTAACACCGGGGTTGTTGTCAATCTTTTCTTTAGCTCCTCAAAATTAACCTGACACTTATCAGACCACACAAATTTAGCATTCTTTTCCAACAGCGCCGTCATTGGCTTGGCAAGCTTAGAAAACCCTTCAATAAATCTTCTATAATATCCAGCCAATCCCAAGAAACTACGAATTTCTCCCACATCAGTTGGCGGTTTCCAATTCAACACATCTTTTACCTTGCTAGGATCCACTGATATTCCACCATCAGAGACCACATGACCCAGAAAGGCAACTTCCTTTAACCAAAACTCGCATTTGCTACGCTTAGCATAAAGCTTATGCTCTCTGAGCTTCTGCAGGACCAACCTCAAATGTTCCACATGTTCTTCCTTAGTCTTAGAGTATACCAGGATATCATCGATGAACACTACTACAAACTTATCAAGATACTCCATAAATACCTTATTCATCAAGTACATAAAGTATGCAGGAGCATTAGTCAAACCAAAGGACATTACTGTATACTCATACAAACCATATCGGGTGGTGAATGTTGTCTTAGGTATATCCGTGGCACGAATCTTCAACTGATGATAGCCAGAGCGAAGGTCAATCTTGGAGAACACACAAGCACCTCTCAACTGATCAAACAAGTCATCAATCCTTGGCAGCGGGTACTTATTCTTGATAGTTACCTCGTTGAGTGACCGATAATCAACACACATCCGTTGAGAACCATCCTTCTTATCCACAAAGATCACAGGAGCTCCCCATGGTGATGAACTAGGACGAATAAAACCTTTCTCTTGCAATTCTTTTATTTGTTTCTTAAGTTCTTCGAATTCGTTAACCCCCATCCTATATGGACGCTTAGCTATAGGTGCAGTTCCAGGCAATAATTCAATAATAAACTCAATGTCGCGGTCGGGTGGCATACCTGGCAAGTCGTCGGGGAACACATCCGGAAATTCATCCACAACTGGATCCTCTTGATTAGCGTTATCATCAAGTCGATTTACTGTAGCTGTCTGCGGCTTCTGCACTACGATCTCCACACTAATGCGATCTCCCTTCGGTGTTGTCAGGGCTACTGCCTTTTTCTTACACTGAATCACTGCCTGATTTTGCTTCATCCAGTCTAATTCCAGAATAAGATCAATCCCAGCTGTCCTCAACACTATAGGACTCACTTTGAACTCTACCCCCCTTAAATTTAAACTAATAGGGAGGCATCGATAGGAAGCTTGCATACTACCCCCAGGCGAGTTGACTAGTATAGGGTTTTTCATGGCACACAAAGGAATGCTATTTGTCTTAACAAATATTTGAGATATGAATGAATGCGAAGCTCCAGAATCAAAAAGAATAGTGGCAGGGATGGAGTGGACATCGAACGTACCGAGCATAACTTCAGGTTCCGACATTGCAGTCTCCTCCGACAAGTGAGTCACCTTCCCGTAGTATGGTGGCTTCTGATTACTATTCTGCTTCTGAGGAGTTTGCTGGTTGGCCTTCTCAGGACAGTTATAAGACAAGTGACCCTCCTTTCCACAACGGAAGCACTTGGTTGGAGTATTAGGAGCACTAGTCTTCATTGGGGTGTTGTTAGGGGTACTCTGTTGCTGATTCTGGTTCCCATTCTGCTGTTGAGAGCGTTGATTGCCATTCTGCGACTGATAAGGAGGACGTTGCAGAAACTGATTACGTGGAGGAAGTTGACCACGATTCCATTGGTTGGGCGGATACCTCTGCTGAAAACCTTGTTGATAACCAGTACGTTGACGAGTGTTATTTCCAGATATCTGTCCCTGAAGTCTCTTCCTTTTAGCATCCATCTCCTTGCGCTTATTATCCACCACAACAGCGCGATTCACTAGAGTTTGATAATCTGGGTAAGCATTAGACATTAGCTGCAGTTGAAGACCATCATGCAGACCCTTCAAGAAAAGTCGCTACTTATCAGCATCATTAGCCACCTCATTTGGCGCATAACGTGACAACTGAGCAAACTTGTCTCTATACTCAGCCACAGGCATAGATCCTTGTGTCAAATTGCGGAATTCTTCTGCCTTCAATGCTATCACCCCCTCTGGTATATGGTAGGACCTAAAACTCTCGGTAAACTCCTGCCAAGTAATAGCAGGGGCATTGGCAGGTCGGCCATACTGATATGAATCCCACCAATCTTGAGCTGCTCCTTGAAGTTGTCCCGAAGCAAACAACACCTTCTGCTGATCATTACACTGAGCAATGGTGAGCTGCTTCTCTACTGCACGAAGCCAATCATCAGCTTCCAATGGATCTGAGGCATGTGTAAACACTGGGGGATGACCCTTCAAAAATTCTCCACGCTTATCTCGCGCAGGTGCTCCTCCAACTGGCTGATTTTGCTGATTGTTCACCAGAGCTTCCATTAGCTGTGTCTGTATGGCCAAAAGCTCATGAATAGTAGGTGTTGGTCCAACTCCACGACCACGGCCTCGACCTCGTCCTCTTCCAGACATCTGCTATCCAATATAGTATCAAATCTTAGAGATTACCACATAATAGACAATTCTAGAGATAGAGATTAGAATCTGAAAATTTTCTGGACACATCCCAATTTCAGCTGTTCGGTAAAACAAACCTATCTCGAGTTACAGATATCCAGTAGAGGTGTTCTTTACATGGTTGGAAAGCTTATGAAATTATCTAGAACTTTTATTTAACTCATACTTCCAGATTCTGTCACGAAGTTACCCAAAAACAGAACACAACAGAAACTGTTTCTGACTTCCAGACTGCACAGTAACTTCATCTTGTAACGATTATAACTCATGATCCAGAATAGATAAAAAGTTGATTCCAGAGGCATTGGAAAGGTACGTGGGTCTAGATTCTCTCATAAAAATTTCAGAATTTTTCGCTGAACAATTAATTTTAAGCATAAAAGAAAAGACAGATCGCTCCAGAAAAGACAGAACAGAGAGAAAAGTTAACCCAACTAAATTATTTATTTATCCCACTCAAACTTAATATTATATAACTTGGAACTTTTGTAGACAAGCCCACAAAGCTCCAGCACTCATTACATGGAAAATCCAACTCACACATAAGCACAATAATAACTCAACTAACCACACAAAGTTCACACGACACCACAAACTCAACTTAACTTGACACTACTCGAACTATCGTATTATTACATAGATGGTATTCCAACTCCTAAGTACGGGCTTGGTGTTCATGATGATCATAGATCGGTTCCATGCCTTGGTCAATCCTTAAGCCATCTATCACTTCTTGATACCTCTTGACGTCTTTTCCCAAAGCTTTAACCAGGGCTACCAACCGACGATTTGTCACCATCATGTCATGACCAAAATCCACCATGACCCGAGGAACTAAATCCAAATTCCCAGGGTCAGTCATTACCCATCCATACTCCGGATCTCCACGAGGAAAATAGCAATATGGATCATCTTGCATAATCTCATAGCGAAGGTGACGAAGTCCCAAGCATGCTTCAAAGGCTGCATCTTCTATACCATCTTCTATAGTGGCACGGCGTCCACTATGGGAAAAACACCGATCTAGCAAAAAGGTGCCCAACTCATTGTTCTTAACGAAGATGCGCACACTGCACTTCCAATAAGTAGCTTCCAAAGGGTGTTTATGCTCCCAGCAGACATACTCAATTGCAGGATCCCAATCCGTGAAGTAGGCATTAAGTATGTCACCCAGTCGGTGGTGTGACGGAGTGTCATGGCTTGATTTGTGATGGATCCTTGTAATCCAGCCCATAGGAAGGGATGGCACTCCAATTTCAGCAGAACCATCTGGGGAAGGCGAAGGGGGCTATCCTCCGTTGTTAGTAAGCTCAACATCTTCATCGTCACTCAAATAGATAACTTCCTCCTTAGGTTCAATTTCCTCTTGAGGCAAAACTGGTTCTGGCGCCTGTTCTGGTGTTGATGGCGGGGTTGGTGTAGTGTCTTCTAATTCCTCCTGAAGCTCTTCGGGTTCCTCATGAAGCTCTTCGGGTTCCTCCTGAAGCTCTTCTGGTTTCTCCAAGGGACGGGGTGGATAGTATCCTCCAGTGGTAATACGGGCAGTCTTGCGGGCACGAGGCATCTACAGATTTTAGTCCAAGGGTAAGTTGAAATTAGAGACAATATTTTCATAATAGAATGAGGCGAAAGAAGCATAATAATTTAGCAATTATCAAGAGTAAAGTGATAAGCATGAAACAAGTGAAGAAAAGAGAACTAAAACGACCATTACTAACTAGGCTTGCGTCCTACAGTCAACATAGCTTTGATACCAATCTGTCACACCCATTTTTAAGGAACAAATGGAATGCATATTCTTATGTGCGCCCAGAGATCAATCACACATAAGTTGACAAATATAAATAGTATCATCACAAATGTTTATTACATAACGAATAGAATCACAGAGTCTTCACATAAATAAGCGGAAACATAATATAAATATAGTGGTAGCTAGCTCCATAGCACAGGCACGTCAACTGGTTGACCACAAGTCTAGTAATCTTCAGGAAAGTAGTAGTAGTAGTCACTATTAGCACTTTCGGGATTCCATCCTGTGGTGGGGAAATGCAAGGGTGAGCACAAAAGTACTCAACAAGTGTAACATGGGGTTCATGGAGCTCAAGTAGGCTAGACACTGGTTCAACTGCATGTAGCTTTTAGTTGATCATGTTTTAAGCAATTGAGTAGCATCGAATAGTTAGTATTCCCGAATAAACATATGATCATGTAAAGAGAATAATGAATAGCAAAAACAAGTAAATTAATAGTGATCTCTATTCCGTAAGGGTCCAAGGCCGCTCGTGTCCGTGAGCACGGCTGATATACTAGTTTTACACTCTGCAGAGGTTGTACACTTTCACTGTGAGTCGTGATCCCCAAAAGTCCGAGGTCATGACTCCCCGTTGGACAATCAAGTTTCACTATGAAGTCTTTCCAAGGTTCGTCTAACAAGTTAGGGCCGTTAGGTTTCTGTGGCCTGCGAATGTAGAGCCCCCCTTCCATATGGCACAATGACACGCAGCCTATACTCATAGGGACAGGAGCCGCACTACACCCAACCCGGAACACAACCCCTTTTGCGCCATAAAGGTAACCACTAACAAGCTAGAAAAGGTCCTCTTATATGACTAAAACCAGAGCCATATAGCCCTCACAGCTGTACTGTAAGTCCCGGATGTTCGCTTACAGATAAGTCCTTACGGAGAGGAATCTAGAGATAACTCTAGCCCTCTTGTTCCCTGTTGCTAAAAAGCATCTTTTAGAGTTATTGCATATATCATTAGTCAAATTACAAGATCATTGTTTATGTAAGCACTAGCCACTACCCAATGCCAATAACCCTAGGATTCAAGGGACAGGATCAATACTAAGGCATCCTTAACAAAGAGACACATACAACATGAATTACGTAAATTAAAGTGAATAGGTAACAAGGATGATCCCATGCTATACTTGCCTTGATCTAGCTGATCTTGTTGATCCGACTCGTAAAAGTACTCTTGATCACCAACGAACTGATCACCGTCTATTCTCGATTAACATGTCAACAACAATCATCCAGGGGCAATCATGCAAAGCAAACAAAGCTACAATTAGAACAGTACACCAACAGTAGTAAAATAAGATGAAAAGTTTTTAAAACAAATCTACATCGCTCTAGGATCACACAGACGCGAAATTCACACAAATCGGAGCTAAAACGGAAAAGTTATGATTTAAACAAGATTTACTTTATTAAAGTAATAGATTAAATCTAACCTCGAATTTTAAAAGTGTAAAATCTACTATACAGCAGTACTAATAGATAGAATATGAAATTATGAACCTAACGCAACTTGAACGGATAAAATCGGAGTTAAAACGGAGATTTTATGACCTAAATAGATCTAGTGGCAATTCTGTAAATAGCTGAAAGCGTATTTTCATTTAAACCGACGAAATTACGTTTTCTAATTACCAAAGCGTAAACCAGCAAAGGCGCTATGGACCGCGGGTTTAGAAGCAAGGAAACATAAGGGCTCTTTTGCAAAAGTGACAGCCGAAGGGGTACGATTCAATCTGAGCCGTTGGATTAAAAGAGAACGGCTTGGATTAGATCGGGGAGGGGAGAGAAGGAGAATCCGGCCGGCTACAGTACCGAACGTGGCGGTGGACATGGCCGGCGGCGAGGAAACTCGCCGGCGCTCGCGGTTAAGGCCCTAGAGGCCATGTTTTGGCTCGGGAGTAGCACGGGAAGAACGAGAAGCTCAAACCGAACTCACCGGAGGGGAAAAACGGAGTCGGTGAGGACGATTTGACGACGAGCGGCTCCAATGGTGACGGCGGAGCTTCTCCAAGCTCGAGCGGCGGCGAAAACGCGTCCCGAGCGCGTGATGCGGCTTGCGGCGGCGTGGGGGAAGGCGGTGCGGCTGGGCGCTATTTATGGCCGGCTTGTAGGCGTGCGGCCGAAGAAAAAGGGGAGGAGGCGCATCGGCATCGGACTCCCATGGCCGGTGTCCCGTTCGAATACGTCGGGAGGAAGGGGACGACCCGGCGGCCGACATGCGGGCCTGGATGGCAGCGACACGGGAGAGGAGCGCGGCGGGCTGCAGCTACGGCCAAGTGGGCCGGCCCAAAACGCGGGTGCGGGGAAGAAAGCAACGGCCCGCTAGAGAGGGAGGCCGGCTGGGCCTCGGGTGAGAAGGCCGAACGGCCCGAGAAGAAGAGAGGGGGAGGCTGGGCCTTCGGGCCGAATTCAGGGAAAAATAAATTCCTATTTCGCTTTTCTTTTTCTAATATCTCAAATGCATTTTCAAATGATTCTTGAAATAATTTTCTTTTCAAAATAAAAACCAATCACCCAATTAAAATATGCAACGGCATGGATGCGCAAACACTCATTTAACCCTATATTTGATTTTATTTAAACAAAAATATTATCTTACTAAATTTTCATGCACACAAATAGGCTTAACTAAATCAAATTCCCTATTTCAAAATTTTCAAAAATTTAGGGTGTTACAGACCTGATAAAGGCGGTGCCCATAGAGACATTGGTCTATACTGAACGGCGATGGTGCCCAAACATATCGATTTTTGTGGTGACGCGCAACAACAGCAAGATCGAGTGGGTGAACAATCACCAAGGGTGGTGCATGCGAGGATGGCTTTAATTAGGTGGCTGGATCCGATTGTATGTATGTTTCATGCGGTTGTTTGGCCAAATTAAAGTTGTCCAATGACGGATTTTATTGGTGTGATTGTGTGGTGGCGTCAACACCATTGTGGTGAGTACCATGGTAATAAGTAGGACTGTTGGAGGGTTATTACATTTGCTTTGGATCAACGGTGAGTTCACATTGGGATTATGTGTCGTTGGGTTGGTGTCAGCTTGGTTTTTTGTGTATAAGTAGTGGCGGAGCCAGAAACTTTTAGGAGCCCGGCTGATTCTCATTGTCACAATCAGAATCTACAACTTTCCCAAGTGAAGTGAGATTCCCTGAGCATGCTGTCTTTAGCATTTAACTTGAGCACTTCTCTGAGCAATTGCCCCCAATGGAGGATGTCCATGTGCACGCACTGTTAGTGCTGCACTAGGGGAACTGCACCGACCTAATAGTGTGTGCACATATATTTATCTAAAAAGATATAATATTTCTCTGTAGTAAAAAGAAAATTTTCATTTCACTTTGCAGACAAGCCCGAGCGGTCGTCGGGTGGTGGCTCCGCCAGTGTGTGTAAGAACGATTAAGATAAATAGATCGGCCTTGGACGATTTAGGGTTGTTATATCTGCCGGGTGTAGATGGTTGGGCAACAATAACCTACATTGCGAACGGGCCTTGAGTTGGTTAGGTGACTGCTATGCTCCATTCATCAAACTGCTAGAGCTGTAAGTCGAGCTATGCATGCATACTTAAGCATAGTGAGAGTTTGAGAATAACATGGTGATTCTATTTGAGATCATAGGGCATATAGGTTCTATAAGATAAATAATGGAAAGTGCGAGTCCAACAGACTAGGGCAGCCATTGGAGGTTATACATAACTGGACGGTATGTATGAAAATTTACTCTTATGAATACAAATCATACACATAGGACCATGGTTGCAACTATAAATAACCACTCTCCTGTTATACAGTGCATGAAGCAATCACCCTTATCTGTCCTCTGTAGCTACTACGTGTGCGAGAACATGAGAGAGAACGGACGATACGAAAGGAACCCTGACAAGGTAATATAAGTAATAGTCCTGTATACAGTTCCGATATTAAAGTTACAAGTCATACAATATACGATGTTTTATTCTTTCTTTGCAGGTATATAAGCAAGGGACGGCGGAGCGCATGGACGAACGTGCTTTAGACAACATAGTTGAGGACATCTGCTCGTTCCTCATGAAGCATGTCATTCCACATGAAGGAAAATATCATGATGATGAAAGCCAATTATCCATGCCACAGTTCCGGGTGCTAACAGAGATTAGTAAGCTCAAACTTACTAGAGAGGGTTATTAGAGGACAGAAACAAACTTTGATGTATATAAATGTATGTATGGAATGAAATATTTAAATTGCATGTTGCTATGTTTGAACACCAACCAATATCAATATATTTAAATAATAACAATATAAATAAATAAATATATAATAATACAATTTTAAAATACGTTTCCACAGGCGGCTCTCTTAGGGAACCGCCTGTGTAACATTTACACAGGCGGTTCCCTAAGAGAGCCGCTTGTGGAAATGTTTTCTACAGGCGGCTCACAAGGAACCGCCTGTGGAATTGACCCATTTTTACTGGCCTTCAGCGCAGGCGGTGCTGGAAAACGCCAGTAAAAATAGGTTACCAACCGCCTGTATAGTATGCCCGTGTACTAGTGTAGGGTTGTTATATCTGCCGAGTGTAGATGGTTGGGCAACAATGACCTACATTGCGAACGGGCCTCTATTTGAGTTGGTTAGGTGGCTCTAGTAGCGGTCCCCATGTCTTGCTTTCTTTCAAGAAAACGATGACAAACATTGAACACCGTCAATGTGTGGCACCTTCCTATGTGTGTTGTTTGTGTGCCTAGTTTAGCCATCCTGAGCGAGTTGTTTGTTTTGAATGTTCTTTAATCTATGGTTTACCTTTAAATTTGTATATGGAGTTGTTGTGTGGGGTTTCTGTGTGCGGCGCATGTCCCACTAGGCAACTAGTTGCCTGTTTTTCTCTCATGAAAAAAAAAGTCTATAATAGTTCCCACAGACCACATGCATTGACAGAGTGAAACCCAAGATTCCATACTACGAGGATACATGTGTAGTACTCCACCTAGCTGCTCCTGAACCGCGTACGACCTTTTCTACGCCTGATCGTCGAGATCAACTTGTCGTGCTGCCACAGCTCGAATTATAACGTATACTTACATATATAATAAAGCTGGGCGATCAAGTTGGGTTCTCACGACGATCGACGCCTGAGTGGAGGCGCTACGCAGTGTGTGTGTGTGTGTGTGAAACGCCACGAGATGTGATCCGGATGCAGCATGCATCCCGCGTTCCCTTCTAGCTATAAGTTTGGCCGCCACCCAGCTGATCGAGCTCCACTCCAACATCGTGGACACTACTACAATACTACGTACTACTTTCCTGGGAGAGCGGAGGAGAGACCTCCACTGCATTGCATCTCTTTAGTTTCGTGGTATCATCCTTGCTGGGGCCAGAGAGAGACAGCCGGCCGGGATGGCGAGGCAGCAGTGGCGGCGGCACGCCGTTGCCACACTCGGCGTCGCGTGCGCGGCGGCCGTCGTTGCCGTGGCAGCGGCCGACGGCCCGATGAAGAACACTACAGCCGCCACACCAGGGGCCCCGGCGCCGGAGATGGGCCTAGCGCCCCCGGGGAGCGATGGGAAGGCGTACCACCACGTTTGGCCGGTACGGTAACGCATGCAGACACAACTTCGATTCGTTCCATATATACGTACTTGGTTATTAAATTTACCATATCGTTCCGTTTACTATTACAGTTTAGTTTTAAGCTTCGTTTACTGGATGTTTCCTATATATACAGCCCATGGAATTTGGATGGCGAGTTGTGGTGGGGTCACTGATCGGGTTCTTCGGCGCGGCGTGCGGGAGCGTCGGCGGCGTCGGAGGTGGCGGCATCTTCGTGCCCATGCTGGCACTCATCATCGGCTTTGATCCCAAGTCATCCACGGCGATATCCAAGTGTGGGTGTATTATTATTCATTAGGCATATGTATATGTACTCTATACAAATTAATTTTTGTATATAGCAGTATACTCTATTTCATCGTAATTGTATTGAGAATTTGATGGAGGTGCTGTGCCCTGTGCATTTTGGGACAGGCATGATCATGGGAGGATCTGTTTCAACAGTCTACTACAACCTGAAGCTGAAGCACCCGAGTTTGGACATGCCGCTGATCGACTACGACCTTGCCCTGCTCATGCAGCCTATGCTCATGCTTGGGGTCAGCATTGGCGTCATTTTCAATGTTATTTTCCCCAACTGGCTCATCACGGCTCTCCTCATAACCATTTTCCTAGGTGCATGCCCGCTTGTTTTCTATATATCCCTCCCTCGTACATACTACTGTCAGAATCAGTTTTTTTCTGATTAATCGCAAATACTATAATTGACTTGATTTTTGTCGTCGCATCTCGATCGCAATTTGAATAACAGTCACGTCAACTAAGGCATATCTCAAGGGCTTCGAAACTTGGAAGAAAGAGACCATAAAGAAAAGGGTAATGTTTATTTTGCCAGCATTTCCAGTGTCATCTTTAAGGGCACTGACGATGCTTTATCTTTCCTACTTTCTTTATTATAATATCGCCTGTTGCGCTAATGGAACTACTTTATTGTCTCTTCTTCGCCTCTTCCAGGAGGATGCAAATAGAAAGGAGCAGATATGTAAGAGAGCACCAAAAACAAGTCAATCTCTCACAAAATGAAATGCTCTTCATTCCTTACAATAATTTGTTTCCCAAAATGTCAGGTCAGGAACCAGAGCATGCAACAACAATCCCTATAGAATCAGATGCTGCAGCTAATAAGGCAAAAACCCCGACAGATGAAGCGGTAAGCATCTAAAGATCATGTACAATTGTACATAGACATAGTTTTTCAAAACCATAATCATAAGGATCATGAGATGGTGGAGACTATCTTACATTTCAGACATCAGTTCTGAAGAACATTTATTGGAAGGAGTTCGGTCTTCTTGCATTCGTATGGGTGGCATTCCTTGGCCTTCAGGTCACAAAGGTGAGCATTCCAAACACAAAACTGAGCAGCGGTACCGCGCATAGATATTTGAGGAGAAAAAAAACTCTGTAGTATGTACTCTCATTAGCAATGTTTTCCTAAACGCTAAACGGTAAACAGTCGGTCACCCTTCGTTTAGCGTTTAGACCGTTTAAACGGTGTTTAAACGGAGTTAAACGGCCTAAACGGTTTTGTACAATAACAATAAAATATACATATTTATGTCGGTAAAAATAAAATTTGCTAGAACCCATACATATTTACACATGTAAAATCCAAATATTCTACCAAATAATCTTGTTGGAAGAAATCTAAATCCCACAGCACTTCATATAATTACTATGTTAATTAGTTTCATATTGATTATGATAGACGTAGTCCTTTAATTCACTTAATTATGGATTAAATGGTTATTTAGCTCATTTAATCATGTTTAATCTGATTTTGTTTTGCGTTTAGACGGGATTGAACGGTTTAAACGGGTTTAAACGGCCCAACCGTTTAATTTACCGTTTATGGCCTAAACAATACGGCTGACTTCTGTTTACCGTTTAAACGGTGTTTAAACGGACTAAACGGCCGTTTAGGCGAACAGTGCTCATTAGTGATAAATATAAAAGAATAAAATTGTAAATTTGTAATATCACAAACTGAGTTGGAGCATACAGTTCAATCATATATATTTTTAAGAGATTTTTTACTAGGTACACCAAAATACTATGGATTACCCATTTTAGGTTAATTAAATGATTGTTTTTTACCTTACCTCCTCGGAGATAATAGATACAGTAATCAATTCTTTGACAATACCGATCAAAACAAATAAAGTTTTCTGCTCCTACTACAAGTATAGCTCCTAGAGTCATAAAACTTAAGTAAATAGTGAAATCGAAAAAAAAAACTTTATGTTACAACTGGTTTTTAACTTAATATTACAATGAAAAAAAATAACCAGCCCAGTTTTGTTTAGGCCAAGAAAACAGGTGCCATGTCCGGCCCTGAAGCAGTCATGCATAGGCCTGGCTTAGCCCAGAAGACCCAGACTGGGCCAAATTCGCGCAAGTCTATATGTTCCGTTCATATACACTACGCAACTTGTGATTCCGTTTAGAATAAAAAAAACCTTGTGATAACGTTCTTAGGATTTGTTTATATGTTCTAATTCTCGTGGTTGTTTATAAGCCTTGTCCCCCTTTTCATAATGAAACACGCATGCATTGCACTTATTTATCACTGTTTGTGTCTTGTTATTTTCAGAACTACGTGGCTTCTTGCTCCGTTTGGTACTGGGTGTTGAATTCTCTCCAGGTAAGTAATTAAGGCCCTGGTTCTGGGTACTAAATTTTAGTTCCCATTACATTGAATGTTTGGACATATGCATGGAGTACTAAATATAGACTATTTACGAAATTAAAAATATAAGGTGAGGATAATTTCCGAGACGATTTTTTTAAGCATAATTAGTCCATGATTAGCACTAATTGCTACAGTAAAAGGTGCTAATGCTAGATTAATTATGCTTAATAAATTCATCTCGCGGATTATCCACCGAATATATAATTTATTTTTTAATTAGTATCCGAAAATCCTATAGTCAATCCCGATCAAAATCCGATGTGACACGAACAAAACTTTAGCTCACGGACCAAACACCCCCTGAATAGGTCTAGGATTTGAATAGCAATGCAATCTCGTTGTTACCCAAATCGACATCCCCTTGCAATGGGGGAAAAACATGGTTAATAATAACTCTTCGTATTGGTCGCATTCATGCGTGCAGATCCCGGTGGCAGTTGGAGTGACAGTGTATGAAGCCTATGGGCTAAGAACAGGGAAAAGGGTGCTGTCATCAAAGGGAAGCCAACAGCAGAGTACCCTAAGAATTCGCCAGCTGCTGGTATACTGCCTGTTTGGCATCCTCGCAGGACTCATCGGTGGCCTGCTAGGCATGGGTGGTGGCTTCATCATGGGGCCACTCTTCCTGGAGCTCGGAATTCCTCCCCAGGTACAATTTGGAATCGATACAGGATCAATTTCACAGAAAATTTTGAACAAGTGAATTACAATATATATATCTAATGTGCTCTATTAATTAATAACGAAACACCCGAACAATGATAATATATTGACATATATATGCAGGTGTCAAGTGCTACAGCCACATTCACAATGATGTTCTCGTCGTCCATGTCGGTCGTGGAGTACTACCTGCTGCACCGCTTCCCGGTGCCTTATGGTACGGTATACCCATCCATCATTTCTTCAAAGCCTTGTAATTTGTACAGCTTTATACAAAATGAAAAAAAATAAGTAGGAGCCTCCCCTGCTGTTCCTTCAAAAAAAAAAACATGCAGTTTACCCTCTCACCTCATCTCATCTCATCTCATATATATTTCTTGGTGTCTTGGCGTTCATCCAGCTGCTTACTTCACGGCCGTGGCATTCGTGGCCGCCATCACCGGGCAGCACTGCGTGCGGAAGCTGATCGCTTGGTTGGGGCGGGCGTCCCTCATCATCTTCATCTTAGCATCCATGATCTTCGTCAGCGCCCTTACTCTCGGTACAGTACACTACCCGGCCCACCTATATAAGCTTTGTTGCAGTTGACCAAGAATCTGGAACAGTTTTATTTAAAACAATAATTTTAATTCATTTATTAACTGAAAACCATGGTCTGCCGGTTGCAGGTGGGGTAGGCATCTCAAACATAGTTCACAGGATGGAGCGGCATCAGTACATGGGCTTCGAAAGCCTTTGCAAGGTGTAGGGGCCAAAGTGCAAGCTTAGCAAAGCAGGGGACGATATATAGGAGGAGTAGTGATTGATGAATATGATTGAAAGATATGGGTCAAAACATCCCAACGAATTTAGCGCACCATAACCGAAGATAGAGATTCATCAGGCATGTAAACCATAGCTTGACATAGACTCATCATCAGATCATATATAATATTCATAATATGCATTGTCATAGCTTATAGAGTGTACTCCCTCTGGTCCAGCTTATGAAATGTCTTTTGACATAGCACGGTCTCCTAAATTACACTTTGACCATTTCTTTATGTTATGTTACATTGTTTATGATCATAACTTATGATTTATGTTGGATACTGTATTTAATAACAAATCTAATGGTATCAAGTTTATATTACAATATTTAAAAGTTGTTAACCAAATTATTTATCAAAGATTGTAAAGTAGTTTGACTCTTGACATTAGCGAAATGCCTTGTAAAATAGACTGGAGAGAGTATTTTGTTAAAAATGATGGGATATAGTGGTCAGTACATGTGAGGTGCTGAATTTCATCACCACATTCATAAGGTATTCATGGAGCCGAGGGTTTAAGTGATGGGGAGGGCACTAATCTACGTGATTTACAGGCCATTCCCAGAAAGACAAAATCAAGCCTGAAAAGGAAATTGAATAATCCAAACAAGAGTGTTCCAAGAAATTCTAAATTAAAAAAATGAAAGGTGTTTTTTGGAATTGCAATAGGTTCGCGGACCCAAAAAAAACATAGATTTGTGTCGGATATAGTTCGTGAAAAAGACTTACATTTTCTAGCCTTGTCGGAGACTGGCAGGAGAGATTGCTCACAATTCTTTCTAAAAAAAACTTAGTTGGTGGGAAAGATTTTTTGTGGCATTGTAAACCTCCTCATGGCAGATCCGGTGGCATGTTATTGGGAGTTAATATTTCCTTTTTTGATATTGGGGAGATTGAGGAAGGAGATTTCTTCATAAAATTTAAATTGCGCAATAACAAGATGGTTTCCAATGGTTTCTAGTATCTATTTATGGTGCTACTCAACAAGAGTTTAAAGAAGTGTTACTTACTGAGTTGGTCCATTTATGTTCCAAAGAAACTTTACCTCTGTTAATAGGTGGTGACTTTAACATTATCCGTTGGACCGCATGAAAAAATAATGCTAACTGACAGATGGCCATTCTTGTTTAATGCAATCATAGATGCTTTTAACTTAAGAGAATTGCAAGTCTCAGGAAACGTTTCACTTGGGTGATAACCTGGAGGTTCCAACTTTTGAAAAGTTAGATAGAATCTTATCTTGTACCGAGTGGGAGCTGAAATTTCCGCATATCACTGTTCAGGCACTTTCAAAAGAGGTTTCAGACCATACACACTTGTTTTTAAATATAGGAGAAACAACTGGTGTAGCTAATCCTCCAATCACTACTACAGAAAGTTTAATCACCGTCGGGACTTTCACCAACGATGTTGAGACACTCAGTGGTGATACGTATCACCACCGGTCCATGGCCTGAAGGACCCCTTCTGGTCAATTAACCGGCAGTGATAAAAGTTTTCACCGCCATCTCACTATATGATCTGGCGGTGAAAAAATTGCCTCACTTTGCCACCGTATCGTACGCCGAACCGGCAGTAGAACGTTTATCACCGCTGGCCGTTCATCCAATGCGCGACGCGCTAAGAAACCGGCATAGGTACAAAGTTTTCACCGATGGTTTGAAGATGGATGGACGCACCACTGTTCCATCCGATGGTGAAAGAATCTAGCACCATCAGTTGGTCTTATGATCTGGCGGAGGAAATCGCAATAATTCGAGACATCTTCCCACCCATCATGCCGGTGGTGATAAGAAATTTTTACTGATGGTTTGTTCGGACATTGAATACCATAGGCTGCGATCCAGCGGTAAAATTGGATATCACCATCAGCTGTCCAGTTAACCCGGCGGTGATAAATGGCTGCAAGAGCAATGAAAACCCCATTTCCCTCCTCTTCGTCTTCACTCGGTGAACTTTTCTTCAGTTGTGGCTCCCCCCCCCACCATTTTTGGCGACCGCCACACTAGTGAAGGCTGTCGATTTTCGAAGGATGCTCTAAGGGTGGTAAGTAACAACCCTTTTCGTGTAGCTACCTTAGTTCCTATGGTTAAATTGTGACCAAAAATCATCCTTCTTTGTTTTTAGAGTGCTTCTTGATTTCAGACGGCTTCTGATTCTTGATTGTTGCTCGCACACTAAATTACCCTACAGTCAGTATGTATCCTATATTTTTTATTGTATTAAATTGAATGACACATTAGTTAGTTGACCTATATTGATCACTAAAGTTGCATTGTGTTAATTACAAATGGATCGTGTGGATGGATGTATATGGAAACTATGTCTACCCCGCTCGTGGAAGGCATTGACTCTTTTGTGAATGCGGCCCCTGTGGTTAAATTGTGACCCAAAATCATCCTTGTTCCTTTTAGAGTGCTTCTTGATTTCTTCTGATTGTTGATTGTTGTGTGCACACCAAATTACCCTACGATCAATATGTATCCTCTAGTTTGATTGCATTAAATGGAATGACTAGTTGACCTATGTCACTAAAGTTGTGTTATTCACAGATGGATCATGGATGGATGTACTTGGACACTGTGTCTACCCCGTTCGCGGAAGGCATTGACTCTTTTGTGAAAGCCGCCAAGGCGTATGTAGCAAATAATGTTCGGAGTAAAGGATACATACACTGCCCATGTGTTGATTGCAAGAATGAAAAGGCATATAGGATCCTCGACGTCGAGCAAATACTATAAGGTTTGAAATAAGCATAGCGAGGAGGGTGACAACTTACATGAGGAAAACATCCAAGCACCCTTGAGGGAGACAGCAACGAATGAAACCTTGTAGGAAACCGTCCATGAAACAATTAGTGAACCCATGCAGGAAATCATCCATGAAACAATGAGTGAAACCGTGCGGTGTGGCAGAACCTCCTAATTACCATGGCCCACCTGTACTTGTTATTGTCTTAAAGACTTCTAACCACTGTACAAGTGTACCACAGATCTTAAGAAGTCTGTCGGGTGTCCTCGGGAAACCCGAATCATCCACAATCTTCCGAGCAGGATCACATTGCAGAGACATCATAGTATTACAACAGTTTATATAATAAATTACATCAGAGTACAAAAGCGGAAGTCTTACATAACATAGGTTTACAAACTTGATGTTCCAAACTTATAAAACTTAAGTTTAGTGTTACAACCATAGTAGTGGAGTAGCATTATTAACATTATTACAACACCAAAACGCGATGCTCTGCCCAGGAGCCAAACATCTCTACTCGTCGTCACTTGCCGCAAAGACAGTCATGCAACAAGGTCCAAAACACACCTGCTCATGAGACGCACCTGCAACAGGGGTTTAACAAACCCTGAGTACGAAAGTACTCAACAAGACTTAACCGACAAAACTAGTGGAACGACTCAGGAATGCAGGCTAGGGGAATCAAGGTGAGGTTCCAACAGGAAGTCAAGTTCTTTTGCATAAAAGCGACTAATGGTGAATCCTTAAGATCACGATTTTATTTCAATATTAATTATCAACAGAATGTAAGTGATTCTAATCTAGATCATATAATTCATTCAATATCTTTCTGTTTCTCCGACCAAAGTTCCATTTCTTATCTACGATGTTGAACAGAGAATCGAGTCTCCTTAACCGAGGAGCAACGACGATTCGAATCGATTAGACCCAGCTGGGGATTCCCAATCACACGACATATGTAGGACTCTAACCGACATATATCAACCTTCACTCGGATCCTCCAAAACATGACCGGGTCCAGCGCCACCCGAGAGTATAGTACACCTCCAATCCAGCCCTTGGCTACGAGGGTACACACTACTCTCGCCATCTTTCCACTCCCAGTGCGCGGTTGGCCGTTCACATATTGGTATTACCGAGGTCTTAGGCTTACCGGAGCATGTGATCAGTTACAAAGTCTCGACGCACACAGTTCGGACAACGGTACGGTCCTTAACTGACTCAGTCGGAGACACTACAGGGGGGCTCCTTTCCTGATGCAAGTCCACCGACCGGTCCCAATTATCAACATTAACATTCATCAAGTAATTGTCCAACAACCCTTCAAACTTTGTTTAAAAGTTTTAAAGTTTTCTCATTAAGCAATGCTAAGCATACTAAGCATTTTTAAATCAAAACAGTAACAAGGATGGTATTGGAATATCAAGGATGATAATGCAGTAATTAGGTTATCACTCAACTCCTAGCACTTAATGCAATAGAGCCGTAATAAAAGTTAAATAACACTTTTTTTAAATCACAAGGTAAGTTTAGATGTAACCGGGGCTTGCCTTGGTCGACGGGAAACTCAGGCTCGGGTTCAGTACCGCAGATGTCAAACCCTACTTCCACGGACGATGACTCTTCGGCGGGGACAGGTTCAGCTTCGGTACCCTCCTCTTTTACGGGAACTATACGTAATGATAATGCATGCTTTAGGATGATGAGATAATAAATATGATGCTCGATGGATGTTTAACATTTTTAACAACTTGAGTACAACTTCCCTTCACGGTACAACTGAACAACAAAGGTTTCTAACCTAACCCTAATCTAGGGTCTGATTACTCTAAATACTTATTACGAAAATAGTTAAACACATGAAATGACAGTAATTAGGAAAGCTTAAGCAACCAATTAACAATGCTAAAGGTCATCAAAGGTTAATGACCTAAAGTCAACACTCAAAAAATAAAGTCAAACAACATTAATTATCATGCCCTAATTACCTAATTAATTAATTAATTAATTAAAGCATAATCTAAGAATAAAAATTAACTTAATCCAATTAAGCTAAAATTTTTAATTTAAGAAGGTTATACCTTAATTAGATGATAAACTAATTTTCATGATTTTTGGATAAATAAATAAGCCTAGAAAAATTAATTAAGAACCACTTAAGAATTAAATGGACTAATTAAATAATCTATAAAAAATACTTAAAATTGATATTTATTATTTTTATTAAATAGTATACAGTGAAAAAGGGTTATTCAAAAATTTTCACAATTTTTGGAATTATAAATAATTTATAACATAAATAATAAAACTGAAATTCATTTTACATTTTTGAAAAAGAAAAACAAAAATTCCATCGCGGGCTTCTATTCCCCTGTTCCCCCCTCTCGGCCCGGCCCGCTGCACACGCGCGCGGCCCGCTCGGCCCAACCGCGCGGCCCGGCCTCGCTCACGCTCCCGCGCCTCCCTCTCTCTCTGACGCACCGGCCCCACCTGTCATCCTCGCCTCCCTCTCTTCTCCTTCTCTCCCGCGCGCGCGGACGCACCACGGTGGTGACCACCGACGGTGAACTCACCGTCGACGATCCTCCGGTGAGTCGGACCCCTGCCCAACGCCTCAACACCATCACCCGAACCACGCGAACCCAATTGTGGCACGACTTGGGACTGCTACCGCACGGAGGAGGCGTGACCGCGGCCATGGCGGCCACGGTGGCGAACCGACCGGCGATGCGACGATCAAAACGCGACCATACGACGGTAACGATTAAAGCAAGATAAGCATCACGTGCAGGAGCTCACAGTGATTGCGATGAGCAGCTTGGGGTTGCCGGAGAGGCGCTGGAAGAGCCGGTCCACGGTGAGGCAGTCACGGTGGCGTTGCTGCCGGCCGCGGGGAAGAAACGGATGCGCGGGCTAATGCGGTGGAGGTGAGACGCAACTGAGTGCTCCAGGAGCTGCGCGCACGCGCTGCGGAGCTGGAGGCGAGAGCTATGGGGTGGTAACGCAGCAGCAGCGGCGAATTTTGGGCGGCGGAGGGCGGTGGCCGGTCGCGGCGATGAGCGGAGGAGGAAGAGAAACGGCTTTGGCCGACGACGGTGGCTTTTATAGCCGAGCCCAGACGGTGTGGTGGCGACACGCGGAGAAAACGGCCGTGACGAGGCGGTCGCGGGACGCCGCGGGCGCGCCTGGAAGCGGGGCGAAGGTCGCCGGCGTCGGGAGAGGTGGCGTGCGGTGATTGACGATGATTTCAAAATATTTACAGAATTGCCACTGGAATCAAAATTCAAATTACTCTCAAATTTTCAATAGAAGTTGAAAATCTGTAAAAACAAAAGTTGTTCAATTTTTAAAGATCTACAACTTTCTCAATATGAACATTTTCCAATTCGGCTTAGTTTTTGAAATTTGAATTTGAATTCAAAAGGGACATTTTTGGGAAATCTGAAAAACCAAAATTACTTTGAATTTTGTATTGAAACTTCAAAAACTCAAAATACCAAAGTTGTACATCTAGGGCAGACCTACAACTTTGCTATTCAAAATATTTTCAAATTATGCCTCCATTTTGAAATTGGGTAGGGAAAATGAAAAGGGGACAATTTTGAGATTTGAATCTTTTCAAAATTACTTCAAATTTTACATTGAAACTTGGAAAACTCAAAACACCAAACTTGTAGCCCTTGAAAAGATCTACAAAATTGGTTTTACACTTTTTCCCAAATTTTGCTTAGATTTTGATTTATATCAAAAGGGGTAAACTAGGGTTTTGTTTTTCAGGGTTTTCGGAAAAGTTTTGAATTGAAACTTGATTCTTTCTTAACTTTGGTTACTTAGGAATCACACCTTCACCCTAGGACCTCATTGAGTCAAGCCTCACATGGTTGACCAAATGGCTCCCTAGGTTGACCAATTTGACTTAAGAAATTCTTTTAGTAATTCCTCAAATTTGAATTCGAATTCGAATCGGAAAACTTGTAACAAGCTTTGGATCCCAAACCCTAACTCAAACTTGAAGCTTTATTTTATAGGTTGGACTTGAGCTTATACCCTACACTTGGCACTAGTGTATAACACCGTCATACACCTCAAATTACGCAGGGCATAAACTAAGTATTTGCGGTGATAACGAAATTAGGGTTTTCGGATTTCGAACCACACAACGAGAAACACATCGAACCTAAGAATTCAAACTCATTTTAGTTAATGCATAACAGTGTTAACCTAATCATGGATGATTTGCAGTGCAAATGATGACATGGCAGGTTTTTAGTTACCATAACACCAGAGGTGTTACAGCCCTTCCCCCTTAAAGAAATCTCGTCCCGAGATTTAAAGCCTTGGGTTAGGTAAAGGAAAAGGAAACGGGTCATACAAACACGTTCAAGACTTGTTCATAAAACAGGTAGGTATTTTACATCCCAAGGTTTAAAAAGAAAGAGTTACAATCTAGAGAAGAAATTGTAACTTAGATGGAAGCAAAGAAGTCGGGAAAGTTTTCCAGCAAATAATCTTCAGATTCCCAGGTTGCTTCTTCTTCTGAATGCTGATTCCATTGAATCTTATACCACTTGATTGTTCTACTTCTGGTGACACGATCTTTCTGATCCAAAACTCTGACAGGATGCTCTGAATATGTTAGATCTGGCTCAAGCTCGACCCCCTCAAAATCAATCACTTGGTCAGGCACTTGTAGACACTTCTTTAGCTGTGACACATGGAACACATTGTGTACTGCAGAGAGTTGTTCAGGTAACCTTAAACGGTAAGCCACTTTACCAAATCGTTCCAGAATTTGAAACGGTCCAATATATCTGGGTGCCAATTTGCCTTTAACCCCAAACCGAGTAACTCCTTTCATGGGTGATACCTTTAAGTATACATAATCTCCGTTGTCGAACACCAGTGCTCGTCTTCTTTTATCTGCATAACTCTTTTGACGAGACTGTGCTATCTTTATATTATTTTGTATACGTCTGACTTTTTCTTCAGTTTCTTTTACTAAATCAACTCCGAAGAACCATCTTTCTCCTGATTCTGACCAATTCAGTGGAGTTCTGCAGCGGCGTCCATACAGTGCTTCAAACGGTGCCATTTTGATGCTTTCTTGATAACTGTTATTGTAGGAGAATTCTACCAAAGGTAAACAGTCATCCCAAGAATCTAAGTAATTGAGCACACAAGACCTCAATATATCTTCTAGAACCTGATTGACCCTTTCAGCCTGACCATCCGTTTGAGGATGATAAGCGGTACTATGCAGAAGTTTAGTACCCAGTGATTCATGTAAGTGCCTCCAGAAATTGCTAACAAATTGTGTACCTCTATCAGATACAATTGTCTTAGGTATCCCATGCAGACTGACAATTCGGTCAAAATATATCTTAGCATACCGGATAGTTGGATATGTAGTTTGAACTGGAATGAAATGCGCAGACTTAGTGAGGCGGTCCACAATAACCCAGATAGAATCAAACCCTTTTGCTGTTTTGGGCAGACCCACTATGAAATCCATATTGATATCTTCCCACTTCCAAGATGGAATGGGTAACGGCTGCAATACTCCGGCTGACTTCAGATGTACAGCTTTCACTCTCTGGCAGGTGTCACACTTGGCTATGTATCTGGCAATCTCAATCTTCATCTTGGTCCACCAGAATCTTTGTTTCAGATCATGATACATTTTATTACTTCCAGGATGGATAGAGAATTTAGTCAAATATGCTTCATCCAGAATCAATTGACGTAACTCCGGAACCTTAGGTACAATCAAACGATCTTTGAACCAGAGGACATCTGTTTCATCAATTCTAAAACATAAGCCTTTTCCCTTTCTGACTTTTTTCTTTATGTGAACTATACCCTTATTTTCCTTCTGAGCAGAAATAATCTTATCTCTTATAGTTGTTTCCACCGTAATATTGGCAACACTACCATGTTGAACTATTTCAATACCCAACTTTTCAATCTCATGACACAAAGATAGATCCAGCGGTCTCACTGTCAAACAGTTGCAATGAATCTTTCGACTGAGGGCATCGGCAACCACATTTGCCTTACCCGGATGATAATGCACTTCTAAGTCATAGTCCTTTATCAATTCTAACCATCTTCGTTGGCGCATATTCAAATCAGACTGAGTGAAAATGTATTTCAAACTTTTGTGATCTGTATAGATGTGACATAAATTACCCAATAAATAATGCCGCCATATCTTCAAAGCATGAACCACAGCCGCTAACTCTAAATCATGGGTTGGATAGTGCTCTTCATGTTGTTTGAGTTGGCGAGAAGCATAAGCAATCACTCGACCTTCTTGCATCAGCACACATCCAATACCAGTGCCACAAGCATCACAGTAGACGTCAAACGGCTTTTCAATATTTGGTTGAGCTAACACTGGAGCAGTGGTTAACAACCTCTTCAATGTCTGGAAAGCCTTCTCACATTCTGATGACCAAACAAATTTAACCTGAATCTTCAACAACTCAGTGATGGGTTTCGATACCTTCGAGAAATCAGGGATGAATCGACGGTAATAGCCCGCCATTCCCAAGAAACTGCGAACCTGATGAACAGTACTTGGGGGCTTCCAATCTAATATATCCCTTACTTTACCAGGGTCAACAGCAACACCTTCTGCCGACAAAACATGTCCAAGAAATGGCACCTCCTTAAGCCAAAACTCGCATTTGCTGAACTTAGCATACAACTGATGTTCCCTCAGGCGACTGAGAACGATGCGTAAATGTTCCGCATGTTCTTTCTTGTTTTTGGAGTAAACTAAAATATCATCAATGAAGACAACAACAAACTTGTCAAGCTCTGGCATAAAAACCGAATTCATGAGATACATGAAATGAGCGGGGGCATTGGTAAGACCAAAGGACATGACTAGATATTCATAAAGGCCATATCTAGTAGTGAAAGCAGTCTTTGGAATGTCCTCAGGGCGAATTTTTATTTGGTGGTAGCCAGATCGAAGATCGATCTTAGAAAAGACTTTGGCTCTAGCAAGTTGATCAAAAAGTAGATCAATACGAGGAAGGGGATACTTATTCTTGATAGTCACTTCATTCAACGGACGATAATCAACACACAACCTCAGGGTTTTGTCCTTCTTTTTCACAAATATCGCTGGACATCCCCATGGCGAAGAACTAGGTTGAATAAAACCTTTATCACGCAACTCTTGTAATTGTATCTTGAGCTCTGCTAACTCTTTCGGTGGCATTCTGTATGCTCTTCTAGATATTGGGGCAGTACCGGGTTTCAACTCAATTACAAATTCCACCTCTCTGTCAGGAGGTAATCCAGGTAGATCATCTGGGAAAACATCCGGAAACTCACAAACCACAGGTATATCACTGATCTCTTTCACAGACGTTGCACAGACTCTTTCGACTGCCCTTTTTGGTGTTTGAAGTTGGATAAGAAGTTGAGAACTATTATCAGGTAAGTTCAGCCTTATGGTTCTATTCAGAGTATCTATTACAGCTCCGCGCTGATACATCCAGTTCATGCCTATGATCACATCTATATCCTGATCCTTCAAAATTATCATGGACGTGGGAAAAGTATGCCCACCCAATACTATAGGTACCTGATGTACCATTTCTTTAGTACACAGACGACCCCCGGGCGACTGTATAAAGAAGTTCTCTTTTGTTTCCCCAATTGGAATTGCATGTTTCATAACAAATGTACGATTGATGAATGTATGTGATGCGCCTGAATCAAAAAGCATAACTGCAGGATGATTTGCAACAGGAAACATACCCATCATGACGGGCTCTCCTTCAGGTATTGCCTCGGCCTGTGTGTAAAAGACTCGTCCAGTTTTCTTCTCGGCCTTGCCTTTCTGAGCATTCTGGTTATTGCCCCTTTGCTGATTCTGGTTCTGTTGTTGGGGCACAGCAGCTTTCTGATAATTCTGATTATACTGCCTCGGGTATGGACACTCCCTCGAGAAATGCCCGGTCTTTCCGCAGTTATAACAGGGATAATTATTGATATTGTTACCCTGCTGAAGTGGGGGACGAATGCCAGGAGCATTCGGCTGACGTGGATAGGATAGAGCTGCAACAGGACGGACAAATGTCTGTTGCCGGGCTTGAAATTGTGGTGGACGAAAAGGAGAACGGAAATGATTTTGGGGATGGTAAATTATCTTCTGGCGCTTTTGATTGCCACCAGATGATCCATACGACACCTTCTTCTTCTTAGCCTCTTTATGCTTCCGGTACTCTTCTTCTGACGAAAGAGCAATATCAACGGCCTCATGATACGTCACATTCAGACAACCAGTCATCATAGTACGAATCTTCGAGTTCAGACCCCTCATAAAACAAGCTTGCTTCTTGCGATCAGAGTTGATTTGATCAGCAGCATACTGTGATAGGTGATTGAACTTGCCCACATATTGCATTACTGTCTGGTCTCCCTGCTTCAGTGCAAGAAATTCCTCTAACTTCCTGATCATAATCCCTTCTGGAATAAAGTGAGCTCTGAAAGCCGCACGGAATTCCGCCCAGGTCACCCGATGACCAGCTGGCTGTGCAGCAAGGTGATTTCCCCACCATGCTCCGGCAGCACCCCGGAGTTGCTGGGCTGCAAACACCGGCTTCTGATAGTCACTACACTCTATGAGTTCAAACTTTTGCTCCATAGTGTGGAGCCAGTCATCTGCTTCTAACGGTTCATCAGCTCTGGAAAACACTGGGGGTCGGGTATCAGTGAAATCCACATAAGTAGTTTCATTCCGGTGGTTATTGCGACCCCGATTGCCTGGTGGTGCATTGTGATTATTCTGAATCACTTCTCTTAGTAGCCTAGCATTTTCTGTAGTAGCATTGACAAGGGCGAACATAACCTCTGCCATATTTGGTGGAACGGGTGGTGGGTTAGGGACACCATTCCCACCCAGAGCAGCCCCCGTACCATCATCATTATGAGCCATCTGTTGATAACAAGCCAAACTTTATTCACAAACTTTTATTGAACTTTTACAAAAGCGATTACAAACACACGACACAGATGCATTTATTTATAACACAGGTCCGCACACCTGCCGGACTTCCCGGTTAACTAAGGCTAACAACTAACATAAGCTTCTAACTACACACTGCACTTGACCAACTCAGTCCTCACGGTCAGTGTCTATTCCTGAAACGTGACCTCCTTCGTCGTCACTCTCGTCCACAGGCTCCACTTCCTCCGGATCTTCTTCTTCCTCTGATTCCTCTGCAGATTCCCCACCATCAGCGAGGATAACACCAGGGTCTAGCTCAGCTGCACCAGGTGGAGGATGCAGTTGATAGAACAACTGATGTACTTCCTCATGGAGAACCTGATTATCTCCCTCCAGATCGTTGACATAGAACTGTAACTCATCAGCACGCTCCCTGGCAACATCCTCTCGGTGCCATGCCTCATTCCTTTCCGTTACTAAGCGACCCATCATACGCTCACAGCTCAGATGAGCCCCAGTGAGCCTCCGTAACTGATTCTGTAACTCTCCGACCTGGATAGCGTCCGTAGCTCTATCACGTGTAGCCTGGGCTAACTCGGCGGAAAGCCTCTCGATCTCCGTCTGAGGGACAGTCCTGCTGCCGCTAGCACTTTCGTCCCTGGGAGCAAGCTGGCGACGAGGAACTCCCTTTGGTCCGGTGGACTTGCGGGGCGTCAACTTAGTACGGGCCATCCTGTAGCGGGAAAAGGCAGAATTTGGTAAGGATAGTTGGGGAGGATCTGAAGGTTAGCATGAATAGGATTGATACTACTTAACCCAAACCTCAGTAACGGGGAAGGTAACTTAACAGATTCATTAAGCATGATGCATGACTTAACATACGAACGATTATTAAAGATTTTTGAATTAACTGCACAAGGGTAACAAAACATAAACTTTATTTATAGGGCACTTTTAATATGCTATTCCACCAAAAGCTTTTAAACATGACTAAAGATCTATCAGAGGAATAAAGATAGATAATAAGCAATTTGGACCAAAATAGTCAGTTACATTTATTTGAACCAATTGTTTTGAAGTTTTTGAAATGTAATACTACAATCGCTCTGTCCATGATCGCTCCGATACCAGCTGTGGCAGAACCTCCTAACTACCATGGCCCACCTGTACTTGTTATTGTCTTAAAGACTTCTAACCACTGTACAAGTGTACCACAGATCTTAAGAAGTCTGTCGGGTGTCCTCGGGAAACCCGAATCATCCACAATCTTCCGAGCAGGATCACATTGCAGAGACATCATAGTATTACAACAGTTTATATAATAAATTACATCAGAGTACAAAAGCGGAAGTCTTACATAACATAGGTTTACAAACTTGATGTTCCAAACTTATAAAACTTAAGTTTAGTGTTACAACCATAGTAGTGGAGTAGCATTATTAACATTATTACAACACCAAAACGCGATGCTCTGCCCAGGAGCCAAACATCTCTACTCGTCGTCACTTGCCGCAAAGACAGTCATGCAACAGGGTCCAAAACACACCTGCTCATGAGACGCACCTGCAACAGGGGTTTAACAAACCCTGAGTACGAAAGTACTCAACAAGACTTAACCGACAAAACTAGTGGAACGACTCAGGAATGCAGGCTAGGGGAATCAAGGTGAGGTTCCAGCAGGAAGTCAAGTTCTTTTGCATAAAAGCGACTAATGGTGAATCCTTAAGATCACGATTTTATTTCAATATTAATTATCAACAGAATGTAAGTGATTCTAATCTAGATCATATAATTCATTCAATATCTTTCTGTTTCTCCGACCAAAGTTCCATTTCTTATCTACGATGTTGAACAGAGAATCGAGTCTCCTTAACCGAGGAGCAACGACGATTCGAATCGATTAGACCCAGCTGGGGATTCCCAATCACACGACATATGTAGGACTCTAACCGACATATATCAACCTTCACTCGGATCCTCCAAAACATGACCGGGTCCAGCGCCACCCGAGAGTATAGTACACCTCCAATCCAGCCCTTGGCTACGAGGGTACACACTACTCTCGCCATCTTTCCACTCCCAGTGCGCGGTTGGCCGTTCACATATTGGTATTACCGAGGTCTTAGGCTTACCGGAGCATGTGATCAGTTACAAAGTCTCGACGCACACAGTTCGGACAACGGTACGGTCCTTAACTGACTCAGTCGGAGACACTACAGGGGGACTCCTTTCCCGATGCAAGTCCACCGACCGGTCCCAATTATCAACATTAACATTCATCAAGTAATTGTCCAACAACCCTTCAAACTTTGTTTAAAAGTTTTAAAGTTTTCTCATTAAGCAATGCTAAGCATACTAAGCATTTTTAAATCAAAACAGTAACAAGGATGGTATTGGAATATCAAGGATGATAATGCAGTAATTAGGTTATCACTCAACTCCTAGCACTTAATGCAATAGAGCCGTAATAAAAGTTAAATAACACTTTTTTTTAAATCACAAGGTAAGTTTAGATGTAACCGGGGCTTGCCTTGGTCGACGGGAAACTCAGGCTCGGGTTCAGTACCGCAGATGTCAAACCCTACTTCCACGGACGATGACTCTTCGGCGGGGACAGGTTCAGCTTCGGTACCCTCCTCTTTTACGGGAACTATACGTAATGATAATGCATGCTTTAGGATGATGAGATAATAAATATGATGCTCGATGGATGTTTAACATTTTTAACAACTTGAGTACAACTTCCCTTCACGGTACAACTGAACAACAAAGGTTTCTAACCTAACCCTAATCTAGGGTCTGATTACTCTAAATACTTATTACGAAAATAGTTAAACACATGAAATGACAGTAATTAGGAAAGCTTAAGCAACCAATTAACAATGCTAAAGGTCATCAAAGGTTAATGACCTAAAGTCAACACTCAATCATAAAGTCAAACAACATTAATTATCATGCCCTAATTACCTAATTAGTTAATTAATTAATTAAAGCATAATCTAAGAATAAAAATTAACTTAATCCAATTAAGCTAAAATTTTTAATTTAAGAAGGTTATACCTTAATTAGATGATAAACTAATTTTCATGATTTTTGGATAAATAAATAAGCCTAGAAAAATTAATTAAGAACCACTTAAGAATTAAATGGACTAATTAAATAATCTATAAAAAATACTTAAAATTGATATTTATTATTTTTATTAAATAGTATACAGTGAAAAAGGGTTATTCAAAAATTTTCACAATTTTTGGAATTATAAATAATTTATAACATAAATAATAAAACTGAAATTCATTTTACATTTTTGAAAAAGAAAAACAAAAATTCCATCGCGGGCTTCTATTCCCCTGTTCCCCCCTCTCGGCCCGGCCCGCTGCACACGCGCGCGGCCCGCTCGGCCCAACCGCGCGGCCCGGCCTCGCTCACGCTCCCGCGCCTCCCTCTCTCTCTGACGCACCGGCCCCACCTGTCATCCTCGCCTCCCTCTCTTCTCCTTCTCTCCCGCGCGCGCGGACGCACCACGGTGGTGACCACCGACGGTGAACTCACCGTCGACGATCCTCCGGTGAGTCGGACCCCTGCCCAACGCCTCAACACCATCACCCGAACCACGCGAACCCAATTGTGGCACGACTTGGGACTGCTACCGCACGGAGGAGGCGTGACCGCGGCCATGGCAGCCACGGTGGCGAACCGACCGGCGATGCGACGATCAAAACGCGACCATACGACGGTAACGATTAAAGCAAGATAAGCATCACGTGCAGGAGCTCACAGTGATTGCGATGAGCAGCTTGGGGTTGCCGGAGAGGCGCTGGAAGAGCCGGTCCACGGTGAGGCGGTCACGGTGGCGTTGCTGCCGGCCGCGAGGAAGAAACGGATGCGCGGGCTAATGCGGTGGAGGTGAGACGCAACTGAGTGCTCCAGGAGCTGCGCGCACGCGCTGCGGAGCTGGAGGCGAGAGCTATGGGGTGGTAACGCAGCAGCAGCGGCGAATTTTGGGCGGCGGAGGGCGGTGGCCGGTCGCGGCGATGAGCGGAGGAGGAAGAGAAACGGCTTTGGCCGACGACGGTGGCTTTTATAGCCGAGCCCAGACGGTGTGGTGGCGACACGCGGAGAAAACGGCCGTGACGAGGCGGTCGCGGGACGCCGCGGGCGCGCCTGGAAGCGGGGCGAAGGTCGCCGGCGTCGGGAGAGGTGGCGTGCGGTGATTGACGATGATTTCAAAATATTTACAGAATTGCCACTGGAATCAAAATTCAAATTACTCTCAAATTTTCAATAGAAGTTGAAAATCTGTAAAAACAAAAGTTGTTCAATTTTTAAAGATCTACAACTTTCTCAATATGAACATTTTCCAATTCGGCTTAGTTTTTGAAATTTGAATTTGAATTCAAAAGGGACATTTTTGGGAAATCTGAAAAACCAAAATTACTTTGAATTTTGTATTGAAACTTCAAAAACTCAAAATACCAAAGTTGTACATCTAGGGCAGACCTACAACTTTGCTATTCAAAATATTTTCAAATTATGCCTCCATTTTGAAATTGGGTAGGGAAAATGAAAAGGGGACAATTTTGAGATTTGAATCTTTTCAAAATTACTTCAAATTTTACATTGAAACTTGGAAAACTCAAAACACCAAACTTGTAGCCCTTGAAAAGATCTACAAAATTGGTTTTACACTTTTTCCCAAATTTTGCTTAGATTTTGATTTATATCAAAAGGGGTAAACTAGGGTTTTGTTTTTCAGGGTTTTCGGAAAAGTTTTGAATTGAAACTTGATTCTTTCTTAACTTTGGTTACTTAGGAATCACACCTTCACCCTAGGACCTCATTGAGTCAAGCCTCACATGGTTGACCAAATGGCTCCCTAGGTTGACCAATTTGACTTAAGAAATTCTTTTAGTAATTCCTCAAATTTGAATTCGAATTCGAATCGGAAAACTTGTAACAAGCTTTGGATCCCAAACCCTAACTCAAACTTGAAGCTTTATTTTATAGGTTGGACTTGAGCTTATACCCTACACTTGGCACTAGTGTATAACACCGTCATACACCTCAAATTACGCAGGGCATAAACTAAGTATTTGCGGTGATAACGAAATTAGGGTTTTCGGATTTCGAACCACACAACGAGAAACACATCGAACCTAAGAATTCAAACTCATTTTAGTTAATGCATAACAGTGTTAACCTAATCATGGATGATTTGCAGTGCAAATGATGACATGGCAGGTTTTTAGTTACCATAACACCAGAGGTGTTACATGCGGGAAACCATCCATGAAACAGGCTGTGACACTGCTAGATACTCAAGTGCTTGATGCTCTAGACAAGATGATACATGATGGGGAGCCAGAGTTCTTGATGAAAGAAATTTGAAGAAGTTGGAGCAAATGAGAAAGGATGCAAAAACAATGTTGTTCAATGGTTCTACTATGACCAAATTAGAAGCTAACCTTTTGCTACTTGAGCTGAAATCAAGGAATGTTTTGTCCGATAAAGGATTCGATGATTTGCTAACTCATTTTAGGAAGATGATTCCACGGCCAAATGAGTTGCTGGAGAACACATATCAGGCGAAGCAAATGATCTGTCCAATAGAGCTGAAAGTACAAAAGATTCATATGTGCTACAATGATTGCATATTGTACCACGGCAAAGATGCAGAGTTGGGATCATTGTCCAGTGTGTGAAACCTCATGTGCAAGTTTGAGTCTATAGAGGCGACGACAGTCAACTGGAACAAAAGACCACCCAAGAAGGTTGTGTGGTATTTCCCTATAATTCCACGCTTGAAGAGATTATTTGCAAATGAAAAAACAACACAACTGATGAGGTGGCATGCCGAAAAGCTCGTGAATAATGGAAAGCTCAAACACCTAGCTGATGGATCATAGTGAATGTTCAAGTTTGAATTAGGATGGCTACTATGATAAGGTTTCTTTGATATGGACACCTGGTTGAGTGTGCATGAAGGACATACCCCATTAGAGAGATGGCAAGCAAAAATCAGACATCTTCGCCAGTACTTTAAGGGGTTGGGATAAAAATGTTAGTGGTGCTTATGAGAAAGAAAAGAAATTGCTCCTTAACAAATTAGATACACTAGGTAAAAAAGGCTAAGAATGCACCTTTGGATCAAAATGAATTAAATCTTAAGCATGTTGTCAATGAAAGACTCACAACACTACTAAGGGAAGAAGAATTAAAATGGTACCAGAGAGCTAAAGTTAAAAATCTTCTACAAGGTTATGCTAATACAAGATACTTTCAGCTAGTAGCTAATGGAAAGCATAGAAAAACTTGAATTTTTCAGTTATAACAAGAGGAAGGTTTAATCTTTGGTGAGGCTGAATTCAACAAATATATCACCAAGTATTACAAGAAGTTATTTAGTCATCCGGATAATAATTCTTGGTCCATAGATGAGTCTCGCCATGATGAGATTCCTCAAGTTTCGACTCAGGAAAATGAGACGATAGTAGCCATGTTCTCAAAAAATGAGGTTCAAGAGGCTATTTTCTAAATGAAACATAACATTGCCCCATGACTAGATGGATTTCCATTAGAGTTTTATGAAGTCTTTTGGAATGTTGTAGAAGAAGATTTGATGGCTTTGTTTGTGGATTTTCATAAGGGCTACCTGCCTCTACAATTTTGGAACAATAACTCTGATACCAAAGTGCAATGAGGCCAAACAAATACAACAATGCAGGCCCATCTGTCTATTCAATGCTAGCTTTAAAATATTCACTAAAGTTGCTACTAACAGAATAACTAAGATAGCTGAAAAGACAATTGGATCCTCACAAACATCGATTCTGCCGGGCTATATTATGGAAGGGGCGGTCATACTTCATGAAACAATAAATGAATTACATAAAAGGAGCAAAATGGGGTCATTCTAAAGATCAATTTTGAAAAAGCTTATGATAAAGTAAGATGGGATTTCCTCCAACAAACGTTGAGAATGAAAGGATTTGACCCAAATTGGTGTAGTTGGATCAAAACTTTTGTTCAAGGTGGTAACACTGGAATTAAAGTAAAAGATCAACTGGAACCTTGCTTTCAAACTGTAAGAAAGGCTTAGACAGGAAGATCCACTTTCACTCATCTTGTTTAACATAGTGGTGGATATGTTGGCTATATATCATTCTGAATAGAGCCAAAGAAGAAGGTCAAGTAAGAGGGGTTGTGCCACATCTAGTTGAAGATGGCTTGTTGATCCTACAATATGCAGATGACACTATAATTTTTATGGACCATGATATTGATCAGGCAAAGAACAAGAAATTGTTACTTTGTGCATTCGAACAATTGTCAGGTCTTAAAATTATTTTTCATAAAAGTGAAATCTTCTGTTGTGAGTCATCACTGAAGGAAAGGCCGTCGTGGACGATCCAACAATGGCCGCAGGGTTCCCAAGCTGCGTGCACCCGCCGTCACGGGGCCGAGGCCTGCCCCCGGATGGAGCAACGACTGGTGGGCTGCGGCCCATGCCTGCCTGGCGCAAAGGAGAGTTGGGCGCCTTCATGGACGCTTCATCACGCGACGAAGGATTTCCGGGCACAGGACCGGATAGATCCGCAATGATCGCCCGCTCAATAGTAGTACGGCAGGACAGCAGGCCGCGGCCGCGGTCTTCAATCCAGGAGGACGAGTTGTGCTTAAGGGCCACCAGCATTGCCATGCCTTCGCCAGATTCCACAACATTAGCCAGCGTGAAATCCGGCTCCAAGAAAAGTTCAGAAGCGGGCGCTGCATGTTGGGGCGACACCTCCCTGGTGGAGGATAGGAGTAGTGACGTAGGCAGAGTCCCCGCACAGATCGTGATCGCAGACTGCAGGGCGAAGGACCGAGGACAGGCCCCTGAAAGGATGGGGCACCTGATGTCACCCACAACGAGTAAAGGCGCGTCCAAGGGATCCGGCGCCACCCCATCATCGGCGCCGCCGTTGCCGCACACAGGCGGAACCAATGTCACCTGGCCAGAGGAGCAGGGCCTTCCAGGCACCGTGTTAGCAGAAGCCGACGAGCCTCGCCCTGTGCGACGACGACTTGGGCGCTCACTGGACCAGAACACGTCCTAGTGGCCAGGCGAGCGGTCGCGCTTGCATTCCTTGGCCCGGTGCTTCGTGCTGTGGCAGTGGAAGCAGCGCGACGGGAAGGAGCAGATGGCCTTGACGTGGTCCCTGGCGAGGCAGTTGAAGCAGCGCCCCACAAGAGCCAACGACACCGGGCGTCGCGGGCTTGGCAGCGCATGCCTACGCTAGCGGCGACGGCTTTGGACGAGAGTGAAGCCGTCCTTGTCGATAGGTGAACAGAGGCCACCGAGCGCCGGTGAACAGAGGCGCCCGCGTTGCGCCGAGGGGGCGATTGGCGCCGTAGGAGAGAGGGGAAAAGGCGCCTGCCATGAAGTCGCGTGCAGCGCGAGGACGACCCCGGCGCCCGCGACGTCCCTGCCGAGGTTGGGCGACCTGCCCCCTGTTCCCCGTAAGCAGCGAAGAGTACTTGGTGCGGACCCTGCCCTGAGGCTCCCAGGAGGACGAGCCGGCAGGTCTGTGCGAAGCCCCAGCCAACGCGCCAGCGGCAGACGAGCCTAGGACGAGCAACAGGCCGACCACAACCGCTGCCCGCAAACGAGCAGACTCCGCGGCCGCGGCGAGCGGAGGCAGCGGCGACCCCTCCGAGACCCCTGGGAAAAGCCCATGGAACGATGGATTCGGAGCTGGGAATCTCGGATCTGTGGCTGGATGGGAGGGGGGCGGGCTGGGAAGGGAGATCGGCGCAGGGGAAGGTGGAGTGCCGTTGCCGTCGCCTGGAGGGCGAGATGAGTCTAGGGGGTGAGGCTCCAATGGTTCCATCAAAGGCACTACTCTACAGCCAGCAGCCGGCGCTCTTAGGGCGTCCCAAACAAGCTTGTCCTCGCTAAGCTATTTGCCTACGTGGCCAGAGAGAGAACGTGAAAAGTTCAGTCGCCATCGACGAACTCGTCACTCAGCTCGCATAGGCCTTGGTGCATCTATCCGTACTCTTCATCCTCTATATTCATCCTCTAAAAGGAATATTTTGTCCTGGTCATCGAGATTCTCTCCTCTATACCAGTTTCTCCAGCACTCATCCCTCCTCTATATCTTATACTCTATATCACCTACCAACAGTGAGGCCCACATATTTGTAAATAAATTTTATCTAAATATATCTATGTGAGATTTTGTTTTGAAGAATTTATTGAAACGAATTCAATGGTGTAATTAAAATTTAATTTAGGTTTTTGGTTTATGAGTTATAGTATTTTTTAGCTAGGTGAAATAGTGGAGCCCACTTATTAGATTCTTTTTTCTCTCCCCTGTCTCTCTCCGTTGCGCAGTGCGTGCATGCAGCGTGGTAGGGCCACGGTCGGTACCGGACGAACTGTTGCGCGCGGTAAATATCAGACCGGAGCTCTTCCTGTATGATAGAGAATGCATTTACATTTTCCGCTGCGGGGTTTTATCCGGTAAAGACAATCTGCAGGAACTTTACTGAACTCCAGTGCTGGTAGTCTCACCATCTCGAACTACATACCCACTCCCGTATATACTGTCCGGCTAGACTATTTTTTTTTATTCTCAATCGGCAGGCGATTTAGAGCTCCTCGTTGAGGACGCCCTTATTAGTCATGCTCGTAGCAGGAGCCTGTTTGGGACCACCACGCGGTACCAAAAACGTGGCTATCAGCCTGTGACATCGAAATCACGACTGCTAGTGTATTCTCGTGACAGTAATTGCTGGCACCATGGAAAGTTTGGCACGATTGTCTCTGATTCTCGCGGTTAGCTATCTTCTACCTATGTAAGAATTCAATTATAATTGATTCACACGACAAAAAAGGAAGAAGAAGAAGGAATTCAATTATAATTGGTTCCAAACAGACGTCCTAAGGTCGCAGTGCCGTTGCGCTGGAACCTCTGCTGCTTCCTCTTCTGCTTCTCTGCATGTATAAGAGTTTAGACACTCTCTTGTACTGTACGTAGTATTGACCACTGTATCTGCCCTCCACAGCTCGTACGTCATCCTAAAAGTTAGCACAAATATCGAAGCTCGTAAGTTTTATTTTGTGGTAGAGGCCTGCCAAAGTCCAGTCTGGTGTAGTGTAGCTACGGATGAAAACGGATCGGATACGAACGGATATTACTAATATTACATTTGTTTTCATATTGCAATCCGGATTCGGATTCGGATAGTATCAACTATGCCGGATAAAATACGATTGATATCGACATCATAAATATACGATTTCAGTATTCAGATACGGATATGGTATCGGATGTTGAATATCCGGACTCAGATACGGACAGATCTAAATCTCTCTAAACGAATTTGGTCTCGAATACGGTCGAAAAATATCCGTACCGTTTTCATCCCTGAGTGTAGCCCATGCATCAAAGCTCATGATGATCGTTAAATCACACTTTCTGAATTGCAGGTCCGAGTGCGATTTCATATTCCGCTTGGAACGTGGATCGTGCACATGTGCCGGTACGGGCCTCACAGTCGAATTAATAGTGGGCTTGCTGGGCTCTGCCTGTGGGCTGAAACCTGACCCATACTACTTTTTGATTTGAAGCAGTCCACTGCTATGGATTGTCCCATTATTGAGATTGAACAAAGTTAAATCGGTTAAGCACCTTTTGCACCATGTTGCTTGGTCTATCCATCGAAGAAACATAATAATAGGTCCTAAACATTTTCTGATAATGCAAAGAGTTCTGGCTTCATACTTTTTCATAGAAGAAAATTCACTCCATAATTATTACAAAAGCAACAAAGAACAAGTTCTAAATTATTGACCAATCCGAAAAGCATAAGGCTATCCATGTGATGCCAAGAATATTATGGCTCTTGTCTCTAAAAGCCAACAAGCTTGTATGATCTGCTCCTTGCAATCATCCAAGTGCTGCAACTAGGCCCAAAACAGTAGCCAATATGTCCCCCCTGAAAAGAATGCAGAAAAATTTTCGGACGACAATTATTAAAAACTAAATCATTCCTTGTCAGCCAATTGCCCAGCAAATCACTGTTGCACCTGTCAATAACTTTAGGTTGTGCTTCTGACCCCCTAATTTCGCCCAATCATTAAATAAGTGGTTTATATTTCTCGGAGGACTTTACCAAACACAATATGCAAGGAACGCTAAAGGAAACAGGTATAATGACATTCAAAGAAAGAGATGTTGAATTGTCTCATGTCTACTGTAAAAACAACAAGCTTGACTTCCATTCCATTGTCTTCTAGGTTAGGATTACTCCTTGCTTTAGAAACCACAAAAAACTTTGATTTTGAGTGGTATTTTCATATGCCATATTTCCTGTATATAACCCCGTTATTGATCAAGTGTCTATACATAGATTTAAGAATGAAAGAAAAATTTTATTTAAACTCCATAGAAACTTATCTGTACCCTCATACAGAGAAGTGTGTGCTAAATGGGCAACGAAACTACACCATTCTACTAGCTTGTTTCCCACTAATATAATGTCCTCCTAAAGCTAACATTAAGTGGATTGGAGCTAAACACGTCAGGCACTGTTGCCTGTTTTCTGCGCACGATATTAAACAAGTTTGGGTATTGGAGTTTGAAAGCCTAGTTGCCCAACCATCTATCCTTCTAGAATCTGATTTGGTTACCACTAAAAAGTTTAAACCTTCCCAGACTAAGGAAATGGTTCTTGCATTGGCACCCATAAGGCCAGAGCAGAAAAATGAGTCTCCTACTTTTTTTTTCTATTCGGCTCAAAGACTGATCTTTAAGTATTTATTTCTGAGTTCTTGCCACAAGCCATCTTTGTTACAAAGCTTGAAAATACATTTGCTCAGTAAACATTTATTTTGTATGTCCAAGTTATGAATTCCTATTCCTCCCTAATCTTTTGACTGGCATAGGATGTTCCATCTAGCCAATCTATACTTTTTCTTATGTTGCTCATTTTGCTTGAAGAATCTTGATATAAAATAGTCTATTGTCTTAAGGAGACCTCTTGGGACCTCAAAAAAAAGAAAGCATGAACATAGGCAAACTTGATAGCACTGTATTTATGAGTATTAGCCTCCCTCCATAAGACAACATTTTGCCCTTCCCACCACTCAATCTCTTTTCAATTCTGTCCTCAATCATTTTCCAATCTTTATTTTTGATTTTCCTCAAGTGCATTGGGAGACCCAAGTAATGAAAGGGGAATGAGCCCATCTTGCAACCAAAGAGTTGTGAATATTGTACTTGACATTCTTTTGCTTGCTCACAAACTGATGAGCTTCATCGACTCCCTCACGCTGCCGCTGCAGGAACTGTTGGAGGCACCTCCCTGTCACGCAGCTAGCTCATCGGGCGCGGTGCTGGCCTGCGGGATTCCTCCGATTGTGCAGGGCTCCGTTGACCTTTCGCTCCTGGATGAATCGTCGCAGGTCACCATGGTGGCTGGTGTTGTCGCAGCGAGCGCATCGCCCCTGCCCACGGAGCCTATGAGCCCTGTGCATCACACTTTGGATGCTGCGGAGGTTGACCTGGAGATATTGTCAGGTGACGAGCTTGAGGCCCTCCCCTCGTCGCACACGACCGACATGTTGGCGTCGCACACATGGACCCCAGACGCGGTGGCGCCTGCCTGTGCGACTGTGGCCGCCGCGGCTGCTGCACCTGCCATTGTGGCTACTGTGACCTCCGTCGACGATTTCATCTCGTCGATCTCCTCCAACCTCATCACTCCGATCCTGACATCACCCCCAGGCTGAGGGTGTCTCAGGTGCCGGACTACAGCGTTGTCCCCAGGTGCAGCACCAGGTTGGCTGACAAGCCGAAGGCGTCCAACCATGAGGTCCAGGCTACAAATATTATGCTCAAGAAGCTTGGCAGGGATGTGCCTCTACCCACTTCGGAGGATTCCGGCGCACGTCGTTTCCGCGAAACGTTCTCCGGCCCCTGTCATCATCCACGAAAGAGGCCATGAGAGAGCTGTTCCCGGCACGCAAGCGGTTTGGGTCGCGGCGTGCCGCCGTGTAACTGCGCCCTTACCTCGTCGCAATCCTGTGTTCATGGATCAATAAAAGTTGTGGTGTTGGTTGCAGGCGGGGTACAGCCACCTTGCTGTGATGTGGGCGTCCAGAGACACTGGGTGATAGTTTACCCCTTAAAGTCGCAAAATCTATCATCATGTAATCTCCTTTAGGTGCCGGGATCGTTATTTGTTGCAGTGTTAGCTTTGTTCGGCCGCGGTGTGCCGCTCGCATTCTAAGCCGTCCGGAGTTTACTTTGTAACAAAAACTTCTATTTCTTCTTAATGATATACATGTAATGCATGGTCGCGAAAAAATTTAGAGTCTTTATCAGTAAAAACTCGTATAGTATGTAAGCTGGTTGTTAGGTTGTCTTTACTGAACATTTAAATATTTAATATTCGTATATGCACATCATCACCTGTGATCTATTGTGACCACCTCAAAGACCCAACATAAAAGATGTACTAGTGGGCTCTGGAGTCCACGGAGAGGAGCTGGCCACTGACGCATAGGTCTTTATAGGGCTTTATAGGGTGGATGGAGCATGGCATGGGATCAGGAGGGCGGAAAGCAAACCATGCAAACGTCGACAGTGTCGTCGGATGGGTCAGTGTCGTCGGATGCATGCAGTACGTTGACTTGTCCCTGCTTTTAATTGAGAAACAAATTGGTTGCAAGGACAATCACATCCGGATAGCGTAGTCTCCTTGCGTTGGAGATCGACAGCAGAGAGTACGTTGCACTCCAGCTTCTGTCTCAAGATCCTGCTGGAAGAATTGTATATAATAATTGACATCAACGTCGCTCGGTCTACTCTCATGGAACGACGACAGCTATGTTGTTACTACAAATTTTTGCCCACCACAAGCAGCACTTTAATTTCACCGGATGAAGGATCGGAGGATGATGTAAAACTGAAATAATACAGTATAGGAGGAGTAATTAAGATGGAGTAAGTAACAACGACAACAACAAGAGGTACGAGGACGTACTACGTTGTATGGTTCAGAACATCGGCACGCATCTGCCTTGGATTGCAGTCTCTTCCGTCCGTCTAGGTCTAGCAGAGGGGTTGCTGTTGCTTGTGTCTGTAGCTTTGATGACCTGCTGCCAAGAGACAAAAATTACCGTCCACTTGATTATGCACTACCGACCGTCCGTCGTGACACGCCAGCATTACGGTGACACCAGCCTTAAACAACAAAGGTACGTGATCCAAAATTTGGTCAAACTTGAGATGCTTTGACTCTTCAAAAAGGTTAGAATGACTTATAATTTGGGATGGAGGGAATAATACCGCGTATGGTATGCTTGAATGTGAAGGCTGCGTGATGCACATGGGCTCACGTATATAGTGGGGAGTAGGGAGCACTATGTAAAAAATCCACATTACAGATGCGTCTAAAGGCACATCACAGACGTGGGTTTGCCGCATCTCCTATAGTGCGTCTGTGATAACAAATATCAGACACTTATGCTGTACATGCGTCTGTGATAACTAATATCATAGATGCGTAAAGGGAAGACGTGTCTATAATGACCCCTTACCATAGAAGCATATAAGATATTAGGATACTCTCTGGTCCCTCCGTCCTAAAGTAATGAGTCGGCATGGCATAGTTGGTGGCCTAGACTGAATGGCGATGGTGCCCACCCATATCAATCAGTGGTAAGGGCATATGTACGTGCTTGAGGAGTAGACCTTGGGGGAACGCCTGATCGTTGAGGTCAACGCGCGTGTCGTGCCGCAACAGCTTGAATTATAATATATATGTTTATATATAATAAAGCTATAGGCGAGTTGGGTTCTCACGACGACGCCTGAGTGCAGGCGCTATGCCGGAGTGTGTGAAATGCCACGAGATGTGACCCGCCCGGATGCAGCAGTATGCATCAATCCTGCGTTCCCTCTAGTCTAGCTATAAGTTTGGCCGGCACCCAGCTGAGTGTCACGATCCACGGCTGAAGGCGTACTCAGCGAGGGTGTCAACTAATGACAAAGGCGCCGTATGCTACTTTACAGTTTAAAGCATCTATGTAATAGAGAATGACTAGTGGGCCCATCGACCAGGGCCTGTGTGCCTTATATAGAAAGACCATTGCTTGTAAGACAATTAAGAAATATTTGCTAATGAGAAAACGGAAGATAGAGACGTCCTCTGCTCCTTCCTTGTCGGCGATATTCGCTTGTCTCTCCCGTCTCTGGCGATTGCCGGTGGCCACGGGTGTTACAAGCAGTGGCGGATCCAAAGGGGGGCTGGGTGGGCTGCAGCCCCCCTAAGCTTGTTTTTTTGCCTTTAAATTACTGTAGCTTAGCCTCAAATCCACCATTAATCTTCAGCTTTAGCACTAAACCTTCATTATTTAGCCCCCCTATATGCTTATCCTAGATCCGCCACTGGTTACAAGTGGTATCAAAGACAAGCTCACCCTATCCCTCCCAACTCGCTCCTTAGTTCGTCTCCGCGGCGGCTTCCTTCGTTCCCGCAGCAACGATCTAACTCCACACGAATTCGGACCACCAAATACTTGCTAGATCGATCCGATCCACCACCCATATAGATGCACGGTGGAGACGTGAAGGGGGCCCTCGCATCCATGGCGAGCTCGGGCGCACGGCGGCGGCGCGATGGGATCTAGACGCGGGTAAATCGGCCACGCCTCCAACTTCGGCGCTATCTTCTTCGACTGGGGTTCTGCATCCACTCTATTTGGTTCGATGGCATGAACCACTGTGAGCAATTCCTCTCTCGCTCACCTGTTCTCTTCTAGCTAGCATCGATTACTGGCCTAGGGTTGCAGAGTTTGTGTTTCCATGTAAAATTCCGTAAGCTAGATTAGATTGCTGAGCGGTGGCGTCTAGCGGGGAACTGTCCTTCGATTTGGGTTCCAAAATTGTATTTCCATGGTAAAATTCCTCGATCGAGCCTCAGTTCTAGGAGTTGGGGATTGGTGTAGCACGCGATAGGGGAGGTTGTGCCTGAACCTGTTGCTACACCTCTGCTGCTGTTGTTTGTCTTTAGTTTTGCATCACGGCATCTTCCAAGCCACCAAAGCCTTCGGCGCAGACTCAAATCCTATTGGAACACTTGTCGAGCATTGCAGATGAGGAGAAGACCCGTTGGGGTCAAGTCATGGAAAATTTTGATCTGTTGTATGCCAGACTAAATGACATGGGTCTTATTCAGCAAGAGGTTAAGCAGGAGTTGGCTGACACCACTCTAAAGGTCAAACAGTGTACTGCTGATCAGTGCCTCATCGCTCAATAAGTCAAAGCTAATGGGCAGGCAGTTGCTCAGTTAACTCTTCGCCAATTCAAACATGAAGCAGGTTCTGTCAGTGGGAATCGATGATAGCTGATGATGATACTATGTTTGAGATTGTCTTTGCTGCTCGAGGTAAAACCAATGCCAAACTTGAGATGATTCATCAGTTCAAAACACATAAGCACCCACCAAAGACAGAGACATTATGTTGTTCCCTACATCTGATGGTACTCAACCCAAAATCTGGTTGGACAAGTGTCTCAATTACTTCCACATTTACCAGATTCCTGAAAGTCTTTGGGTAGAAGCAGCAACAATGCACCTGCAAGACAATGCTTCTAAGTGGTGGCAAACCTATAAGCAGAGCAATCCTGCAGTTAACTGGAAGAAGTTTGCTACTGACATTCAGGAGACCTTTGGCCCTGATGATCACAAGTCTGCCCTCAATGATTTGCTAGATCTGAAGCGGACATCTATTGTAGAGGAGTACACTACTTAGTTTAAATCACTCCAGTATGATGTGTCAAGCATGGCTGTCAGTATGATGCTTTGTTCTTTGCAGCCTAGTATGTCAGGGATCTCAGGGATGATATCAGGGCTGTGGTTGAGCCTCAAGTGCCCACAACTCCGAAAGCACTCGTTGCAGTCCCTGTGCATGGTCTCGGACACTCTGGTGTGGAGTATGTCTGAGGCCTTTGAGGTAAGCCGGGTTCGTTAGTCTTTTCCTGTGCTTTATCCCTCCCTTTTCCTTAGTTCTGGTTGTTAGGTTTTAACTGTGGTCAGGAGCTCAAGGAGCGTTCCCACCGTAAGTCACTCTTCATTTGTCATGAGAGTGGCGTGTGGGTGGTCATGTCCATCAACGGGCCCTGGTCAAGGAAGCCAACAAGCGGCTATCCCAGAAGAGCGCCGAGACAGCCGAGCTACGCGTCGCTCACGCGGCGGTTTGGGAGGAGGCGGCGCAGGCCCGGGAGGCCAAGGCCAAGGCGCGTGAAGATGCGGCAAGGGCTTGGGAAGAGGCTGCCAAAGCCCGCGAGGACCTCGTGCCTCTGCTGGCGCGTGTGAAGGAGCTCGAGGAGGACATCGCCTTAGTCGGTGGTCAGCGCGATGCCCTCAACATCCAGGTCGGGATGGCATCCACCCGCGTCAGAACCTTGGAAGACGAGGTTGTGACATTGAAGGGGACGGTCTGAGAGAGGGATGAGGCTCTCTCGGGCGCCGGCCGGGAGATTGAGGTGCTGAGGGCGACGGTCCACGACAGGGACGAGGCTCTTCAAGCGTCTGAGAAGACGTGCGGGGAGCTGCGTGACAAGGTCGTGGGTTGGCAGACCCACTCTAAGGGTAAACTTCTCGTTATGCTCTGGCCTTGGCATCGAGGTCCTAGGCTTTTGCTAACTCGATGCTTATGTTTCAGAGTTGGAGAAGCAGCAGCAAACGGCTCAGGCGACGGCCACCTCGTTCTAGAACCTCTTCGAGGCCGAGGCTGGGCGGACTCAGTTGCTCCAGGGAGCTATTACCTCAGTATGTGATGGCCTAGGGATCGAGCCCGATGCCGATACCGAGGAGGACGCCCCGGGGAACTCCTTCGTTCGTCGGATGGTGGCGCTGGGCCGCCTCGTCCGCGAGAGGATACGAGGCGGGCTTCATCACGGCGTGAAGAGGGCTCTGGCAATCGTTCGGTCTGGGTTCGTGTACGACATGGACCTCATCGCTGATGGCTTCATCACGGATCCAGATCGAACGGACGAGGAGAACGAAACCGCCTGCCTGGGCCTGATCGAAGCCGCTGAGGAACCTAGGAGTCGCCTTGCCAAGCTCTTCGAGGTCGAGGTGGTTTCACCTACTGATGACGAGGGCCTGTGAGCCAAACCTGGGCATGAAGGCCCGTGTAATAAGTTAGTGTTCATAACTTTAGTCGTGATGGCCTCGGGGGTCCTGAAACATTTTTAGATGTAAACTTGTACTGATCGTTAAGTTTTGTTCAAGTTTTTTCTTCCCTTTATCGCTTGAATCACGTTCTCGCATGATTTACTTAGCGCGCGGTCGCGCCCCTTGGCATAAGGGAGCGAGTGGAGGTACCGTAGCCTCGAAGGCGTAAGTGATCTCGCGGCTCGACTGCCCTCGAGCTTTAGGGTGCATTTGCGGCCTTGCAGATCGTGTAAGAACTAGATCTGAAGCGAACGGGAATGTGAGCTATTTCAAAGTCATGAACTGTTACTAGGTCTACTTAGCGCGCGGTCGCACCCCAGGGCGTGGGGGTGAGCGGAGGCACCGTAGCCTCGGAGGCATGAGTGATCTCGTGGCTCGACGGCCCTTGAGCCTTAGGGTGCTCTCGCGGACTTGTCGACTTATGTGACAGTTCTTCTTTTTTGAAGAAGCTCGAAAAAATGCGATTTTTGAAAAAATGCGAGTTTTTTGGGGACAGGGGGGTTCCCCCTTGCAGCCCCCGAGGGAGGGTCGACTCTGAGGGAGCAGGGTCGATCCTTCCTCGTTGTTATGAAAACAAAGCTTTGAACACCGCAGTATTCCTTATTTATGAGATAGTGAAACAATTTACAGAGCCTCGAGGCTTTTAAGGAAAAAAGCGACGTAGCTGTTCAATGTTCCAAGCGTTGGTGAAGATTTTGCCTTTCTCGTTCGATAGTTTGTAGGTGCCAGGCTTCAACACTTCCACGATGATGTATGGCCCTGCCCACGGTGGCGTAAGCTTGTGTCGTCCCTTGGTGTTCTGATTTCACCGTAGCACCAGGTCACCAACATTGAGGTCCCGCCTGCGGACGTGTCTGTCATGGTAGCGTCGGAGACTCTGCTGATACCTGGTAGAGTGTAACAGAGCCACATCATGGGCTTCCTCGAGCTGGTCGAGGGCGTCCTCTCTGGTGGCATCATTGTTTTTCTCGTTGTAGGCTTTCAGCCTCGGGGATCCTTATTCTACATCGGTTGGGAGCATAGCCTCGGACCCGTAGACTAAGAAGAACGGAGTGAACCCCGTGGCTTGACTCGGCGTTGTTCTTAGGCTCCACAGGACCGAGGGAAGCTCGGTGGCCCATTTTTTTTGCCATGTTTGTTTAGCTTGTCAAAAATTCTTGGTTTCAGGCCTTGTAGGACCATACCATTGGCACGTTCTACTTGGCCATTTGTTTTAGGATGAGCTACGGCCGACCAGAGCACACGGATGTGGTGGTTGTCATAGAAATCCAAAAACTTTTTACCAGTGAATTGGGTGCCATTGTCCGTGATGATGCAGTTAGGAACCCCAAAGCGGTGGACAATGTCGGTAAAAAATAGCACAGCTTGTTCAGACCTGATGCTGGTGATAGGATGGGCCTTGATCCACTTGGAAAATTTTTCAATGGCGATGAGCAAGTGGGTGAAGCCACCAGTTGTCCTTTTCAGGGGTCTGACCAAGTCGAGCCCCCAAACAGCGAACGACCATGTGATGGGAATAGTTTGCGAGGCGTGAGCCGGGAGATGGGTTTGTCTTGCATAGTATAGGCAGCCTTTGCAGGAGCGTACTAGCTTGACAGCGTCGGAGACTGCGGTCGGCCAATAGAAACCTTATCGGAAAGCGTTTCCAACGAGGGTTCGAGGCGCTGCGTGATGACCACATGCCCCCGAGTGTAGATCATCGAGCAGGTTTCTGCCTTCCTCGTTTGTGATATAGCGTTGGAGGACGCCAATAGGGCTGCGTCGATACAGCTCCCTGTTGTCGCCAAATATCACAAAGTATTTGGCCCGGCGAGCGATTCGTCGAGCCTCGATCTTATCCAAGGGGAGGTCCCCTCGAGTGAGATGGTCGAGGTACGGAGTACGCCAGTCAGGCTCGGGGTTGGCTGGTGGGGTTGAGCCTTCCACCTGCATGGCCTCAGCCCCGGTCGAGGGGGCTTCCGCCTCAGGTGAAGGGTCGAGTGACGGCCCGTCGACCCCTCCGTGTGCCCTGAAGTTGACGGACGGTTGATGGAGATCTTTCGCGAAAACATCCGATGGAACAGTAGTTCGACTGGAAGTGATTTTTGCGAGTTCATCGGCGGCCTCATTATACCTGCGTGCGATGTGGTTGAGCTCGAGGCTGTGAAACTTGTCTTCAAGGCGCCGTACCTCTTCACAGTAGGCCTCCATCTTGGGATCACAGCAGCTCGAGCTCTTCGTGACCTGGTCGATCATGAGCTGAGAGTCACCTCAAACATCGAGGTGTCGGACCCCTAGTTCGACGGCAATTTGTAGGCCCGTGACGAGCGCCTCGTATTCGGTGACATTGTTGGAGGCAGGAAAATGAAGCCAGATGATATAGCGCATGTGGACTCCGAGGGGTGAGATGAAGAGCAAACCCGCACCTGCTCCCGTTTTCATCAGAGACCCGTCGAAATACATGGTCCAAAGCTCGGCCTGGAGCTGAACCAGAGGAAGTTGAGTGTCGGTCCACTCCGCAAAGGAAATCTGCTAGTACCTAGGATTTGATGGCATTGTGCAGCGCATAAGAGAGGGTCTCACCCATGAGCTCGACCACCCACTTAGCTATCCTACCCGAGGCTTCCCGGTTCTGGGCTATCTCTCCCAGAGGGAAAGAAGAGACCACAGTCATCGGGTGGCCTTCGAAATAGTGACGGAGTTTGCGCTGCGTCAAGACGATGGCGTACAGCAGCTTCTAGATCTGCGGGTAGCGAACCTTGGTTTCTGAGAGCACCTCGCTGATGAAGTAGACCGGTCTCTGGACGAGCAGGGCATGTCCTTCCTCTGCCCTTTCGACCACCAAGACCACACTGACTACTTGTGTCGTTGCGGTGACATAAAGTAGGAGGGGTTCCCCTGGGGTCAGAGGGACGAGGATCGGTGACTTGGAGAGCATAGCTTTGAGCTTTGCAAGGGCTTCCTCTGCCTTGAGGGTCCATGAGAAGTGTTCCGATTTCTTTAGGAGACGATACAGTGGGAGCGCTTTTTCGCCGAGGCGCGAAATGAAGCGACTGAGGGCTGCGAGGCAGCCCGTGACCCTCTGCACGCCCTTCAGATCTCGGATAGGGCCCATTTTGGTTATTGCGGTGATTTTTTCTGGGTTGACCTCGATGCCACGCTCGGAAACAATGAACCCTAGAAGCATGCCTCGAGGAATGCCGAAAACGCATTTCTCAGGGTTGAGCTTAATGTTCTTTGCCCAGAGGCACTTGAACGCAACGTCGAGGTCGTTTATCAGATCACTGGCCTTTTTGGTTTTGACTACGATATCATCGACGTAAACCTCGATGGTTGGTCCAATGTGTTCCCCAAAAACGTGTTGCATGCACCACTGGTACGTAGCCCCTGCGTTCCGGAGACCGAAGGGCATAGTAACATAGCAATACATGCTGAATGGGGTGATGAACGAAGTCGCGAGCTGATCGGACTCCTTCATTTTGATCTGGTGGTAACCGGAATATGCATCTAAGAACGACAGAGTTTCACATCCCGTAGTAGAATCAATGATTTGATCAATGCGTGGCAAAGGAAAGGGAACTTTTGGACATGCTTTATTTAAACTAGTATAGTCTACACACATCCTCCACTTCCCATTCTTTTTCTTAACTAATATAGGATTAGCTAGCCACTCGGGATGATGAACCTCCTTGATGAATCCGGCCCCTAACAGCTTGTGGATCTCCTCACCGATGACCTTGCGCTTTTCCTCGTCAAAGCGGCGCAAGCGTTGCTTCACCGGTTTGGAGCCGGCTCAGATCTCTAAGGCGTGCTCGGCAACTTCCCTGGGTATGCCCGGCATATCCGAGGGACTCCATGCAAAGATGTCGATGTTTGCGCGGAGAAAGTTGACGAGCACTATTTCCTATTTGGGATCGAGGGTGGCGCTGATGCTCAACGCCTTTCCCTTTGGGTCGGTGGGATCGAGGGGCACGAGCTTGACGTCTTTCGCAGGCTCGAAGCTACCGGCGTGGCGCTTGGGGTCGGGGATCTCGTTGGCCAAACCGTTGAGGTCCGCCGCCAAGGTCGCCGACTCTAAGATGGCCTCTCCGTGCTCGACGCACTCAACGTCGCACTCGTAGGCGTGCACGTAGGAGGGCCCGACAGTTATGACACCATTGGGGCCTGACATCTTGAGCTTGAGGTAGGTGTAATTGGGGACCGCCATGAACCGGGCGTAGCATGGGCGCCCAAGGATGGCATGATATGTTCCACGGAATCCGACCACTTTTAAAGTGAGAGTTTCCTTTCTGAAGTTGGCGGGAGTGCCAAAACAGACAGGTAGGTCGACCCGCTCGACAGGTTCTGCCCGCTTTCCTGGCACGACTCCATGAAAGCCCCCAACACTGGATTGGAGGCGTGTTCTCGCAATCCCCAGGAGGTCGAGGGTCTGGGCATAGATGATGTTGAGGCTGCTGCCGCCATCCATGAGAACCTTCGTGAGGCGTGTGATGACGATAATGGGATCGACAACAAGCGGATAGACCCCGGGATTGGGGACGTAGTCTGGGTGGTCATCATGGTCGAAAGTGATGGCCACCTCGGACCAGTCAAGGAAGAGGGGGGTTGCCGGCTACACGGAGAAGACCTCTCTATGTTCCCGCTTACGCTGGCATGTCGAGAGGCGCGTCGAGGGTCCTCCGTATATCATGAAGCAGTCGTGGATCTCGGGGAACCCCTCGTCCTTGTCGTCTCCCTTAGGATCATCCTTCTTGTCGTCTTTCTTGACGCCTATGCTTTCAAAATATCTTCGGAGCATGTGATAGTCCTCGAGGTTGTGGTTCGTGGGCCCTTTATGGTAGGGACACGGTTCTTTGAGCATTTTGTCAAAAATGCCCCCGCCAGGGGGCCCTCGAGGTTTCTTGCGATCAGCAGCAGCAACAAGGTCGTCGGCCGGGGCCTCGAGGTTGCCCTGCTGGTTCTTCTTCTTCTTCCTGTTGTTTCTCTTTGAGCTCCGGCTGCAGCCCGTAGGATCCTCCTCCTTGTGCCTCCCCTTGTCCTAATCGCCACCAAAGATGGCACCGATGCCTCCTCGCCGGCGGCGAAGTTGGTGATGATATCCATCAAACCGTTGGCAGTGATGGGAATGTTGCGGCCCAACTCTCGGACCAACTCTTTGCAGGTGGTACCAGAGAGGAAGGCCATGATGACGTCGGAGTCGGTGATGTTGGGGAGCTCGGTGCGTTGCTTGGAGAAACACCGGATGTAATCCCGGAGGGATTCACCCGGCTTCTGCTTGCAACTTTAGAGATCCCACGAGTTGCCGGGGCGCATGTAGGTTCCCTTGAAGTTCCCCTCGAACACTCTCACGAGGTCATCCTAGTCGTGGATTTGTTGAGGTGGTAGGTCCTCGAGCCAGGCTCAAGCGGTGTCCGACAGGAATAGGGGGAGTTGTCAAATGATGACCCGGTCGTCGGTGGCCCCACCCAACTGACAAGCCAAGCGAAAATCAGCAAGCCAAAGTTCAGGTTTGGTCTCGCCATTATACTTGGTAAGAGTTGTGGGGGGGGGCGGAACCGAGCCGGGAGTATCGTTTCGCGAATGGCCTTGCTAAAGACCCGAGGACCCAGTGGCTCAAGTGAAGGGCTTCAATCTTCTGAGCTATCATAGCGCCTGCCTCTATGCTCATGGTAGCCTCGAGCTGCACCGTCACCGTGTTTGCGCCTCCGGCGCTCGACGATGTTGTCACGGGCATCTCGAGGTTCATTGTTGTCGACGATGCATTCACGGACAGAGGCCGCCTTGTTCCGTTGGGCGTGCTCGGGATGAACCGAGGCCTCTCTCTCCTGACAAGAGGGCTCCACAGGTTGCTCCGAGGCAAGCCCACGTCGCCTGGAGGCGGAACTCTCGGCCTGCTGCATAGCAGCGGTCTCAAGGAGTCCTCAGATTTCATCGTGGGCCCAACGGGCCTCGAGGTTCGATGGCTCGGGCATGCTACGTAGGAGCATGGCGGCTGCGACCACGTTCTGGCTAGCTCGACCGAAAACCAGGGGCTCGACCGCTCGATCCTCGATGATGCGATGATTAACGTCACGAGCTTTCTCTCAAGCTCCTCCTCCATGTGCGCGCGCCGCATGCTCTTGCTCGAGGGTTCACTGAAGTAGACGTAGGTTTTCCCGTTCCTCGTCGAGCCTATCCTGCAACTCGTGGATTTGCTCGAGTTAAATTCCTTGATTCGCAAGGAATTGAGCCTCATCTCGCTCGGCAGGGAGCTCGACCTGGGGTGGCGTGTTCCCTCCTTCAACGGCTGCCTCATCCTCCGAATCCGACGCACTAGCTCCATCGATGTTGAAGCACTCGCGGGTCGGGTCGTAGGTGTCATCGGCAGAGTCAGAGTCTGGAGCGCCGAAATAGTAGTACGATGGGTGCAAGTGAGGTCTCTTCGGGGTCGTAATGTCAGAAGCAGTCGCACGGGCCTCCGTATCTGGGGTCTCCGTGGAGTCCAAGTACTCGGAAGCTGGTGTGGATGCAACAAGGTAGAGGGTGGAACGTAAATGGTGTCCGGGGAGTTCCTCGTAAGCACTCATGCTGGTGCTTACAGAAGAAGCATACGCCCAGGCAACCGAGTCTAGTCCAAACGAGAATGCTGACGAATGCGTCGTTCCTCGTGCCGGTGTAGTCGAACTGGCTGGTGGCGGCACCGCACCGGACGGTAGAGCGATGGGACTCCCTGTAGGCATCTTACCCTCAGCCAAGCTCATCCTACATAGATCCTCAGTGAGGAAATCCGTGTTGGCGTCTAGCTAAGAGGCGTCGGATCGGGGAATACCGTCACCCTCCGCAAGGCGATAATGGTGGTTGCGTCAGGCTCGCCGTCGCCTGGCGGCTCATGCCTGACGAGAGCGACGACACAGGTGCAGGGCTCCCCCAGGTTGGGAGAGTTCGTGGTCCTCGTCGGTTGGGTGCCTGGGCGGGAGGAGGACCATGTCGTAGCCGTGGCCAAGCGACATGAACTCCAAACTCCCAAACCAGATCACCGTGGCCAACGGGAGCGGACATTCGAGGTCAGCCATCCAGAACAATGGCGGGAAAATGATGTTGGCACGCATCGTCCCCTACCTGGCGCGCCAACTGTCGGCGTTCGGTCCCGCAGGGGTCCTAAGCCAACGAATGAATCAAATGCTGTGTGTCTCTAATCTGGATGGTGATGCAAGGAGGATACACGGAGGTTTATCCTGGTTCGGGCAAAGAAAGGCCCATCGTCCAGCGGAGAGTGGGGAGTATTGTATTTCCTTGCACCTAGGTGCTTGCGTAGGGGTTACAAGCTGTGAGAGAGGGAACCGAGCCCAGGTCTCAAAGGAAAAATCAGAGTACAAAAGGAGATTGGTTTTTCGTTGTCTGTGGTTTGTTGTTCTTCTGCCTTTGCTTGCTTGTGCTTGGCCTGCCCCTTGTAGAGCCCCGACCTACCCTTTTATAGGGTAAGAGGAGGTTGGGACGCCGGGGGTGCCTTTGAGGTGAAGTTTTGTCGACCCCTGTAGAGGTGGCTGTAGCGACGTGCCCCGGGAATGGCCGGCCATCCCTGGACACCATGGTGACGTAGAGGACGAGACGGTGAAAAGACCCCGAGCCCTGTGCCACGTCAGCCCTTTCTCCCTGCTGACCGATAGTAGGTCGAGGCTGGGTTGAGGCCAGGTCGAGGATGGGTCGAGGACGGGTCGAGGACGGGTGGATAAGGCTGAATCCCCGAGATCGTGGGGTACGGTCTTTGTCGTATCCTCCCTCGAGGGTGATCGGTGGCAAAATAGTGCGCGGTATGGTGCATACAGTGACAGGTTTTCACCTCCCATTCTGGGATGGGTAGTAGAAAGTAAGATTTGACACCGGCACTGCTTCCACGTCGGTAACTGTTGTAGCCATGATGGTAGGAAGTAGTGGGTGGTTGCATTAAATGCTCTGACTTTTGTCTCAGAGTTGGTGAATAAGGTGGGTCGAGCGGCCCGACCCAGGGTCGTGTGAGTCGAAGATTTTCCGATAGTCGAGATGCCTTGTCGAGAGAGCCTCGGGTGAGTCAGAACGCGGTCGAGGCGTCCCGTCGAGGGTGCCTCGTACGAGTCAGAACGAGTCGAGGCGTCTCGCCCGCTATTTTGGCTCGTCTCGTTTGCGGGTAACGTTTTGTTTTTCTTAACCATTGATTGTGGGTACCCCTAGTTTTAGGTACCCGACAATATATATATATATATATATATATATATATATATATATATATATATATATATATGTGCATGCTATTCTACACCTTAGGTGCAGAATATTATTCTACACCATGGACCCAACCCAGGTTCCTAAGGCCCTCTGCAGTGTATCACTTAAGTAGTGCTTCAAATGGAGAGAGAAGTTTTGAGCACCGCTCCTATCATTGCAGCATGCGGTGCCAAGTTCAAGCGAAGCTAGGAAAAGTTGTGAGCGACGCATGCAGAGGAACCGATGCCCAACAACAACAATAACCAAGTCTGTCAGTCCCAAGCAAGTTGGGGTAGGCTAGAGTTGAAACCCAACAAGCACCCTCAGTCACGGTTCAGGCACATCGATAGTTGTTTTCCAAGCACTCCTATTCAGACACAGATCTCTAGGTATATCTCATTCTCTCAAATCTCTTTTTATTGCCTCCCCCATGTCAACTTCGGTCTTCCTCTGCCTCTCCTCACATTATTATCTTGACTTAGAACCCCACAATACACTGGTGCCTCTAAAGGTCTCCTTTGGACATGGCCAAACCACCTCAACCGATATTGGACAAGCTTTTCTTCGATAGGTGCTACCCCTAGACGATCACGAATATCATCATTCCGCACTCGGTTCATTCTTGTGTGACCACAAATCCAGCGCAACATACGTATTTCTACAACACTCGGTTGTTGAACATGTTGTTTCTTTGTAGGCCAACATTCTGCTCCATACAGCATAGCGGGTCTAATCACCGTTCTATAAAACTTGCCTTTTAGCTTTTGTGGTACCCTCTTATCACAAAGAATGCCAGAAGCTTGGCGCCACTTCATCCACCCAGCTTTGATTCTATGGCTAACGTCCGCATCAATATCTCCATCCCTCTGTAGCATCGATCCCATATATCGAAAGGTATCTTTCCTAGGCACTACTTGACCTTCCAAACTCACATCTCCCTCCTCCTGTGCAGTAGTGCCAAAGTCGCATCTCATGTATTCGGTTTTAGTTCTGCTTACTCTAAAACCTTTAGACTCAAGGGTCTGCCGCCACAACTCTAGTTTCCTATTTACTCCTGCCCGGCTTTCATCAACTAACACTACATCATCAGCGAACAGCATACACCAAGGGATATCCCCTTGAATGTTCCTAGTAACCTCATCCATTACTAAGGTAAAGAGATAAGGGCTCAAGGCTGACCCTTGATGTAGCCCTATCTTAATCGGGAAGTAATCTGTGTTACCATCATTTGTTCGAACACTAGTCATAGCATTGTTATACATGTCCTTGATGAGGGTAACATACTTTGCTGGGACTTTATGCTTGTCCAAATCCCACCACATAACATTCCTTGGTATCTTGTCATAAGCCTTCTCCAAATCAATAGAAACCATGTGTAGGTCCTTCTTTTGCTCCCTAAACCGCTCCATAACTTGTCTTATTAAGAAAATTGCTTCTATGGTTGACCTTCCTAGCATGAAACCAAATTGGTTCATAGATATTCGCGTTGTTCCTCGCAGGCGATGTTCTATGACTCTCTCCCATAGCTTCATGGTGTGGCTCATCAACTTGATTCCCCGATAATTAGTACAACTTTGGATGTCTCCCTTGTTCTTGTAGATTGGTACTAATATGCTTCTTCTCCACTCCTCAGGCATCTTGTTCGATCGATAGATATTATTGAACACCTTGGTTAGCCATACTATAGCTATATCCCCGAGACATCTCCACACCTTGATTGGAATACCATCGGGGCCCATTGCTTTACCCCCTTTCATCCTTTTTAATGCTTCTCTGACCTCCGATTATTGAATCCTTCGCACAAAGCGCCTATTGGTGTCATCAAACGAGTCATCCAACTGAACGGTGGTGTTCTCATTCTCACCATTGAACAACCTATCGAAATACTCTCACCATCTATGTCTAATATTGTCCTCCTTCACCAAGAGTTGTTCCCTCTCATCCTTAATGCATTTGACTTGGTTGAAGTCCCTTGTCTTCCTATCATGAGCCCTAGCCATCCTATAGATGTCCTTCTCTCCTTCCTTTGTACTCAAACGTTGGTACAAATCCTCGTAGGCCCGTCCCTTTGCTTCACTCACCGCTCGTTTTGCAGTCTCCTTTGCCACCTTGTACTTTTCTATGTTGTCGGCACACCTGTCATGGTACAAGCGCTTATAGCATTCCTTCTTTTCCTTAATAGCCTTTTGCACATCTTCATTCCACCACCAAGTGTCTTTCGAATCGCATCCACCCCCTTTGGTCACTCCAAGCACCTCTGAAGCAATCTTCCGAATGCATGTTGCCATCTTCTCCCACATGTCGTTTGCATCACCTTCATCCTGCCAAAGGCCCTCTTGAATAACTCTTTCCTTGAAGACCTCTGTTGTCTCCCCTTCCAATTTCCACTACTTTGTTCTTGCAATCCTAGGTTGTTTGACCCCACAAGCTTGCACCAGAAAGCGGAAATCAACCACCAACAACTTGTGTTGAGAAACCACACACTCTCCAGGTATTACCTTACAATCAAAGCTTGACCGTTTATGTCTCCTTGTAAGGACAAAGTTGATCTGACTAGAGTGTTGGCCGCTACTAAAGGTCACTAAATGAGACTGTCACTTTCTAAAGAAAGTGTTGGCTAACATCAGATCAAAAGCTATAGCAAAGTCTAAGACTTCCTCTCCCTCCTAGTTCCTACTGCCAAAACCAAAACCTCCACGTACCGCCTCATAACCTACCCTTGAAGTACCTACATGACCATTAAGATCCCCTCCTATAAAGAGCTTCTCGCTAATAGGTACAACTCTAATCAAGCCATCTAAGTCTTCCCAGAATAGCCTCTTAGCACTCTAAAAAATAAATTTAGTTGCTCAGCCACCCATATCTCTCCTCACGTTGGTACCTGTCCTTGCCTGCACAAGCTGTCCTTTTTTCCTTGGTTCAGTGGGTCCATGCAATCATACTAGCGATGCCTACCACTGCTGTATATGAGGAGTGATGCCAATAAAGAAAATGGGACCTAGATTTTTTTAAGGCAGCACTCCACCATTGCGGAAGGCCTAATCAAACCGCCCGCCCGCACCCCTCGCACCGGACCCGTCCCCGGGCGCCCCGCTGCCCGCGAGCCCGACGCCTCCCCCACGCGCCCGACTCGCTCGGCCGCTCCTGCTTTTGTCCGCTTGCGCGCATGCAGCGCATGCACATGCACATGCACCGGTGCGGGGCGCGCCTGACCCCTACACATGCACCCGCACTCACTCACTCGGCCGCTGCTGCTTTGTCCTCCTGCACGCATGCCCTGCATGCACCTGCACTCCTCTAAGGCTGTACTCCCTCTGTCCCTATTTCTTTGTCGTTCTGGCACAACTCGTAAGCATCCAGGTTCACAGGGAAGGCGATGCATCCGGACCTGTGGGCGTCTAGGTTCAGACAACAGTTAATGCACCTTGTTCAATGCTACAACGACCAACATATCGGGACAGAGGGAGTAGTACGTTCGCACTGACAACGTAGAGGCGTGACATGACATGCATGTGCACGTCCTATGCTGCTAGAGACTACTCCCTCCGTCCCCTTTTAAGTGTTGTCGGGGTGAGGGCACAGGAATTAAGACAAATGTCAATGCCTGAACACCCCTAGGACAATGATTGACAAGGTGTTGCAGTTTTTGGAATGTACTGCATTAATGAGGCCACGATGGGATAAGGTGGGATTTTTTTTCTTTGTTTTTAGGCTGCAGTTTTGTGTGGTTCGGCTTGATGGGTGAGGATGGGAGAGACATGGATAAGACAGCTGCGCTCGACCGGCCTAGCAGGCTACCACGTTCGTAGGGAACGACTCTTATTACGGGACATGGTCCTGTTGCTTGGACGACACCTAAAAGGGGACGGAGGGAGTAGAAAGCTAACAAATAAAATATTTTCATGCTACTGGCTGCATGTGGCTGTAGTCATTTTGATTTTTGAGTAGATGTCAGTATTATTGACTACTAATATCTTTAATTAGATGCTAGTATATTGACTGTAGTAGTTGTCAGTATCTTAATTAGTTGTCAATATCTTTAAGTAGCTTCCAGTAATAGTTAGTATTTTTCTTCAGTGTTTGTCAGTATTTTTAATTTGACGTATCATTTATCAGTAGCATAGACTCCAATAGTTCCTAGTATCTTAAGTAGTTATCAGTATTTTTTCTTTAATTGTGTCAGTACTTCCTAGTATTTTCCCTTATATATATATTTTTTTTCTTTAGTATTTTTCTATAAGTATCATTGATCAGTACTATGACTTCAGTACTCGTTAATATCATCTAGTATGTGTCGATATTTCTTAGTTTTTCTTTTAGTATTACTCAGTGTTTTTCAGTCAGTACATGTTGATATACGGCTTCAGTTTTTGCTACTACAATCGTTTAGTATTTGTTAGTATTGTCCTCTCTTTTTTCTTTGATGACATTTTCAGTACTATTCGGTATGTCTTAATATATTGTTTCAGTTGTTGTCAGTATAATCCTTCAGTATTTTCAGTATTTCTTAACATGTTCAAAAGCGTGGACATCTATGTGTTGCTAGTAGCTTGGTATAGCCGCCAAGCGTAAGACAAATTTATCAAGTATTTTGTCAGTATTTTTAAGTATTTTCTCAGTATTTTTTGTCAGCGGCTTAATACAATTGGTACTATAATTTTAATAGTTCCTAGTATCTTTAAGTAGTTATCAGTATCTTTAAGTATTTTGTCAGTACCTTCAACTATTTTTGTCAGTAGCTTGATACCGCCGATACTATAACTTCAGTAGTTGCTAGTACCTTTAAGTATTTATCAGTATCTTCTAGTATTTTGTGAGTATCTTTAAGTATTCTGTTCGTATATGGAAGTGTTTGATTCAGTAGTGTTCAGCAGGATTGCATAATGACCACGCACTTAGGCGCTCCTTTTGATGGTGTTCTGGCCGGACATGGTTGAGTGCGCCTGACGCCTTGTTTAGTTCCCTGATTCTCTCCAAAATTCTACTATACAAAAGAAGATTTCCCGTCACATCAAAATATCGGCAAATGTATGGAGTATTAAATGTTGATAAAATCAAAAACTAATTGCACAGTTTTGTTGTACTTTGCGAGACGAACATTTTAAGCCTAGTTAGTCAAAATTTGGATAATTTTTACCAAATACAAACGAAATGCTACAGGAATTCTGATACAGTGTTTTTCTTCCCTATTCTGTCAACTAAACGAGGCCTGAGTGTTTGATTCAGCGGCATTCAGTAGTGTTGAGTAGCATTCAGTATCTTCAGTAGCATTCAGTAGTCTTCAGTAGCATTCAGACCCATGACGCCGCCGCCAATAGCCGTTGTGATGCAGCCGTGCAGGGGCTGCCATCTCGGGGGATGTCGCCACCATCTCAGGCCGCGTAGGCTGTACAGTTTTTATGCGTAGCGGCATGGCAACACATGGGCCTGCCCAGCGTTGTCCCGCCCGGAGTCTCACTCACTGCCAGATGCGTGCAGCACGGGGACTACACGAAACACACGATTCTGCGTCTGCTCCTACAAGAAACAAAATGGCCGCTGCAAGGACAATCACATCACATCCGGATAGCGTCGCCACCGTACCTTAGCGCTTGATGGAGAGCGATAGCTAGCAGAGAGTTGCGCTCCAACTTGTCAAGATCCTAGAAGAATTATAAGTAATTGACTACCACTTGCATCCATATCGCTCTCATCTCATGGAACGACAGCTCTGTTGTTACGTTCCAGCATACAGTATTGCTTTATTTTTTGCCCACCACAAGCAGAGCGCAGCACTTTAATTAATTTCACCGGATGAAGTATCGGATGCTGTAAATCTGAAATACAGTATAGGAGGAGGAATGAATTAATTAATTAATACGGAGTAAGTGATAACAACGACAAAAGAAACAAAAGGAGCTCAGGTACGTATGGTGTGTGTGGTTCAGAACATGAACATTGGCACGCACGCTTCTGTCTTGGATTGGAGTTTCTTCCGTCTAGTCCTAGCATAGTGGGGTTGCTGTTGCTTGTGTCTCTAGCTTTGGCCTGTCACCAGCTGTGCCAAGAGACAAAAGTTACCGTCACTTGATGCACTGCCGACCGTCGTGCCACGCCAGCATGCATTACGGCGCGGCATTAAACAAAGGTACGGTACGGGATCACGCTCTCTAAATGATACTGCGTCAAACAATCCTGTAAAAGAAAAAAGGTTCTATGCATACTAACCATCAGTGCGTGTGATGATTTGTTGGTTATATATATACTACTTACTTAGAGCAAGTATAATAACGTTTTTTAGCTGGCTGGGAGGAGTCCACATCGACACGGAAAAGGGCCACGTCGGAGAGAGATTACGGAGCGAGCGTTTCCCATCTCGCCCACCTATAGCTCATGGTCCAAAAAAAATGTATTTCTCGTAGCCGTCTCCCAGCTCGCTATCGGCGAGAAGCCGATGCTTCGCTCTCACAGCTGATGGCATGTACATGGGCTTTTATATGTTGACATTAAATGCTTGTATTTTTATTATAGTACACCTCTCAGGCGGCTCACTATACAAGTTGACTATATGATTAGCTGTAAGTGACATGGCAGCTTCTCTCAGCCGGCAGTGGGCTAAACCATTAGAGCAAGTATTATAATGGGCGTTTCAGCTGGCGAAATCCAACGTGGCGAGAGAGAAATCCGACGTGGGGCATGAGAGAGAGAAAAGCAGGCGGTTCACTTAGCGTCGGCAAAAAGCAGGCGAGATGCTCTGTGGCTGTCTCTCCTCCACTCCCATGCTTCCATGTTGCATAGCAGGCATTAAATATTGTGGGGTCTGGCACTAGCTTGGCTGACCTGGAGTCTCTTGCAGCCGGCAGTCGGCGTAGCCATTAGTCTTGCTCTTAGCCTTGCTCTTATAGGCCTGTGATAGTAAGTTGACCCTACTACTATGAGGACTATTCATTCATTATTGTATTGCTAACATATTATACGTACTATTGTTAGAGAATGAGAGATTGGATCTACCAGCTAAGCTACTAGCTACCAGCCATATGCTGCTAGCTCCACCATGTTCCTGGATCCGGACTGACGAGCACCTGTCTCGGTCTGTCACTCTCCAATGCAAGGCGTCTGAGACTACCCGCAGCGGGTACTCTAAACCGATACTCTAAAACTTTAGAGTATGAATATAGAGTAAAAACTGTTGCACTGGGTACTCTAAAACGATACTCTATCCTTTCTCTCACTCTATATTTAGAGTAGTACAGTGCTTACTCTATACTCTATAGTAGCGGGCCCCACTAGTTAAATAAAGGAAAAAATGCTATAACTCACAAACCAAAAATCCAAATTAAATTTCGACTGCACCATTAAATTCGTCTTAATAAATCCTTCAAAACTAGATCACACATGGATATATTTAGATAAGTGACAAGTGGGTCCCATAGTGGATAGAGTGGATAGAGGATGGATGAGTGCGGGAGAATTGAGTATAGAGAAGAGAATCTTGCTGACTAGGACGTATAGAGGATGAATATAGAGGTCCATGAGTGCGGGTAGTCTCAGTCAGATCTCATCACTCCTAGCTCGATTTTATAGGAGGTGAAAGGATTTGCTAACTCATGAGCACCACATCTGGCGGTCATGTTCATTATTAATCCATGCCGGACTTATTAGCAGATAGGTTTAAATTTCTTGGCAATAAGTGGCCATGTGCATTCTTGCAAAAGCTGCTGCCTGCTAGTGGACGTGAAATTGTGAATGCATGACATTACTACCTCGTATGCCTGAATGGTGGAGGGCACATGGCCGCATGGAATGGGAACTGAGGTCCTGTTTAGTTCTCAGAATTTTGCAATTTTTTTAAGATTCTCTGTCACATTGAATCTTTAGACACATACATAAAGTATTAAATATAGATAAAAAATAAAACTAATTACACAGTTTAGACAAAATTCACCAAACGAATCTTTTAAGTCTAATTAAACCATGATTGGACACTGGTTATCAAATAACAACGAAAGTGCTACAGTACTATTTCCCAAAAAAATTCACGAACTAAACAAAGCCTATGAGCTTGGTCGTTGGTTTCGTACGGTGCTCATCATTATGCATCTAGCGATGCGTAACTACTCGAGGTGTTTTAGTTTTCCGCTTAAAACTTTACACCCCATCCCATCGAATGTTTAGAGATATACATGGAGTATTAAATATAGATAAAAAATAACTAATTACACAGTTTGCATGTATTTTACGAAACAAATCTTTTAGCCTAATTAGTCTATGATTGAACACTAATTGCTATAGTTACACATATATTATATTACTAAAAAAACTTTACAGTCCCTGAACTAAACACGTTCTTAACCTGAATGGTGGAGGGCACATGGCCTCATGGAATGGGAACTGAGAGCTTGGTTTTTGGTTTGGTACGGTGCTCATCATTATGCATCTAGCGATGCGTAACGTACAAGAATACCCTACGACGGGTCTACGGCTTGGTTTGATCCACGCGTATCCGTTTTCATCCACATGTTTTGAGATGGAATGGAATAGAACTTAATTTAATTCCACTTTAGGTCTTGTTTGGATGCGCATATATCTATCTTAATCTATATGTGTTAAAGTGGATTGGTGTAAAATTAAACTAAATTATATTTTATTACACTCCAATACATGTGGATTGAAGTAGATACACATGCATCTAAACAAGACCTTAACATATACGATTGAGATGAATACCGGTGCATCCAAACCAGACCTACTCTGTACGCTACTCATTTCTGTTAGTGGTAGGCGATGTAGGTTGGTGACTCTAAAATCTCAAAACACTCTAGTGATGCCTGCAACTGCGTATCATGCCCGCCATATCATGATTTGAAGTGCCTTCAACTGCCTGCATGTGCATGGTTCTCTTTTGCTTTCACACATGCACGTGACGCAAAGCAAGTGAACTGGAAGTCGTCCAAGTGAACTGGAGTAGGATTATTCATATGGCAGGCCTAAGGGCATGTTTGAAACGCAAGAATTACATAGAAGTTTTATAGGAATCAGTTCAATTTTATAGAAAAAACATAGAAATAGAAAAAAAATCCTTTGTTGCAAACAGACCCTAAAATTTTTCATATATGTAAAAGAAGTCCAACTGGAGTAGGATTATTCCCAAAATGCCTTTCCCTTCCAAAGATCCAGATGCCTCTTTTCATGGTCTAGCGCTAATGATTGTGTTATGCTACGCCCCTCCTTGCCTGTTGTGTGCTAGTACGTATCTGTACTAGGCCTCGTTTAGTTCGGCGAATAGGGGTGAAAAATACTGTATTAGAATTCATGTAGCATTTCGTTTGTATTTGGTAAAAATTATTCAAATTTTGACTAACTAGGCTTAAAATGTTCGTCTCGCAAAGTACAACAAAACTGTACAATTAGTTTTTGATTTTATCAACATTTAGTACTCCATGCATTTGCCGATATTTTGATGTGACGGGGAATCTTCTTTTTGCATAGTAGAATTTAGGGGGAGAATTGGAAAACTAAACATGGCCCTAGTTCCTTGCCACTAGTAGTTGTTAAAGAGCATTTGTCACGATCTTCTTGTCAGAAAAATAAATTATCTACGCATATTTGCCAGCGCTCGCTTGGTCAGAGCACTGTGCCGCCGAGTAGAGTAGAGGGACACACCAAAAAAAAAGTTCGTTTTTTTATTATAAAAAAATGTTACTTCTGACCAGGAGAGAATTATCAATATCCCAGTCAGAATTAATATAAACAGATACCACGGACTTGCATCCCCTCCAACATAATTATTATTTTACGCACGGCAAGTGCGTAGACAAATTACCAAACATGAATAGATAATTCCTGTCAAAACATAATTATTATTTTGATCTGAACTACCGTTTTGAGATCCCGCTGTTTAAGGAACCAATTTTTTTTCTCTTTCTTGATCTGATCTACGGAATTTCACCGTGATCTTGTCCGCAGGCGCGAGCCAGACGCACATGGAGCCGTTGCAGGCTGGTCCCACACACAGCACTCGGCAACAGGCGCGTGATGCGTCACCCATGCGCTGTTTTGCTGAATACTGCCTGGAAATTTTGTATGTATGTCCCATGCATAACATTCGACGGAACTACAAATTTGTATGTATTTTGAAAAAAAAAATTGTACGCGTTTTTTTTGTCATCTGATATGGAGGCACAAGGGCTAAATTTGCAATGAATGGGCGGATGGATTCTTAAGCAAGAGGATTGTGTGAACCGGGAAGGAGCTATATATCACTATTACAACTACAATCTGTTGAAAGCCGAGACTTGAAAGGAACTCGGTGGGCATTATATTATTATTTGTAAGAAAGAATGATACAACGATTATTGAATGCTGCGTCAATCAATATAACAAGGAACGGACTAGTTTACCGAGTGTTCAGTACAGGCTCAGTATCTCCCCTTGGGATGATCAGAGTTCGAATCATATGGAACTCGCTTTTTATTTGTGGCTTCGGCCGCAGCGACCAAGTGGAAAAAAAAACTCTCTCGTCTACCCCACATCCAAAGCACAGACTTGTGACTAACTCATCTCACGGAGTTGCAGTGCCGCAGTATATGGGTAAGGCAGGGGTTCGGGGGTTTTTTCGATCTGCGTGAGAAGATCTTCGTCAGTGGTCAGCTCATCTCACGGAGTTGCGGTGCCGCTGTGTATGGATGGGGTAGGGGTTCGGGATTTTTTCGATCTGCATGAGAAGATCTTCTTCTTAAGCCGGAATAACCGAGGTTGTTTATCCACCACGGATCGTGTTTTTTTTTTCAATCAATATAACTGCCCTCTTTCTTTCTTCGTATATCTATAACTGCTGGACCTTTTTTTCTGGGAATAATTTATTGCTAGACATTTCAAAGCTCATCTGATCAGACGACAGCTCAGATGGTTTGTCTCATATCTACACCTTCTGTTTTCTTTGCTCCGACTTTGACGTACAACAACCTGCTGATTTTCATATACTTTCCTCCATTTTTATTTACTTGTCACCAACATTTTACTCAAGTAGATTTGACCATCCGTTTTTTTCTTCTAAAAAATCTTAGATACTTCAAAGTATATAACATTAATCAAGTATGTTCATTGAAGAATCATATATGTGAAAACTTGATGTATCTAAAAATCTTTTGCAGAAAAAATATATAGTCAAAATTGCTACAGTAAAAATTCGGTGGCAACTAAACAAAAACGGAGGAAAGTATTGTTCTTCTGTCCTTGCACAGATTAGTAGTAAGTACTATAATATCAGTTTCGCAGCATGGTCCGGCCTCCTCTTCTGTCCTCATATATATGCTCATGTTGCAGACTTGCAGTGGCACGCAGGTGTGGCTTGTATTGTATGTGAGGCCTTGTTTAGATATCCAAATTCACCCTAAATTTCACTATGTAAAAAGAAGATTTTTCATCACATCAAAATGTCGGCATATATATGGAGTACTAAATGTAGATGAAATCAAAAACTAATTGCACAGTTTTGTTGTACTTTGCGAGACGAATATTTTAAGCCTAATTAATCAATATTTGGACAATTATTACCAAATAAAAACAAAATTGCTACAGTATGACGGAACACTTACTGTGCAGATTTTGGTTACCAAATTTGGCATCTAAACAAGGCCTGAGCTTCACTGACTGCACTGCAAGCGGGCACGCCGCACATGGGGTGCAGGACATGGTTGGTTTAAAGTTCTCCATGGACCATGCATCTATGCACCCTGCTTTTTTAAAAATAATTAGTTGACAAGCATTGGCAGAGTAACGGTATCCTCTCTCGCCTGAAAATGTAATTGTGCCGTTGATTGATGCCCAATCTTGATTACCAATATCTATCTGTGCACCGGCTAAGATGGATGGAGCTGTAAATCCTGAGCCATGCATGTACGTTATCCCAGATAGTTATACGTACCACGCAAAAGGGCCACTTGGGGCTCATTTTGGAATGCACAGTAGTAGTATAATGTAAAGGGTGTGTTTAGATCCATTGAAAAATGCACTATGCAAAAAAAGATTCCCCGTCATATCAAACTTGCGATACATGTATGGAGTACTAAATGTGGATAAAATCAAAAACTAATTGCACAGTTTGGTTGTACTTTACGAGACGAACGTTTTGAGCCTAATTAGTCAATGATTGGACAATTATTACCCAATACAAACGAAATGCTACAGTGTATTTTGGCTATCCAAATTTTGGATCTAAACACAGCCTTTATACTACTATGGAAACTCACTGACATAGATAGATAGGACTTGTCATCTGAATCCTCGCCAAAAAAAAAAAAGACTTGTCGCCTTGTTTAGATCCCAAATTTCAACCCTAAATTCCACTATGCAAAAAGAAGATTCTCATCACATCAAAATATCGACACATGCATGGAGTACTAAATGTAGATGAAATTAAAAACTAATTGCACAGTTTTATTATACTTTGCGAGACGAACATTTTGAACCTAATTAGTCAAAATTTGGACAATTTTTACCAAATACAAATGAATTGGTACAGTGCGTATTTAATGCGCACCGTACCAATTCGGCCGGCCAAAATCGGCATCTAAACACGGCCGTCATCTGAAACTCTGAAAGCATGCATTCGTCAGAATCTTGTCAATCAAGAAGCAATAATTATCAAGAAATCCGCAGTGGTCAAAGCATTCAATCATCAATAGAGGGACCAATGCAAGACAATGAAAGGATTCCCCTCTTTTTTTTATGACGAAAAATATTGCTGGCTGGCCAGGAATGAATTTGATGCGAATCCTAGCTAGTCAGAGGAAAACAATGACTTCTACGTGTCCCTCGACTTGTAAATTATCTGAGCACTTGAGATTCAGAATGAAAAATCCCCCTCATACAAGCTGGCATGGCCTGGCCTATATGTAAACCTCGTAGGCTCTGTACACACTGGTTCAGCTGGCCGTTCCATTGCGGGGCCAGCGACGGCGTGATCCTCTAACGGTCGGGGCGCGGCTGAGCCCCACCACGGTGAGACGCAAGGTGGTGTTGGTGAGTTTTGTTTCACATGCCATGCCAGTTGGCAGCATGATGTTGTACGTACTGTACGGGCCCGGGCGTGCGATTGAAAGCGAGAGATCCCATGGACCAGCGGCCCAGCGCGATGTTGCTCCCGTGTGCTCCTCCTGGCTTTGGTATCTGGCTATTTGCTGAGAGATCTTGGCAGCATCCTGCTTGCACTTCTACTATCACATAGGCCCTGTTTAGTTTCAGAAAATTTTACAAAATTTTTCAAGATTCTTCGTCACATCGAATCTTTAGACGCATGCATGAAACATTAAATATAGATAAAAAAATAAAATAAATTACACAGTTTAGCCGTAATTCACGAGACGAATCTTTTAAACCTAATTAGTCTATAATTTAACACTAATTGTCAAATAACAACGAAAAATGTTACAATAGCGTTTTGCAAAAATTTTCACCAACTAAACAAGGCCATAGGGTCCAAGGTGGTGGTGTGTTGGGTTTTTGCCGGATCTCAACATAATTACGTAAATAAACCTTAACAGTTAACACAACTTGTTTTCTCCAGGAACTAAACTCTAGAATGGACAAAACAAACTGAGCCTTACCTTGGTCGCTTTTTCTTCAAATTAAAACACACTAGCTCTTTGTGTTCACTAGCAAGTAGGGTTAATTAGTGTGTTCACTTAGCAGGCTCTGGCAAAGGCGTCTTGATAACTTTTTGTCACCCAGAAGTTATGATGGCTTGTCGACGAAAAAAGGAGAGCATAACAACATCCTCAATGCTCGTGTGTATACTATACTCGTACACGTCAATCTGACGAGGAGCTTCGCTACTTGCGGTTCCGGAGATAAGGACGAAGGAACAGCAAGCAGGTCAGCAGGAAAACAGAGTTTCCTATCCCGTATTTATCTGGAATTGCAGAGCTCAGATACGACAAATACATAACTCTTATTCCTTATCTGATCTGCAGATTCCTTTTCGTGATAGAATTTCCGGTTGCCTCTTTTAAGTTTTCTTCTCCACTCTCCGGTATACTCCTCTGTCCCAAATTATTTGTCACTTTTGATTTTCGTGCCGCAAATTTTACTTGATTTATAAAACTATGTGCAACATTTATATCTCTAAATAAATTTATTAAAAAAACTAGATTTAAAAATCTTTCTAATAATATTAATTATGTATCATAAATATTAATATTTTTTAATATATATTTTATCAAAATTATTTTTTAGAAAATAAAAATGACAAATATTTTAGAACGGAGAGTACTATCATGCTGCAGTTTTTTCTTTGGTCTTGTTTAGATTCCAAAGTTTGCCTCCTAGATTCACTATGCAGAATTCATATTCCCCGTCACATCAAAATGCTGGCACATATATGGAGTACTAAATATAGATGAAATCAAAAACTAATCACACAGTTTTGTTGTACTTTACGAGACGAACATTTTAAGTCTAATTAATCAATATTTGAATAATTATTACCAAATAAAAACAAAATTGCTATAGTGTGACGGAACACTTACTATGCAAACTTTGTCTCCAAAGTTTGCCATCTAAACAAGTTTCTTTCGTTCTCTTTCCTGCTGCAGCACTGGCGCTGCACCTGGCCGCAGGACGAAAGGCGGCGTCATCTTCGCTAGACAAGACGTGTACCCTTTTTCTTGTCACTTTTTTTTTCTTCTGTAAAGTTCATTCTTTCTTTCTTTTTGATAAAATAAAAAGCATGCATACTTGTGTGTGATCTTCTCAGCATAACGCACGTGTTACCGACAACGCGACAGCAAGGGATAGAGAGCACTCAGATTGGTGTTGTCTTGTGTCCACATGAGCACACCATGTCCACGATGCATTCCTCGATCCTAGAGTTATAAATATAGATTTATTTTTTTAAAAAAACATAATAATGAAGACAAGTTCCGACTTCATAATATCTCCTTTGATTCAAGAAAAGGATCGGGATTCGGGATCAATCTAATTCTAGAGGAACAGATGGATCGCTAAGTTGACTCAAGCTAAGCAATCTATGGTTGAGAAAATATAGAGAAAACCAATTTAAGTGTGAACAAAAAAAATCTAAATGATGACCAATGCGGTCGCCTGAAGGCTACCTGAAGGCTACGCCGGCAGGATGTTAACTCATTGCACTGGATAGTTACCTTTAAAATGTAGTCATTTACATTCACTAACGTGGCCAGAGACCGGCATCTTTGTATGATAAATTCTTCATCTACCCTACTAATACACCGACTTTTTCTTTACTAAGCCCACCCAAAAAAATATCTCCCACTGAGATGCCACCCCTTTGTACACCCCACAAATTGTACCCAACAAAATCACATCTTTCAAATGAATGGTCCAGATTCTATCGTAAACCTTCTATCTCTTTACTCACTCAAGTTGGATGGCCCAGATCTTGTGTATCATCCCCTCATCCTCCCTGCGCCCACCGCAACCCAACCGCGTCGATGTTCCCGCGTGCGTGATTTACGATCGAAACTCCCGCTGGCTGTCTCTCGTGTCGCTCCTCGCTCCCTGCCGACGTCCGCGGACTTGGTTCACGCTGATTGCTGGGTTCACGCCGATCTCTCTCGGGACCCCCTGCCGACGTGGATCGCATCGGCGCCCGTCGCCGCACCGTGATGCCCGTAAGTCCGTCACCCGTCGCCGCACAGCGCCCGTGCTGTTGCTACGCCGCCATCGCCGCATAGTGCCCTACCATCTGCCGTCTTCAGGATAAGCCTCCGGATTTCATCTGATGGATCTATCTATCTACCCTACTAATGCACCGACTTTTTCTTTACTAAGCCCACCCAAAAAAATATCCCCCACTGAGATGCCACCCCTTTGTACACCCCACAAATTGTACCCAACAAAACCACATCTTTCAAATGAATGGTCCAGATTCTATCGTAAACCTTCTCTCTCTTTACTCACTCAAGTTGGATGGCCCAGATCTTGTGTATCATCCCCTCATCCTCCCCGCGCCCACCGCAACCCAACCGCGCCGATGTTCCCGCGTGCGTGATTTTACGATCGAAACTCCTGCTGGTTGTCTCTTGCGTCGCTCCTCGCTCCCTGTCGACGTCCGCGGACTTGGTTCACGCTGATTGCTGGGTTCACGCCGATCTCTCTCGGGATCCCCTGCCGACGTGGATCGCATCGGCGCCCATCGCCGCACCGTGATGCCCGTCAGTCCGTCACCCGTCGCCGCACAGCGCCCGTGCTGTTGCTACGCCGCCATCGCCGCATAGTGCCCTACCATCTGCCGTCTTCAGGATAAGCCTCAGGATTTCATCTGGTGGATCTATCTATCTACCCTACTAATGCACCGACTTTTTCTTTGCTAAGCCCACCCAAAAAAAAATATCCCCCACTGAGATGCCACCCCTTTGTACACCCCACAAATTGTACCCAACAAAATCACATCTTTCAAATGAATGGTCCAGATTCTATCGTAAACCTTCTCTCTCTTTACTCACTCAAGTTGGATGGCCCAGATCTTGTGTATCATCCCCTCATCCTCCCCGCGCCCACCGCAACCCAACCGCGCCGATGTTCCCGCGTGCATGATTTACGATCGAAACTCCTGCTGGCTGTCTCTCGCGTCGCTCCTCGCTCCATGCCGACGTCCGCGGACTTGGTTCACGCTGATTGCTGGGTTCACGCCGATCTCTCTCGGGATCCCCTGCCGACATGGATCGCATCAGCGCCCGTCGCCGCACCGTGATGCCCGTCAGTCCGTCACCCGTCGCCGCACAGCGCCCGTGCTGTTGCTACACCGCCATCGCCGCATAGTGCCCTACCATCTGCCGTCTTCAGGATAAGCCTCGGGAGTTCATCTGGTGGATCATCCAGACGTAAATAACCTTCTGCCGTCTTCAGGATAAGCCTCGGTAGTTCATCTGGTCTGACCGCTGGAGTTCAATTCGAGATCATGACGTCCGCCGTCCCTGTCTGTCGCCGTGCGCCCGTGGAGAAGGTGCGTGGAATACTGCAACTCAGATGTATATGGCCGTGCAATCACTGTGGCAAGCTTCTGCTGATCTTTCCTTTCTATATGTTCTCGATTCTCGATTTACTCCACCCAATCAATACTGCAACTTAGGCAAGATTCAGATACACGTGTATTCTGGATAATGCAATACTCTAGGCAAAATCTGGATAATGCATACTCTAGACAAAATTCAGATATATGTATATATGCAGTACTCTAGGAAAAATTCAGAGATATATATATATATATATATATATATATATATATATATATATGTATGTACTATTTTGCTCTCTGGCCGCTGATTACAATTCATCACACCGGCGGAGCTCTGCCACTCGCCGGCGATATCTCTAGCAATACAAGAGGCCAGACGTTAAACGAGCACACCTAATTACAACACCTGCATGCAAAAAGGCCAAACGATAATAAAAGCTACTCCATTATTGGGACGTAATTGTAGCAGCTGCATGCAAAAAGCCCTATCTCATTCTATAAATACTCCCCTCTCTCTCCTTGCCGGCTTTCCCTGTCGCCCCCACCCCTAAGATCCCGCATGCAGCGGCACCAAGCAGCCGGCACCAAGCAGCGGCGAGGCAGAGCTCCCCAACAGCCGGCACCAAGCAGCCTTGCCTCCTCACGAGTGGCTAGCGTTGTTCAGATCCACCGGGGTCGTGACCAACGGAGCCGGCAGCCGGTGTGGAGCTCCTAGTGGCAGTGTTGACGGCCACCTCCAACTGTCCAACATCAACGGCGGTGCTCTCCCCGGCAGCCATCTTCCCATGGCGGATCTAGGTGGGGCTCGTCCACGGCAAACTCACGGAGGCCGCGGCTGGTGCGTCTTCCCCAACAGCGACACCCGTGACGCTACGGTCCTCACCGGTAGCGGGGGGCACCTCCACTGAGGCACCGACTGACAACGCATTGCTCCCAATTCTGGTGGCGGGCTGGCGGCTACCCATCACTGGCGGTGGTGGCTTGTCTTCCTCGGACCGGCAGGAGGCGGTACGTATGTGTCGTGGATTCGTTGTCTTGGGAAAGCAGCGTCAGGTGTCGTGGATTCGTTGTCTTGGGAAAGCAGCGTCAGGCATCCGCCCGTGCCTGGATGGGCACCCCGGGGGCAAATATGTATCGTGAGTGGAGGATCTGCGAGGCAAGGACCTGGATTGCACGATGGCCCTGGTGGTGCGTCTGTGATGTGAGTCGGCCATGGTGTTCATCAGCACTGCCAGATCGATCTAGGCTGCAGCATGCAACAACCTCCCACTCGTCGATGAAGCATCAAACTCCAAAGAGGCTGCCGTGTTGAAGATGTATTTGCTTCTTTATTTATACAATTTCTTTGAATTAAAAACTCTGGAATGTGTTTCTGTGTTGATGAATTTGCTGTGATTTTGAGAAATAATATAGTTTCAATTAAAAACTTGTACGTTCAAATGTCTTCTAAATTTAATACTTCATGGTTCCTAGGAAATAATAAAAATTCAACCCTATATGGCTCGCCTGGCTGGAATTTTATGTTTAAAATCCTCAAAATGTCTCAAGAATGATCTTGTACAATTTAACTAACTGTCCCTGGCCGGAAATAAACATAAACACTTTGACTCCACTGTTGATCGATGGATAATGGATTAAAAAAATCCGAACTCGTAGGAATATCCGTGAACGCTACCGCTCATGATGCGGAATTCACGCCGTCTCTGAATGCACTTATGAGGATAGTCTTTAAAGTATTGATATCAGAGCATTCAACGTCGCAGGACAGGCATGCAAATACTCCTAATTTAGAAAGTAAAACATGAAATAAAATGCCATCTACTTTTGGACGAAATTTTTTGTTGACTCAAAGGATCTTTTTATAGTAATAAAAATTACCTCGTCCAAACACTAGGCGTCTCGTAAATATCACAATCAATTTGATGCACACGCCGCCTCTGATGATACTATTGCAACAAATTTTACTGCTCGCGGGTCTAGATGATTTCATCGGTGCGCTAGTAATAAAAATTTATCATGAACAGTATTTTACCGCTTACGAGACAGGATGGAATTATTTCCTGGACAAAATGATTCTATTAGTAATAAAAAAATAGCCTGACGGGTGTCCGGACGCCCCGGAGATTAGCACATGGGAATTTACCGCTCACGGGATAGGATGGAATTATTTTCCTGGACAAAATGATTCTATTAGTAATAAAAAAAATAGCCCGACCGGTGACCGGACTCCCCGAAGATTAGCACATGGGAATTTACCGTTCACGGGAAAGGACAAAATTATTTCCTAGACAAAATGATACTAATGGTGGTATTAAAAAATACCATGAATGGTGACAGCCAATTTTACTACTTACAAGTCACGGTGGTATTATTTTAAGAACAAAATGATACTGTTAGTAATAAAAATTACGGAGTACCTCGCATGTACACCAGAAGGCCGCGTTGAGTATCATACGCAAATTTATTGCTCACAAGTCCGGTAGAATTATTTATAAGCCCAAATGATAACATTAGTAATAAAAAATAGCCTTATAAATGAAACTCAGTAATAAAAAATCTGACTGGATACTGGAATTATTTACTTACCTAAATAATACTATTAGTAATAAAAAATAGTTCGATTGGTGACCAGACACTCTATAATTAGCTCAAACAAATTTACCGCTCACAGTTAGAGAAGGAATTATTTTCTTAACGAAATGATTCTACTAGTAATAAAAAATAGTCTAGCCGACGATCGAAGACGCTGGTGATTAGCACATGCAAATTTACTGCTCACTGTAAGGACATAATTATTTACTTAATAAAATGATACTTTTAGTAATAAAAAATTCTGATTGGAGACCGGACAACCCGTTGATCATCACATCCAAATTTACCACTCACATGTTAGCATGGAATTATTTACTTAACAAATTTATACTATTAGTAATAAAAAATATTCTAACTAGAGACCGGACAAACCGTTAATTACCACACGCAAAATCTACCACTCACATGTCAGGATGGAATTATTTACGTAACAAAATGATACTATTAGTAATAAAAGATATTCTGATCGGAGACCTGACGCCCCTTTGATTATCGCATCCAAATTTACTGCTCCCATGTAAGGACAGAATTATTTACTAAACAAAATAATACTATTAGTAAAAAAATATTACGATCGAAGACTGGACAATCAGTTCATTATCACATGCAAATTTACCGTTCACATGTCAGGATGAAATTATTTACTTAATAAATTTGTACTATTAGTAATAAAAAATAATTATTGCTACAGGCCTTGCCTAAAAAAACCGTGCAAATCCTATGTGTTTACTGTTATGGAAAAGTTTCTGCACAAAAATTATTGCGCTATTTGATTTTATAGATGCAATTTCTCCAAGTAATTAAACGTGCACCTGAGCAATCAAATCAATTCGTATATTGCTCAACTCTTTAAATACCTGCCATCACGTCTTGTCTTAGGCCAGGCATGTCGCCGGCATTGCTATCCGCCTTCCCCAATTCTTCCTAAATTCCACTATGAAAAAAAAAGATTCTCTATCACATCAAAATGTCGGCAAATGCATGGAGTACTAAATGTTGATGAAATCAAGAACTAATTACACAGTTTTATTGTACTTTGCGAGACGAATATTTTAAGCCTAGTTAGTTAAAATTTGAATAATTTTTACCAAATACAAACGAAATACTACAAAAATTCTGATACAGTATTTTTCTCCCCAATTCTCTGAACTAAACGAGGCCCCAGCTGTTGCAAAAAAGGCCAACATTTTTTTATTACTACCGTCTGCATGCTACAGTGTTGCAAAATATAAAAGGTTCAATTGAACATGCATGCAGCAACCAACACTTTATTGATCCCGCACTCGTCTCCCATTAAATGACTCAGCGTACTTATTTGGAGTAATAAACGTTTGACTTTGTTTACTCAGCTATTACTCCAGGCTGCCTCGCCGGAATATGCTGTCTCCGGCCGCCGGTGCTATAAATAATATTCATAGTGCAGGATGCTAATTAGTAAGGTCCTATATATATATATATATATATATATATATATATATATATATATATATATATATATATATATATTGTAATTTGCATATTCTATTCTTGCATATAAGCCGCTTCTATTTTTTAGGGGAACAACCTGTCTTTCTAATGCTCTCATGCACTCTGTTCTAATGCTCCATTTACTATAACGGCATTGCTATGAAAAAAAAATATATGCATAGGAAAATACCTAATAGCTCTAAGAATGCAGTTTAGTAATTTTGATGCCTAAATAATGCAGTTTAGCAATTTTGATGCGTAACTCACAAATCATAGTTTTAATTACCAGCCATCCACGGAAAAATGGGGACGCCAGGAGAAGGACAGCACTGCGCTTAGCAATGTAACAAACATACATACTCTAGGTAGATCCATACACACATATTGCCAGAAGATCTATATACAACATCATGTATAAATGGTGGTGTTTCAACAGCTTCCGATGAAGAACAACGCAAGAGAGAGGAAAGGAATAGGAAACAACGTGAGTATCGTGCAAGGATAAGGGCTCAAGAAACCAGCGAAGAAAGGGAGGAGAGGAATAAAAGGCAGCGGGAGTACCGTGCTCGGCGAAAGGCAGAATCAACTGTGCTTTCAAATGCACCGGAGCAGCCAGGTGCTATTCCTCTATGCTGTTTACAGTATCCAGAGTTCTATCTATTGGTTAGGCATTGTTTGTTTTGTTTACTGACCTTGCCCTATTTACTTCAACATCGGTGCAATATACAGATACTAGCACCGTTGGAGGAGCGCATCCAACGTATGGGACAACTTCATCTTCGCAATTTCCAGATACTACAACCGTTGGAGGAGCGCATCCAATGGTTGGGACAACTTCATCGGCCGTGTGGCGTCTTAAATAGAAAGTGTCCTTGTATGATTGATGGATCCTGTCGGTTTCAGTATCCTCGACAATTTTGTGAGGCAACACAACAGGGCAAAGATTCATATCCTTTGTATAGGAGGAGAGATGATGGTCAGCGAGTGAAAATAAGAGGTGCTGAGTTAGACAATAGGTGGGTAGTTCCTTACAATCCTGGACTCCTTATGAGGTATAATTGCCACATGAACGTGGAGGCATGCTCAAGCATCAAAGCGTGTAAGTACCTATTTAAATATGTATACAAAGGTCATGACCGTGCTGAATTCTCAGTTGAAACTCCTGGAGTTATTAATGAGATCCATCGTTACCGGGATGCTAGATATATATCACCACCTGAAGCCGTGCATAGGATTTTTGGCTTTCATCTCTTTGGTGTGTATCCCTCTATTTTGCAACTCCAGTTACATCTACCAAACATGCAGTCTATCATTATTGATGAGTCTCAAAATCTACAAGATGTTATCAATAAGAAATCTTCAACTATGACTACACTCACAGAATACTTCAATATGAATCGTACTGATAGTTTTGCAAGGACATTATTATATAGGGAGTTATAACAGAGACAATTCTAACTCAAGTGTTGTCGAGCAAATGGTTCTGAGAGACATTAGAGATATGCTTCAGTCCATGTGGAAGGATATCAGGAATTATGATCTTCCTGAGTTCAATGATGCAGGTAGGTTTCATGCAAACGATTTTTTATTTTTTAAATAATTATTCGATATTTTTCTAGCATGATTAAAATTTTTGTATTCATGAAAATTGACATTTTATTACTTTCTGTGAAACAGTTCAATTTTCCAATGACATGATGAGAGAGGTCAGAGAGGAGCTTTCCATACAAGTTGAACAAGAACATTTGGATATATATAAATCTCTAAACAACGAACAACGAGCAGGATTTGATGAAATCATACATCATGTATTGAATAACAAGAGCCGGGTGTTCTTCGTTGATGGTCCAGGAGAAACAGGCAAGACATTCCTATATAAGGCAATTCTTGCTAGAGTGCCCTCAGAGGGATTAATAGGAATTGCTACTGCAACTTCTGGCATAGCAGCATCAATATTGCCTGGAGGACGCACGACACACTCAAGATTCAAAGTCCCAATTACACTTGCTGAGAATAGCACATGTAGCTTCGGAAAGCAAAGCGGTACCGCAGAGTTACTCCATAGGGCGTCCTTGATTATATGGGATGAGGCTGCTATGACCAGGCGTCAAGCGGTTGAGTGTCTTGATAGGTCTTTTTTTAGCAAAAGTGTCTTGATAGGTCTCTGCAAGACATTATGAACTGTTCATTGCCGTTTGGGGGTAAAGTTATGGTGTTTGGAGGAGATTTTAGACAGGTTCTTCCTGTGGTTCCACGTGGAACTAGAGCACAGGTTACTGATGCGTCATTGCAGAGGTCTTATTTGTGGGACAATATAAGAAAGATAAGATTGACACGTAACATGAGGGCTCAAACTGACCCATGGTTTTCAAGTTACCTCCTTAGAATTGGGAATGGGACTGAGGAAACCATCGGAATTGATTATGTTCGCCTGCCAGAAGATATTATGATTGGTTATACAGCTGATAATGAAGATTCCATAAACACACTCATTCAGCATGTTTTCCCATCACTTGAGGAAAATGCAAGATCTGCCGAGTATATGAGCACACGTGCCATCCTTTCAACAAAAAATGAGCATGTTGATCAACTAAACGCAAAGATGATTGCCATGTTTCTAGGTGAGGAGAAGGTTTATCATAGCTTTGACTCTGTTGATGATGATTCAAGAAACAACTACCCAATTGAGTTTCTAAATTCCATCACTCCAAATGGTCTCCCTCCACATGTGCTAATAGTAAAAATCAACTGCCCTATCATCCTACTCCGTAATCTTGATCCTAATAATGGTTTGTGCAATGGAACAAGACTAATGGTTAGAGCATTCCAAGACAATGCAATTGACGCAGAAATCGTTGGTGGCCAACATCAAGGAAAGAGGGTGTTCATAACTAGGATCCCTATGTCTCCATCAGATGATATTTCGCTCCCTTTCAAGTTAAAGAGGAAACAATTCCCAATTCGGTTGAGTTTTGCAATGACCATCAATAAAGTGCAGGGGCAAACCATCCCAAATGTTGGGATCTATCTTCCAGAGCCCGTGTTCTCACATAGACAACTCTACGTTGCATTGTCGAGGGGTGTGTCAAGATCAACAACAAGAGTTTTGGCTAAACCAAGTCAGGAATTGGACTCCACAGGGAACACCACCAAGAATATTGTTTATAAAGACGTCCTAAATTGTTGATAACGGTGGGTATACTTAGAAATTTTATATTTTATCCTTCATCTTTTTCTTTTATTTAATTTAATTTAATTTCATTCATTTGCGCTTTTGATAGGTGTGAAGCCTTCTCAGCATTCCCTCAAACGTACGAGCAGGTACATGGAAAGATGACATCTTCAGTTTATGTATCACAAAAAGAATGACATCTCATTTTTCTCAGTTTATATTCAGTTCTTAAAGAACTTGTACATAGACGACTCCACAAACGTGGATGCTATGCTGATTCTTCCTGCTCTACAGAAGAATGACCATCGATTTTGTGACAAGAACAACAAGCTCACTGCTGTTATTTTGGAAATATTGCACAGGTTCATATTCCAGTGGCGACGATACTACCCTTTCTTGTTGCTGTGGCATGTCAAACTGCAGTGAGGTATTTTCTATCCCCTTGCTCCAAATTAGTGCTTGGGTATGAGAATTTGAGAATAACTCACTTGATAAAACTAGACCCTGAATGCATTAGTGACTCCAGAGTTTTTGTTTGATGGCAGAAATTTTAAATGGGTGGGCTCCTTATTAAGGAAGGAACACAGGTGTTGCTCTTTCACTGTCTGAGTGAAAACTTATAATGGCTTCAGTGGGGTTCCTTTGTTCAATCAGCGAGGTTATTATGTCTGAGGTCAAGATGGTTGAAGAAGGTAGTTTATCATCTCTGAGCTCAAGTGAGGACGAGCCAAATTTCAATCTTGTGGATTCCAAAGAGATTCAGCACAACTCAGGATTAGTTTCTGCACAACTCAGGATTAGTTTCCAAATGTAGTTTTATGATTTTTTTTCTAGATGCCACCCAGGTAAGTCTAATTAGATACGCCACATCTCTGACTCCGCGTGCGAGGCATGACGTGACCTTCTAGCTTCGGCCTTCCTTAGCAGGTCCGACAACAGACGTTTGCGTGGGTCTTGGGCCTGAGGCCATGTAATAGGGGAAGGACAAGAATTCTGTATCTGAAATCTGTTCTCTGAACATGCTTGATCAGTCACCTTGCCTGCGAGGAGATATTCCATGCATTAGAACTGAGGGTTTGCCACTTGCTTTACCTGATTCAGATTCGGCTAATGTAATTCTCAAAAACAAACTTATGAAATTGGCACATGAGTGATGATCCAAGCTCGCCATATACAACTGCATTAAATATTATTTTGAATCATTTCGACCTTGCTATGGAATTGGCAAATCCTGCATGGAACGAGAATATTTTTGTCTGGCATTGTGAATTAAAAAAGGGGATTCCAAAAAGTCTAGACTAGTAAAAACTTATTTTATTTTTTATCTTTCTTATCAAATTGTCATTTTATTTATTTACAACAAAAACAAACACTTGCTCTCTTCTTCCATATAGGAAATAATGGCTTCCTTGTGTACAACTACCTAAAGTCATGGAACGGCAGAAGATATTTGCCGTATATCGACACGGTAAGCATATATAATTTCTATGTAATTTTTTTGTAGTATATATACCAAATAAATAAGTTAACTCATTATCTATCATTCACATAGCTCACGTTCACTGAGAGCGGAATTCATAGTGGACCTTGAAGAGTAGCGCAAATGAATGTAGAGATAATATCCCTGTAGAAGTCCAAAATCTACTTCAACAAACAAATTAGCTGTAATATACGATACATGACTTTATTATGCCTTGCTGTGATTAGCACTTTCCATATAATATACACGGTTATATACAATTGAGTGTGACTTGAACTATCGAAAAAATAACATTGTTTGGTTCTTTCGAAGTGCACCCCTAGAATGAAACCGTGGCATGCCACGGGCACTATACTAGTTCTCCTTAAATGCAACGGTATGTAGTGCTCGTGCGTGTCGAGAGAAAAAAGATATACCACATGGACAATAATGTATATGTGTGTGGCCCTGTTTTTCTCCCCCCCCCCCGCCCTTTTGACTCTGTATGAAACGCATATAGAGAATACGTTGCTTTTGATCTCAAACAACTCTAGTTATACACAAAAAGTAAGTACACTTATCCGATTGGACTTTTTAATTTTTCATTTCCACAGCGAAAAAATGTGATATATTTAAATTTTTCCTACGCAAATCACCTTGATGACTGAATAATGATCCCCTCATCATGCCATGTACTCCCTCTGTCCCTGAAAGAATGAATTCTTAGCAACTTTAGGACAGATTAGCAAAAACGATAAAAGACTATGTTGCTCCTCATTAAACTGTTGAACCTTAATAACTCTCCGGTTACCGAGAATCCTAATTAAGTAGTATCGTTTGAAGTATCCAATAGTAGCGCACGAGAGAGGTGTAAGGTCCAAATAGCTAAAGGGAGGTGAATAGCCTATTTAAAATTTCTACAAGCTTCACTAAATAACAATGTTAGTATAAAAGATGGCGTAGCTAATTCTAGCACTAGCTCAACTATACTAAGCAAGCCACCTATACAAGTCTAGTGAACAAGGCTATGAACTCTAATTCACACCAACAAAGCTAAGTCACTAAGCTAACTACTCCTAGGTGAAACAAAGTACACTAAACAAGCTACACAAGGTAAAGTGCAAAAATGTAAAGAGGAAGTGAATTGATTTTTATACCGATGGTGTAAAGAAGAAATATATCCAAAGAACCAATCACACACAATTACAAGAGAATCATCGGCAAGAGATGACACAAGAATTTTTACTAGGTTCACCTGCTTCCCGGCAAGCTACTCCTCGTTGTGGCGATGCACCCACTTGATGGATCACGAGCTAATTGGCTATCAAAAGTCAAACCCTCAGCGGGTGCCGCACATCCACTCATAAGATGGGGATCGTCCAAGCCACGAGCTCCACTAGAGTAGCCAATTCGCTAACTCCCGCGGCGAAGGCTCAAGAACCCCTCACAATCACTTGGTGAGGCTCGAAACAATCTTCAATCATGAGCTCAACACCACCGCTGCTCCAAGGCGTCTAAGGTGTCGGAAAATACCCAAGAGTAACAAGCAATCCACAGCAAACTCAAGGAATTAAGTGTCACTAGATGCAACTCTCAATGCAATGCACTTGAATCTCACTCAATTTCACTAGGATTAACAATCAAGCAATGGGATGAGTGGAGGGGAAGTTCTCTAACTCAAAGTATGTCTCAAGTGTTCGAAGAGTCAAGAGAGAAGTCCCAAAGTCGGCCAAGCAATTATTTATAAGCATCCCCAAGGAATAGAGTCGTTACCCATTCACTGGATGTTTTTTCGTATCGACCGGACACGCCAGTCGAACTGACCGGGTGCGCTGCACCACGTCCGGTTACTCGCAGCCGTCCATGTGTCCCCCTGCGTTCAATGCCGTCCGCAGATCTCCAACGGCTAGCACAGCTTCAACGGACACCAGGAGAGACCGGATGTGCTGCTCAACCGACTGGACGCGCCACGCTGCGTCCGATCACGCACAGCCGCGCGCCAGTGAGTCAGCGATCGGATGCGCACGCCTGACGAACCGGATGCCACAGTGCCAGCGTCCGGTCGTTTCCAGTAAGCACCCTCTCATGACCGGATGTGTCCGATCGCATGTGACCGGACGTGCCGCAGTGTTCGCATAGAACTACGCCACGCTCAGCCCCTCTGGGTGCCTGACCGGACGCTCCGGTTTCGTGAGGGACCGGATGCGCCGGTTGTAAACCCTAGCGCCCGCGCACCTGACTACTGCGTTGAACTGACCGGACGCGCCGGTCGTGCTGAGACTACGTCTGGTCCAGCGTCCGGTCACCCTAGTGACCTCCTTTCACCTCCGTTTCTTCGCCTCTGGCGTAGTGGAAAATAGGCGTTTCATTTCCACAAAAGCGCCGAATCCCGCCTCGCAAGCTCGGCAGGAGGGAGAGAGGAATCCAACCCTCTGTCCCGCTCAAACTCCACCGTCTTCGTAAATGTGCTAACATGACCATGTGTATATCACCATGTGCAAGTGTATTAGCATTTTTACGATCATTTTTTAAGGCATTACATTAGCTCTCTACTAGATCCTAATGCATATGCTCAAGATGATGACCCAGTAGCACTTAATTCACGAGCTAACCATGATTGCCCCTCTTGATAGTCGGCTATCAATCCTAAACCCGGTCAATCACTTCTCTACTCATCTTAGACCGGCTAAAGCAAACCTTATGATTATACCTTTGCCTTGATCACTTTGTTCTATGTCCATCTCCTCATGCTTGATCACCATGATCATCATTTCATGTGCATCTCCACCATGATCGTCATTTCATGTCCACACACCATTTCTTTGTGATCTTGTGGCCATCACTCCTTGCCACATACACCTTCATCACATGTGTTGCTTATGCCTAACTCAAAACACTTAACACATGACATTAGCAACTTGGTGTCATTAATTACTAAAACAAAACTTGGGCTTTCAAGAGGTTGTGTTAAATGCAACCCAAACTACGAGAGAGATTAATGTGGATCGGTGGACCATTCACCTCTATGAAAGCTCTAGTTTGGTTTTGGTGAATTGATGAAACCCTATGTGCTAACCTAGTTTATCTAAGTGATTATGAGATAGGTGGCACATTCCAAGTGGTGAAGCAAATGGTAATGATCATGATGATGGTGTGACCATGGTGATGATCAAGTGCTTGGACTTAGAAAAGAAGAAAGAGAAACAAAAACCTCAAGGCAAAGGTGAAATCTTGTAGGAGCTTTTTGGTTTGGTGATCGAGACACTTAGTGAGTGTGATCACATTTAGGATTGATAGCCATACTATTAAGAAGGGTGAAACTCATATCGAAATACGGTTGTCAAAGTGTCACTAGATGCTCTAACTCATTGCATATGCATTTTGGATCTAGTGGAGTGCTAACATCCTTGAAAATGCTTGTGAAAATATGCTAACACACGTGCACAAGGTGATACACTTGGTGGTTGGCACATGTGAGCAAGGGTAGACAAGTTGGTGAAGTGAATGAGGTGTTTGTCACTGTCAAACAGTGACCGGCTGTAACATCCCAGATGTTAAGAAATAATTAAAACTTGATCATGAAGCATCATCAAGCATAAACATCAAATGACATGTCATAAATGCATTCATGTTGCACATGTTACTTTAGTCATGTTGCACATGTTGCATGAGTTACATGGGTTGTTTGAACAATGTTTCCCATGTAAGGTTTATATGTTGCACATGTTTCAAATACCTTGTTTATGTTGCTAGGAAATGTTTCAAGTATAGCTTTATAATGTTTCATGTTCCATATATATGTTTCACATGTTTCAATAGTAATCTGATATGTTGTAATGTTGTAGTTACTCCTTTGTTGATCCTGGTATGAGTTGTCAAACGTAGTTGAATCGGGGTCCTGCGAGGGCACCCGATAGATCTTCTTAGGTTATCTGGTGTACATGCATAGCCGTCAGAGCTCTTAGGGATAATGACAGATGCATGTGGGCCATATAATTTAGGAGATTCTGCTACAAGTGGTATCAGAGCTCATACAATGGATCAGCTACAACATTACAATTGAAAACTTCAAAATGATTTTACAATATAAAAGTTTTTGAAGGTAACAAGTTAAAAATGGACTTCTATCTATCTTCTTGCTTGCTGGAAGGCTTCATGAAGAATTTCTGATGACTCAAGTAAAAAGGCTTTAAGAATTTCATCAACTCGTCTTTGGAAGGTCAAGTAGAGAGTTAACCTCATCGACAAAGCTCTATTGAATTATCTCTCAATAGTTCGTCTTGGTCATGAAGATAGTATATAAAGTATTGCCCTATATACTAATTGGTATCTACTAACATGATGAAGATGAAGCACTCTTTATGTTGAGAAGACGTATAGGATGAGTGAAAGTCCCTAGTTTGATTTTGCCTAATTGATGAAACCTAGGACTAACCTTTGTATCTAAGTGGATGATTTAGATAAAGGTGGTTATTGAATATGAGACATGACATTGACTCATGTGACCAAGATGGTGAAGACCAAGATGAGGTTTGGCTCGATGGACCGGTTGTGAAGGTGAAGGGCAAGTCGAGGCTTCGAAGCGAAGGACCATGCGATGGTGAAGCTTGAGCAAGACTTGGCGCCGACGAACCGATGCAACGGTGAAGAGCAAGTGAAGTCAAGGTCGATGGATCGAGACGGTCATGTGATGATATGAAGTGGATCATATCATTTGGAGAAACAAAATGGGCTCAAGGCAAAGGTATAACCATAGGGCCATTTTGTTTTGCACTCAAGACACCATAGAGGGTGTGAGTGGTTTAGGATCGATAGCCGAACTATTAAGAGGGGAAGTCTTATCGGTTACTCGACGCACGGGTGCCACTAGGTGAATTCATGAAGTGCATTGCATGTAGGGCCTAGTGCGCTAACTGGAAAACCTTTGAAAATGATTATGAAAATGCTAACACACGTGCACAAGGTGGTGATCACTTGTTGGTGTTGGCACATTTGCGAAGGCGATGGAGTTTGAGGGGTAGAGAGGGTTTGGGGTTCTCTCTCCCTCCCGCCTCGCAAGCTCGGCGGGATTCAGGCGTTTTCGAGGAGATGAAATGACTATTTTTCTTTACGCCGTTGTCGAGATTGGAGGCGATGTCACGTGGTGTTTCACGAACTAAAACATGTGCTAAAGTGTTACACATACATAGTCTAGCTCATATGTGAAAGGGCGAATCAAGCGGAACGAGAAAATGACGAAAATTCGCTGAGTTATGAGCAACAGACGTGGGCACGTAGCGTCTAACGCTGAACCCTAGCTAAGGGGGTTGGCATGAGCGCGATAGACACACGGACGCTCACACGACAGACGCTGGCGTCAGCGTCTGTCCGCGGTGGCGTCAACGGCTGTGCGAGTGAGCGTGGGCAACAGACGCGGCGGCGCGTCTGACGCGCGTCCGTTGGACACGTCTGTCGGCTCGGAGCGTCAACACGCTCTCTGGACCGCGTCTGTCGTAGGCAACATACACTGGGTCGCTAGCATCGGGCGCGTCTGACGCGCGTTCGTCAGACGCGTCTGTCGCCCCGGCGTGCTGCAGGCCTCTCTGGACCACGTTTGTCGGTCTAGGGGGCGCGTCTGTCGCCCTGCGACGGACGCGTCTGTCGCATGGTGGAGAAGGGCGGCTGAGACTTGACCGTTGGAGATCAATGGCTCACGTTTGAAGTTGGGGACACGTGGCACGCGGTGGTGTGACAGACGCGCCTGTAGCGTCTATCGGTTTGGCGACAGACGCTACTGTGTTGCGTCTATCGCTCATGAAATTCACCCAGTGAGTTCCTAACGGCTCTATTTGTTTGGGGTGCTTATAAATACTTGTTGGACGGCCCTTGGGGAGGTCTCTTAACATTTTCTAACACTCTTGTGCATCCTTTGAGCTAAAGCTTCTCCCTCCCACTCATCTCTCTTGCTTGATTGCAAATCAAAAGTGAGATTGAGTGATTCCAAAGTGCATTGCATAGCTTAAGGGCATCTAGTGGCACTTGTGGGTGATTTAGCCGGTGGATTTCTTGTTACACTTGGAGAGTACCGCTCCTAGCTGGCTTAGAGATTGTTGGAGGCGTTGGCAAGAGAAGGAGATTGTTCTTGGCCACCTCCGGTTGATTGTAAGAGGTTCTTATGCTTTCCTCGGCGGAGTGCCAAAAGCAACTCTAATACATTGCGCATGTCATTGAGTTACCTCACTTGAGAGCGGTGTCTTGCGGTGCCTTGCGGGGCGTGCCTTGAGGGGCAAGTGACTTGAGGGTCACACCGAGAAACCATCTAAGTGTTGGTCGACACAACCGGTGACGTAGCTTGTCGGTGCACAAGTGAACACCGGGTGAATAAAAATATTGTGTCTCTTGTCTCTCGGTGATTGGTCTTCATATTGTGTTGTTGTCAATATTGATTGATTGTATATCATCTTGGTGATTGGCAATATCTTCACTCCACCATCGGTATAAGAATCACAATCCTCTCTCTTGCATTTACATTTACTAGATTGTCTTGTGTAGCTCTAGTGGTAGCTTTGCTAGTAGTGTTGTTAGCTTGCTCACTAGTATAAAATTAGTGACATAGCCCTTGTGTGAACTAGAGATCATAATCTACTAGACTTGTGGATAGGAGGCTTGCATCACAACCGTAGGCTAAGCAAAACTCGCTTTACGCCGTTTGTTATTCTAACAAGTTTGCTTAGTGGTTCATGTAGGATTTTTATAGGCTATTACCCCCCTCTAGCCATCTAGGACCTTACAACGAGCATATCTGATAACATGCATAAAATGATAATATAATAATAATTAAAATTCCCTCCTTATATTCGGGGAGCAACTATTATTCGTTATAGTTGTTCTATTGATGAATCTCGTCTGTACCAGGTTTGTCCACCAGTTGATAATCTTTTACTCTATAAGTTCCTGATCCTTGGGAATTTATGGGTATACCTTGATATACACTATTACCTCACAACTAAAACCTGGGGCAAATTCTTGATTCTCTTGTTATGCATGTGATCCACCTCGAGTTCAGTTAACTCGACACATGCAACCTCCTTGATATCATTTGACGATGTGTGCGTTGATTGAATGTCACCATGATTGTGTCCTTTTAAGGTACCATGAACCGTGACTTAGGTAACAGCGTCGAAACCCAGGGTCTCCTGTGGCTCGCGACCATAAGGAAATACTGCTGGGCGTTCACTGTTATCGAAGTTTGTGACCATGATCCCTTATAGTCCACAATTAGGGTGCTTTCATTCTCTGGACACTCCTTAGGGATTCAAAGTTGTCCTTTTGAGTCCCTAGACGCCTTGTGATTGTGACCGACTTCTGATCCCGATTGCATTCTCAATATTGTGAGATGAGGGTTATTGTTGTTGTGCCCTATAGTGGTGCCACGTCCCGTGACCATGGTGCCGCGTCGGAACCTAGGGTTTCTTGTGTGTCCGGGTCACACAGGTATCTGTTGGGCGCGCGCAGGTATCGAGGTCTGTGGTCGTGATCCATTATAGCTCTGCAATTAATGTGCCCTCACTATTTGCAATATGTCTTGAGAATTCATGCCCATACTTCTTTTGACTTATCTCGATCCTTGATGTTGGAACCGTCAATTAATCACGGTTGTAATCTTGAACTCTTCTGTGAGTATTTTCCTTCCAACAGAAGATCCTACTTTCTTAAATTTGCTACAATTATGCCCTATAGTGGTACCACGATTAGTGACAATAGTACAAAGTTGCATCCTGAATTCTCATATGGCTGATCACTGTAAGCGAATTCGTGGCAACTACTGTAGTAAGGTCTATGATCATGATCCGTTATAGTCTACAATTGAGGTACTTTTGATTCCCTTGGAATTTCTTTTGAGTAGTCCATGTCCCATGGATTTCCTAATACCTTGTTAATTGGAACCATCATTTCAAAATCGGTTGTAATTCTTGAACCAATCCTTATTGCTTTGTGAATCTCTTCAAGGTTAATGTGCTTGACACATTTCCTTTTCCATTACTTAACCCCAAAGATTATATCATTCCCTAAATCTCGGGACGAGATTTCTTTAAGGGGGTAGGCTGTAACATCCCAGATGTTAAGAAATAATTAAAACTTGATCATGAAGCATCATCAAGCATAAACATCAAATGACATGCCATAAATGCATTCATGTTGCACATGTTACTTTAGTCATGTTGCATATGTTGCATGAGTTACATGGGTTGTTTGAGCAATGTTTCCCATGTAAGGTTTATATATTGCACATTGTTGACGGTTCTTAAGTATCAATTATAACCATCAAATAAATAAAGAAAAGGACCTATATGCAAGCAACACCTAGAATTAGGGTTTGATCTAACAGAATTCCACGAGTTTTGCTGTTTATCTATTTCTGCAGGGGGTTATCAGGAAATACGGAAGAAAGGCCCACATGTCGGATTAATGACGGGATATTAACCGAACACGTAATTATCTTACATCTAGAAGATTCCAGAAGCCACGGGAACAAACGAGAGCCGTAACGGGCCAGGACACAGGGCGCCCGCCCTGTGCCCTAGGGCGCCCGCCCTGCCCCCGGGACCAATCAGGTCGAGTCTCGCGGATTATGCTCCACCGCCTTTGAGGATCAAGGAAAACCGTAGGATGAAGGTCGGTTTGATCCGACGGTCCAGATTCATCCAAAAGGGCTATATAAGCAAGGCCCCTGACCCCTGGTAGAGAAGACCCCAATTCATTATTCAGTTGCATATCTCTAGTTAGGGTTTAGAGAGAGAGGTTCCCTCTAGGGTTCCCACCTCTTAGGGCTTAGCATCCAATGTGAAAGTAGAATTAGTTCTACTAGATTGAGAGAGATAGAGTGGAGGCGTAGATCGGAGGAAGCCGGCCTGTCGGTGTCTACTCCGAGGTTGTACCTGCGGGAGCAAGTTCTTCTAACCCGAGGCTTGTTCTCAGGATTCTTCAGTATTTCGACTTCTAAATTCTAGTAAGTTCTTTGTTTTATTGTTCTTTGGTTTATGAGTTTACTTTGATCTCTTCGCGTAGAGTTTAGAGTAATCATCTCTAGCGTAAACGTGGTGTTTAAGCTAGGATACTCATAGATATCCCCTCGTCTAGCCGGACCGTGGTAGTAGCGAGGAACGTGACAATTCCGAGTTACCTTTGTATTCCATATCCCGTTAGCAGGATCGATAGGGTTTATAGGTGCGGGTTGAACATCCTTTGTGGTGTCTAGATTCCGTAAACCTCCCCAATAGAACAGTAGATCATCCTTACCAAGGTTAGAAGAAGAGTGCGGTTGTAGTCTTCTCTATACATCACTCACATCGAATCATAGTGGTTGTAGCCTAAAGGTTAGTAGTAATAGATTTGGTTAGTCAGATGCACTCTTTCTCCTAAAGGTAAAAATATAAATACGATACCCAGGATAACATCTCGGGTGAAGTGCTCACCGATATCCGTGCGCTTGCGGATCCTATTTCCTAATCGCGTTACCAAATATCAACAAGCATTTCTGGCGCCGTTGCCGGGGAGAAAGACGGTTTGCTGAGATAACCTTGAGTCTTACTACTAGCTTGTACCTATACTTTTATCTTTCTTTATCTTTTTATTCCTTATCTTTTCTTTATTCTTACCTTATGGAGAACCAAGGTTCTATATCTATCTTTGATGCCGCAACACCTTCAGCAACTGACCTTTTACCATGGGAGTCATCACAGCCTATCCAAACATCCCAGTATAAGTTAAGTTCAAGGTTGATTGCAATGATTCAAAATTTATCTTTTTCGGGAAAGGAAGACGAAAACCCTTACCTTCATATTAGAGATTTTGAGCAGACATGCGATTGTCTTCGCATTGATGGCATCTCTGATAAGACTTTACGTTGGAAGCTTTTTCCTTTTTCTTTAAGAGGAGAAGCTAGACGATGGTATAGTCAGAAGGTAAGTCAACAGCAAGGTGAATGGGGAGTTTTAAGAGCCAACTTTTGTCTAGATTTTTATTCCCTTGACCGTACTGGTGACCTTAGACTCGAAGTCCTATCTTTTAAACAAAAAGATAATGAAACTTTGGGGAAATCCTGGAAACGTTTTTCTGATCTTTTAGAATCTGGTCCAAAACTTTTGCTTGAAGATACTGTTCTTTTATTTCACTTTTTTTGAGGTCTTCAGAAAGATAATAAACAAATGCTGCATACTATGGCTAGAGGTTCTTTCTTTCGTATCCCTACTGATGAAGCTAAGGGGATCTTGAATAGAATCCTAGAAGCTGAGATGGATAATGCCCTCCATGATAAAACCTACGAAGCCGAAGTAGACACTCTGCCAAATTTTTCATCTACTTTAGCTATCCCAGGTTCTGAGCCACAAAAGGAAGAAATTCTACCATTTGATTTCATGCTAGACATAGAATCCGATCTTTTTGCTGATATTGGAAACATTTCAAACTACCATTCTATAGACCGACCCCAAAACGGCCAATTTAGCATTTGTTTACCAAGTGAACGTCAATTGAGAGAGCTTATCTCGGTTATGAGTAGCGAATGGTTAGAGGAGTCAGAGCTTTCCTCTGAAGTAATCCGAGTGGACACACCCTCTATAACTATACGCTGTGCTTATAATTCTGATCAATTTAACGCTCTCTATAATCCTGTTGTGGGGATCAATATTATGTCCGAAGCTTTTGCACTTAATTTATTTGGGAAACTTGTTTTAACCCCCACAACAAAGGTCATAAAGGAATCTTCGGGACGATTAGTCCCCAGTCTTGGAATTATTAATGTCCTACCCTTTATGGTAGAAGGCTCCATGGTTCATTTGAACTTTTATATCTTTGATATATGGGGTTTCGACCTACTGATTGGGCAACCTTTTAGAAGACTCCTTTATGAAGGTCAAACTGGAAAGCTCTACATTTCCTTGGGAAAGGATTTTAAACTTCCAATTACAATAACTCACTCCTTGAATAATAAGACCGAGCCATATCTTTTGCCTGATTCTATGGAGGAAGTAAAGGCTGCATCTCTAGAACTTTTAGATGATCCAGACTTAGAAGAGGAAGCCCCCTTCTTCACTGAAGAAGAGGCCGAACCTTCTGAACCTGAACCCTTAGATGAGTTTGCAGAAACACCTAGACCCCCCATAGAACTCAAAACTTTACCACCCGGTCTTACCTATGCTTTCCTAAACAATAATCCAGAGTTTCCTGTGATCGTTAGTAATAAACTCACTCAGGAGCAAACTCTGCGATTAATGACCATTCTTGAAAAACACCACTCTGTTTTCGGCTACTCACTTCAAGATCTCACAGGAATCAGTCCTATGATTTGTACCCATCGTATTCCGACAGATCCTTCTGTTACACCCTCTCGAGAGCCTCAACGTAGACTTAACAACGCGATGAGAGAGGTAGTTAAAAAAGAAGTTATAAAGTTGCTGCATGCAGGGATTATATATCCTGTGCCGCATAGTGAGTGGGTAAGCCCTGTTCAAGTTGTGCCTAAAAAGGGAGGCATGACTGTTGTTACTAATGATAAGAATGAGCTAATTCCGCAACGCACCGTCACTGGGTGGCGGATGTGCATAGACTATAGAAAACTTAATAAAGCCACGAAAAAGGATCATTTTCCTTTGCCTTTTATAGATGAGATGCTTGAGCGGTTAGCAAAACACTCGTTTTTCTGTTTTCTAGATGGATATTCAGGGTATCACCAGATCCCTATCCATCCTGATGATCAAAGCAAAACCACTTTTACATGCCCATATGAAACGTATGCTTATCGTAGAATGTCTTTTGGGTTATGTAATGCACCAGCTTCTTTTCAAAGATGTATGATGTCTATATTTTTTGATATGATTGAAGAGATTATGGAAGTTTTCATGGATGATTTCTCAGTTTATGGAAAAACTTTTGATAGTTGTCTTGAGAACTTAGATAAGGTTTTGCAAAGATGTGAAGAAAAGCACTTAATCCTTAATTGGGAAAAATGTCATTTTATGGTTAGAGAAGGAATAGTGCTAGGACACCTAGTGTCTGAAAGAGGTATTGAGGTAGATAGAGCTAAAATTGAAGTAATTGAACAACTACCTCCACCTGTGAATATAAAAGGAATTCGAAGTTTTCTTGGCCATGCTGGTTTTTATCGCAGATTTATAAAAGACTTTTCATTTATTGCGAGACCACTTACTCTTTTGCTAGCCAAGGATGCTCCTTTCAAATTTGATGATGCATGTCTAAATTCTTTCAATTTATTAAAGCAAGCACTCATCTCTGCACCAATCATTCAACCCCCGGATTGGTCGTTGCCTTTTGAAATTATGTGTGATGCTAGTGATTATGCTGTGGGGGCAGTTTTAGGACAAACTAAAGATAAAAAGCATCATGCAATTGCTTATGCAAGTAAAACTTTGACAGGAGCTCAACTTAATTATGCAACCACTGAAAAAGAGCTTCTGGCTGTTGTTTTTGCCATTGATAAATTTAGATCTTATTTAGTTGGAGCTAAGATAATTGTTTACACTGATCATGCTGCACTAAAATATTTGCTCACTAAGAAAGATGCTAAACCTCGCTTAATCAGATGGATTTTATTACTCCAAGAATTTGACTTAGAAATAAAAGATAAAAAGGGAGTAGAAAATTCTGTTGCTGATCACTTGTCTAGAATGTACTTTAAGAATTCACAGGAACCCCCCATTAATGACTCACTCCGGGACGATATGCTTTACGGGATTAACAGATCTGACCCCTGGTATGCAGATATTGTTAATTTTATGGTTTCAGGTTATGTACCACCCGGAGCAAACAAGAAGAAGCTTATTCAAGAAAGTCGTTCACACATATGGGATGAGCCATACCTCTTCCAAGTATGCGTTGATGGCTTACTCAGAAGGTGTGTGACCACTGAGGAAGGGTGGAAGATCATCGACAGATGCCATTCATCACCATACGGAGGACACTATGGAGCATTCCGTACACATTCAAAGATCTGGCAATGTGGATTCTACTGGCCTACAATGTACGATGACACGAAGCAATATATCAGAAGATGTGGGCCATGTCAAAGGCACGGAAACATAAATACAAGGGATGCCATGCCACTCACCAACAACCTTCAGATTGAACTCTTTGATGTCTGGGGAATAGACTACATGGGTCCATTTCCCCCATCTAAGAAGTGTGAGTTCATCTTGGTGGCGGTTGATTACGTCTCCAAGTGGGTAGAGGCACTACCTTGCAAATATGCCGACAATATCAGTTCGAAGAGGATGTTTGAGCAAATCATATTTCCAAGATTTGGAGTCCCCAGGATAGTGATAAGTGATGGAGGATCACACTTCATTGACAAGCGCTTCGAGCACTATCTATCAAGACATGGAATCCGTCACAACGTCGCTACTCCCTATCATCCTCAGACAAGTGGCCAAGTAGAGACTTCTAACAAGCAAATCAAGAACATTCTTCAGAAGACGGTGAACGAGATGGGAACGGCATGGAAGGACAAGTTACCCGATGCACTCTGGGCTTACCGGACAGCATACAAGACCCCAATTGGAATGTCTCCATACTAATTGGTATACGGAAAGACCTGTCACCTACCTGTTGAACTTGAGTTCAAGGCACACTGGGCCATAAAAAGATGGAATATGGACCTAGATATCGCCGGAAAACATAGAAGAATGCAATTATCGGAGTTAGAAGAATGGCGGGAGAAAGCATATCACAATTCAAAGATCTACAAAGAAAGAGTCAAGAGATGGCATGACAAGAGGATCAAGAAGAAGGAGTTCTCACCCGGAGATAAGGTATTACTTTTTAATTCCAGGGTGAAGCTTTTCGGGCATGGAAAGCTCCGGAGCAAATGGGAAGGACCATTCAAGGTAATTCATTCATCATCCCACGGAGCTATCACACTTCAAAATGATGAAGGTACGTTATTCAAGGTAAATGGTCAACGTCTTAAATTATTTTTAGAGCCCAATAAAGAATTAGAAGAAATAGACGTGATCAATTTTTACCTTCCAATTAAAAATTAAAGCCCGACGCCAACAAGAGGATCGATGAGTTAGAGCATAGTCTTAGGAGGCGTGAGCGTCGCTGAGCTATCTAGATTAGATCTTGGGGCTATATATGTCTTAGTTATTATTAGATTCGATTAGGTTCGCTTATAATCAGTTTAGATCTATTATATTCGGTTATTATTATTATTCGGTTGTAATAAATGCCTCAAGATTAATAAAGATTATTATTAGTATGTCTTGTGTGTCTCTACATTACTTTTGTGCAAGAAAGCAGAAAACAAGTATGGGGGAGATTCCCTGACATGTCACACACACTTCGATCGCACCACTCCATGAACCAGGTACACACTCTGCACACTTTTATTACACACTTATACACTCACCTTAGTTTGTGCAGAATTTTATCTCTCTAAACATGATAAATTAAAAGGATAAAAATGCTTATAATCATGATCAATCTCACTCTGTGATATTTCCTAGAAACCTGCAATTATTAAAATTATTTCAAAACCCTGTGTTGCTAAAAGTCATTGTGGAATAAGAGATGGTAAGGGTATGAGTACCTTATTCTTAGTATCTTTATTGCTTGGAGAATTTGTTTTAAAAATCTCAAAATTATAGCTACCATCCTCAAGTTTTATATGCCTGCTAAACATGAAAATATTAATTAAAGCTATCTGCTTTGTATTGAGTTTGTTCAAAACAAGTTAGACCCTTGTTGAGAGATTTATCATACTCCTAAGATCAAGACATTTTTATTCAGAAAGATTCACTCTTCCGAAGTATTATTGCGTTAGAGGCATGGGCTATGCAAAATTATGAATATATCGAGGAAATAAAAAGGAGCAAGTGCTCGATAACCTCGTGGAAAAAAATAGACAAGTGTCCGGCAGTAGAATTAGGGGTACCTCGGTATCCACCCAAAATGAAAAAAATGAGATATGGTAAAAATATGATGGAAAGAAAATGATAGCCCATGGTCCCTCTAATAAGCAATATGCCAGTAAGAGTGACAAGTTTTTAATTTTCAAAATCTTTGATCTAAGAGTATGGCATTCTTCTCCTCGGATCCGGTTTTGACCATACAATAAATGCAAGGTATGTATGCTTAAAGAATTATTTTTGCAAAATCAAAACAGCCTCAGAGAGAAATATAAAAGATAATGAGTGACTCTGAGAGCACCTATGAGGATAAAGGTATGCTAAGTTTTTCTTTTCAAAAATATGTAAAAACTCCAAGTGATAGGGATTAAGAAGAAGAAAGGCTCTTTACTCTGACCATATATTTCCCTGACTATAAGTGCACAGTGGATTTTTACAACACCCTGCAGGTATGAAAGAATGTTTCAACCCCAGATGTTTTATTAACCAACCTTTTCTCGAGGACGAGTAAAAGCCTAAGTATGGGGGTGTTTGTTGACGGTTCTTAAGTATCAATTATAACCATCAAATAAATAAAGAAAAGGACCTATATGCAAGCAACACCTAGAATTAGGGTTTGATCTAACAGAATTCCACGAGTTTTGCTGTTTATCTATTTCTGCAGGGGGTTATCAGGAAATACGGAAGAAAGGCCCACATGTCGGATTAATGACGGGATATTAACCGAACACGTAATTATCTTACATCTAGAAGATTCCAGAAGCCACGGGAACAAATGGGAGCCGTAACGGGCCAGGACACAGGGCGCCCGCCCTGTGCCCTAGGGCGCCCGCCCTGCCCCCGGGACCAATCAGGTCGAGTCTCGCGGATTATGCTCCACCGTCTTTGAGGATCAAGGAAAACCGTAGGATGAAGGTCGGTTTGATCCGACGGTCCAGATTCATCCAAAAGGGCTATATAAGCAAGGCCCCTGACCCCTGGTAGAGAAGACCCCAATTCATTATTCAGTTGCATATCTCTAGTTAGGGTTTAGAGAGAGAGGTTCCCTCTAGGGTTCCCACCTCTTAGAGCTTAGCATCCAATGTGAAAGTAGAATTAGTTCTACTAGATTGAGAGAGATAGAGTGGAGGTGTAGATCAGAGGAAGCCGGCCTGTCGGTGTCTACTCCGAGGTTGTACCTGCGGGAGCAAGTTCTTCTAACCCGAGGCTTGTTCTCAGGATTCTTCAGTATTTCGACTTCTAAATTCTAGTAAGTTCTTTGTTTTATTGTTCTTTGGTTTATGAGTTTACTTTGATCTCTTCGCGTAGAGTTTAGAGTAATCATCTCTAACGTAAACGTGGTGTTTAAGCTAGGATACTCATAGATATCCCCTCGTCTAGCCGGACTGTGGTAGTAGCGAGGAACGTGACAATTCTGAGTTACCTTTGTATTCCATATCCCGTTAGCAGGATCGATAGGGTTTATAGGTGCGGGTTGAACATCCTTTGTGGTGTCTAGATTCTGTAAACCTCCCCAATAGAACAGTAGATCATCCTTACCAAGGTTAGAAGAAGAGTGTGGTTGTAGTCTTCTCTATACATCACTCACATCGAATCATAGTGGTTGTAGCCTAAAGGTTAGTAGTAATAGATTTGGTTAGTCAGATGCACTCTTTCTCCTAAAGGTAAAAATATAAATACGATACCCAGGATAACATCTCGGGTGAAGTGCTCACCGATATCCGTGCGCTTGCGGATCCTATTTCCTAATTGCGTTACCAAATATCAACACACATGTTTCAAATACCCTATTTATGTTGCTAGGAAATGTTTCAAGTATAGCTTTAGAATGTTTCATGTTTCATATACATGTTTCACATGTTTTAATAGTAATTTGATATGTTGTAATGTTGTAGTTACTCCTTTGTTGATCCTGGTATAAGTTGTCAAACGTAGTTGAATCGGGGTCCTGCGAGGGCACCCGATAGATCTTCTTAGGTTATCTGGTGTACATGCATAGCTATCAGAGATCTTAGGGACAATGATAGGTGCATGTGGGCCATATAATTTAGGAGGTTCTGCTACATCGGACGCGGGCCTCGGCTTGACCTGTATGTCCGGTCATGCTTTGCAGTGAAGGCGCAGGCGTCGGTCTTCGACCGGACGTTGGCTGAAGAAATGACCTGATGCGCAGATGGTGCGTCCGGTCGTACGTGACACATGATGACGCAAGTGAGGTGCTGTGCTAAAAAAATCTCGAACGGTGAATAGTCAACTGACCTGACGTGGTGGCCCGTCTGGTCGCATGCACCGGACGCGTCCGGTCATGGTTTTGGCGCTCAGGGAGCTCTCTGGATACGATCTGACACGCGGGTGCCGTGGATGATGTGCGCGTCCGGTCATGTGTTGTAGCGCACATGACTTCGTGGATCTGATGAAAGGCTGGCGCATCCAATCTCGTGATTGGCGCGTCCGGTCCTTCTTTAACGCGAGCGCAGGAGCGAGATGGCTATTGGAGATTAGCGTTCTGGTTGAACGTTTGGTGACACATGGCAGCAATCGGGCGATCGGACGCTAGTGGCGTGCGTCCGATCGATCTGACCAGCGTGTCCGGTCGCCCCGAGAAAACTGCAGTGAGGAGCCCAACGGCTCTATTTCGTTGGGGCTTCTATTTAAGCTCCTTGGCCAGCTCAAACTCACTCTCTTGACCATTTGCATTGACATAACAACCTTGTGAGCTTAGCCAAAGTCCTCCCACTCATCTTCATCATCTTTGTGAGATTGGGAGAGAATTCAAGTGCATTGCTTGAGTGTTTGCATCTAGAGGCACTTGGTGTTTGTGTTTCGCTGCGGGATTCGCTTCACTCTTGGTGGTTGCCGCCACCTAGACGGCTTGGTGCAGCGAGGATCATGAGCGGAGGAAGGTGCTTGTCTTCGGCTCCGATCGTGATGATTGTGACGGGTTCTTGACCTTTCCCTGACGAAGAGCCAAAATGTGCTCTAGTGGATTGCTCATGGCTTGTGTGATCCTCATCTTGTGTTGGTTCTGCGGCACCCTATTGAGGGTTTGGCGTGTGATGACAATTAGTGCGTGAACCTCTAAGTGAGTGAATCGCCACAACGAGGACTAGCTTGTCAGCAAGCAAGTGAACCTCGGTAAAAAAATCTTGTGTCACCTTGTCCGAGGATTTCATTGGTTTTCTTGTTATTGATTGATTGGCTCCATCTTGTGATTGGCTCATACCTCGACACGTCGGTATAATCGTCATCATCCTCTCTTGTATTACATTCCCAGTGTGTGTAAGCTAAGCTCTTTAGTGTAATTAGTTTTAAGAGCTAGCTTGCGTCAGGTCTAGTGGTTAGTAAGGCTCTTTAATTAGTCTTTGAGAGCTCACTAACTTAGTGTAGTGACATAGCCTTTGTGTGGATAGAGACTATAGCAACTAGAATTATGGTAGGTGGCTTGCATTTTTAGTAAGCTAACGCAATACTCGCTTCGTCGTTTATTTGACTAACCACAATGCTTAAGTGTTGTTGTAGAAATTTTTATAGACTATTCACGCCCCCCTTTAGCCATTAGGACCTTTCAATCTAGAAATCGATTCTTTTGGAGATAAATTTTTGGGCTAGAAATTAATTCTTTCATGGACAGAGGGAGTACTACGCTCCACGTCCAGGGACCAAATAATCCACCACAATTTATAGCCAAAAACAATAATTTCTCATATATAGTGATTGTCAACTTTTTTAAGATCAAACTCATGTTGTCTAGCAAGAAGAGAATATGTCCATCCTTCTAAGTCCAAGACTACTGCAGATTCAAACTGGTAGTGATAAACCTTCACTGTCGGTTCATAACTTGAAAATCTCAGAATGATTGGGGCTCCCAAAGAACCGACAGGGAAGCTCCCTATCATTGTCGGTTTAAGCCACAAACCGGTAGTGATATTAAGACTATCACCGCTGACTGGTGGCTTAAACCGGCAGAGATATATTTCTCTGTTGGCTCGTGGCTAGGGCGGGCAGTGATAGCTGCACGTACAGTATAAAACCCTCCTCCCTCTCGTCCCGAGCACACCTTCAAAGAGACGTCTTTCCCCACCTCTCTGATCAATTTTTCACCAAAATGTTATGCAAGGTTTTCACCAAAATGCATGAATGGGAGGATTAACTCTACTATATCCCACCCAAAAAAGGGTCAAAAGTGGCTATAGTAGAGAGCTAATCCTCCAATCCATGCATTCACCTTAGATGTCGGGGCGCTTCTAGTAGTACATGCATGTTTTCTTTACTGTCGGCTTTTTTAGAAGCTTCAATCATTTTGGGATTTTCATGTTATGAAACTAACGTTTGAATATAACCAGTAGTGATGGGCCAAAAGTGAAGATCAGTTCTATAGTAGTGTTGGTCGTTCATTTGTCAGCTTCATATATGATATATCCCATCCAAAATAGGGTTAAAAGCGGTCCCATCCATGCATTCACGATAGATGCCGGGGCGCTTCTAGTAGTACATGCATGTTTTATATGCTGAAATGGTTGTCACTTTCCAAGTCTCTGTCTTTGTGATTTTGTCCTAATAATGATTACTCCAACAGATTTAAGTTAGCTTTACACAGACAAATAAACTAGCTTTCCTTTAACTAGTCCATTGAATTGTGTAGAGTAGTACCGTGATACAAATTAAAGGACGACGCGAAGCTGCTGGCCACCGGTTAGCGTGTACCGGAGCCGAATTATGCGCGTCCGTCCACGATCCTACCAACACCAAAACAGCTAGCACTGTCGTGACCTATCCCGGAACCGGCTGGCCACCGGCGTTCCTTTCCGGCCGTGCTCTCGTGATTTGCAAAAAAGTGGGGAAAACAAAAAGATTGCCCGATCCTTCACCAAATACCTACCACCGGCGAAACGAGACATTGCTGCTTGTCCCATTCCAGATCCCGACCGGTACGTGTCGTGTCGTGTCGTCCTCTCCTTTCAATTCCCACCGCCGTTAATCTTTTTTTTTAACTTATTAGCCGTTAATCGTTGTTAAGAGCATCTAAACAATGTATTTGGACCACAGCAGTCCAAATTGCTGGGCCCATGGCAGTAATCCTGTCTTTGTTACTTTTGTGATCATCAAATCAATAGAATATGAAAAGTGGATTATTAATCGGTTGACGACGATTTTGGCGTTCTATTTGTTTCCAGCGCAGAGCCTGTTCAACAGAGCCTTCCTTTTTTTCACTTGAGTTTACTTGAACAATGCAAGTTCTGCACGCCAAAACTCAACACAACGAGTTTTCTTTAACAAAAATTAGGGCGCGTTAGGTCACCTCGTCATGTGTATTTGGTATAGGATTACTATACTAGTAGTATCGTCATGTGTATTTGGTGGTGCCCTTACCAGATGGGTACGTATAGTGAACTAGAGATGCAGTGCAGCATATTCATATTATTATATTATAAAGTAGTAAAACAATTGCCAAATACATGGTGACCAAGGAAATTCCAACTGAATCCTGACCACATGAGAGTACGTATATACGGAGTATATATAAACAAAACAAGAATGCAGGACCACGGCAGTACGGCACCTAAACTTGTGGCGACAACATGTTCAATTCTCAAATTGTCAGGCCGCGCACCTCCCGAAACTCGCAAAAACGCTACGGGGTGTTTAGTTCCCATAAAAAAAATTTCACTCTGTCGCATCGAATGTTTAACACATGCACAGAGTACTAAATGTAGATGAAAAAAACTAATTGTACAGTTTGATTAAAAATCATGAGACGAATCTTTTAAGAATAATTAGTCCATGATTAGCCTTACGTGCTACAGTAACACACAGTGCTAATGACGGCTTAATTAGGCTTAATAAATTCGTCTCGCGGTTTCCAGACGAGTTATGTAATTAATTTTTTTAATTAGTATCTGAAAACTCCTTCGACATCTCATAAAACATCTGATGTGACACTCCAAAACTTTACGCCTCTCAACTAAACACCCCCATGTACACATCCTGCATCATTGAGAGCGTCCATCCACCCGATCAAATGCACCCATCGTCCTTAAGCCAGGCTAATAATACAGCCGGCTGCTGGTTGTATGAATCTTTACAGTCTACCTCTTAGCCCACCCATATAGTAGTTACACTCTTCACTGTTAATACAAAGCCCACTTGTATGTTTCACAAAGTTTCTTGGTTCTTGTATCCAAGCTGGCTACAGGCTTACAGCCCGCTTCTCCTCTCTCTCCTTCCCTCACTCTTCCACCTCAACATTTAGCATGCTTGCAGCCCCTTATTATACTTGCTCTTATGTAAATATGTAATCAATGCAACTTATAACGGAAAAAAACAGTAAGTTTTAAAACTTGTATCATAGTAACTGTGCAATCCATTTTTTCCCTCTTTTTTTTGGAACATCCACAAGAACTAGACATTGTTTTCATATTAAGAAGATTTATCATATAGTAATTGTATCGCAACCTAGCAACCGCTGCAGACCAAATAAAATAGGGTGATTAATAATTAGGTGTATCTTCTGATCACAAGGGCCTTTAAGCAGTTTCATTAGTTCTAGGTAACTTGTGTAATACTTAAATGAAATACCAGTTTAAGTCTTCTAAAATTATGATTATTTCACGATCAACTGAAGTATATCCAATTTGTTAAATTATGTGACGAAAACGATTACTAGTCCATACCATGTTATTAAACATGGCATTAGCCCTCAACAATCAACCAGACCAACCTTCACGAAAAGGACACCAAATATTGCAAGTTTGCCCGACCAAATTATAAATGAAATCTGCGTGGTTGAAAAAAGATTGACCACAAGTATATATATACAAACAAAAAATAGAGGACCACGGGTCCAATATCTGTGGGCCTTGTGGCATGAAGCCTGCGTTCCATGAGGTACGAGGGGATGACCATGACAATGTGGTAATTCATACTGGCAAGCAGCCGTCGACGATGACGAGGAAGCTAGGTTCATTGCCCTCAATGAAGGATAGCACCAAAAGAAGCTTGTCTTTTTTTTTTTCTCTTGAAAAGGGGAACGTTTTTATTATTATTCTTCACGTACGGGTCCAAAAAAAATGCAGCGCTAGCTAGATTCTCCACTATACTTTACGTAGCTCAAAGAATGTCTCGGGAAATGAAAAACCTTTTAGTTTCCTAAAAAAATGAAAAACCTTTTGTTTATTTTACAAGAGGCCAAAAAGAAAACGACATGGTATTTTAGTTTATCATTCAAATTGGCTATGTTCACAAATATTAGTTTCCCTGTTTTTTTATTTCCTTTTGAGAATGCGCAGAAAGAATTTTTCCGTGTATGTATGCATTTACCTAAGAAGGCAAGTGGGCTAACAGTGTAAAAAATCTGTTAAAATGCTACTTTCCACCTCTCTGTATTTTTTAATGTTAGATTTATAACAGAAAGTTGATATCATTTATGAGTTATTTATTTCTTAAAATATTGTTTCAGCTAAATGGACGTGTAACCTACACACAGTTTTTAACATGATAGCAAATCGTAACACGCCACGCAGGGGTGGATCTGCCAGGGGGCTGCCTGTGAAGCCCCCTTAGCCCCTCCATAATTTTTTCTATCATTGGAGGAAGGAAAGGAGGAGCTTGAACATTGAGCTGAGGTTGAAGACGATGCTGAAGTGTTAACTGAGCTTTCATGTTTGTGTCCCCGTGTGAACTTAAGCCCCTCCTAGATTTTCATGCTAGATCCGCCACTGACGCCACGCCATTGTTATTCCTGGAAATTTGACCTGGAACATTTATTAAACAATTGTGATATGAATGTTTGGACCCCTACAGTTGTTAGTTCAAGTTTGAGCGCAAACCTTTTATTATTATAAAACAACTGTGATCTGGATGTTGCTTAATAAAAGGGTAAATTTCTGAGAGGACCTGACATGGTAGGATTTTTCAAATCAAAGTCATACCATTCCTGTGGAATTTGAAATAGTAAGTACTATTATCATCCAGTTGGACACCCCAAGCTGCAATATTGTATTCATTCGACCTTTGCCTGCAGGCAGTAATCTACACAGTGACAGTGGGGGTGGATCATTAACTTTGCTGTTACGTTAATGACCTTCCAAACGTGACACAAGTTATTTGCAGCGGCTCCAGCTACAACTGTACAGCCATGGAGCTGCTGCATCCGTAGCTGCAGCCAGCAGAGCCAGTTCTCTGAGAAAGATTTTAAGTGGGAGTAGAGTATTTTGCTACAGTACATGACATGTCATTATTTTAAAAAAAGTATGACATGACATGTTTGCCGCCGTCTGCACGTGGAAAACACCCAAACAAGAAAACAAAACCTCTGCAACCACGTAATACTCCCTCCGTCCTAATAAATATGCAATTCTCGCATCCCGAGGAGTCAAAAATCACAAATTTTGACTAAAATTACATGAAAAAAATACTAACTCTTATGAGACAAAATAAGTACAGTTAGATTGGTTATGAAATATATTTTTATAATAAATTTATTTTGAGACATAAATGCTAATACTTTTTGCTATAAACTTAGTCAAAGTTGACATAGTTTGATCGGCACGCTTCCCATAGTGCATTATCACTAGGACGGAGGGAGTATATAAATAAAAGGGGAAAAAAGAAAGAAAGCAGCAAAGCACCGAGCACTGTAGAAAAATGAGATTGTACAGGGGCCAGACACAGAAAAAGGTCCCTCTTCTAAATTTGGCACCGAGTTCGTCGCCTTCCCGTCTCGTCTTCCACAAGTTCACACGTTCCCTGCCGCTCGCTCGCTCTATCCCTCCACACACACACGCACACACACACCAATTCCTCTCCCCCATCGCCATTGCCATCTCCCTCTTTCCACTTGCTGCAGGTCCCTTCCGGTCTGAACAATCGGCGCCGCCATTTCTGCAGTTTTATTTAATTTCCTTGTCCTGTGCACCCCCAATCTTCCAAGAAGACCACCCGGGATCCCAGAAAAGTTGCGCCCTTTGCACGTCTCCCAGCCCCGAAACCGCAAGAACGCGTTCAATTACCAAAATCCGACCTTCCAATCTTCCTTGGATTCTTTTCGGTTCTTGGGAACTGCACGGTTGCCTTCACCTGGTGGTGCCGACAAGCAATGGGGAGGAAGTGCCACGCCGCGGCCGCGCTGGCCGTCGCGTTCGCGGCAGCGGCGGCGGCCGCCGTCGCTGCCGACCGGGGGCTGTCGCTGGTTGGCGCCGCGGTGGCGCCGGAGGTGGAGGAGATGAGCCTGTTCCGGAAGGTGGCCAATCTGATGTGGAGGAGCGACGGCAACTCGTACCAGCACGTGTGGCCGGTAATTACAGACTGCTTCGTTCTTTTTCCCCAGCGTTTCTTTGTTTTCTTTTCACGGAAAGAGCATTTGTTTGTTTTACCAGAGCTCAGTTGCTAGTTTAGCAGTTTTGGTTGGGTTAAGTTTGCAAAGTTAGAATGTTGGATATCAGCATATGTTTGGTAGGCTCCGAGTGTCAGAGCTCATCTGCTCTGGATTTATCCTGGAATCCAGTTTGGGTCATGCAGACAGAACTAACTGAGCTATATCCTATTGAATTTGAGATGGCCTACAGCGCTGTCGTGATCCGATCCGACCTGTTCTTTTCAACAGTTATTCGTAACTGCTTTTAAGACATGATGTTTTCACTAGGTGAATCTTGTTTGCTTGCTTTCTACAGCCAATGGAGGTTGGGTGGCAAATTGTGCTGGGCTCACTGATTGGATTCTTCGGTGCGTCATTCGGGAGCGTTGGCGGAGTTGGTGGCGGTGGGATCTTTGTGCCGATGCTGACACTCATCATTGGGTTTGACCCAAAATCATCTACTGCGATATCAAAGTGTGAGGATCTAACTGCTTCCTGTGGATCTTTCCTCTTGTGTGCATGCTCCGAAAGCAACAGTTGGCTGTCCACAATCGATTGTATAGAGCTTGTTTAGTGTATTCTTTCCTTTGTTGGTTGATTCATGTGTGCAGTAGTATGCAATGTTTTCAAGGCGTCGCTTTGTCGTCGCTTAATCGCCAAGGCGCTCCACGCGGGACGCCACAGCAGACGACTCGCCTTATGGGGAGGCCTCTGTTCTGGGCGGCGGGAAAACGCGTGAGAAGGATTGGAAACGGCGGGGAAAACTGAGGGAGAAGTGGTGCGCGGGAGAAACCGAGCGCGCCGGAGGGAGAGAGAGAGCGGGCGTGTGGGCGATTCACCAGCAGGAGAGTGAGAGGGGAACCAGAAGCCGCAGCTCGCCCGTGCGGACGCGTTCTCCCGCGCCGATGGGAGAAGTTGCTGCCTGCCCGCCGCCGAGCCGTGCGGCTGCCTGTGCGAGCTGCGGCCATGTTCCCCCAATCAGTGCTAACCTGCAACATCTGGAGGAGAGAGGGAAGCAAGAGACACAGAGGGGCGGAGGCGGAGCGGTAGTGGAGAACGAGAGAGAGAGAGATGCGGCGGCGCTGGAGGATTGGGAGTTCGGGAGACGAAGCAGGAAGGTCAAAGGTGAGGGGTATATGGGCTGCCTGGTGGGCTGGGCCTGACTACTTCTTGCTCCTTCTCCTTTCTTTTCCTTTTTCCTTTTCGTTTTTCTTCATTATCTACCACTCTAAGCTGCTTTTTTAAGATTCCCTTAAGATGTTAAGGCGTCGCCTCGCCTCACGCCTTAGTCACTTAATCGTAAGGCGGTAGTCGGTCGCCACGCCTCGCCTTAGCGCCTTGAAAACATTGGTAGTATGCGTCTTCATCTGGTATCTTTTCTGTCCTGTTGCTGTTGTAGTATACTTCTGGAAAGCGAGCCTTTGGCTAATTAGGATCGTTTTATTATATCCTGAAAGCAGTAGTAGTTTTATTTTATGCCATGCAGGTTCCTGTGATGATTGATAATTAATAGATTCATGTGTCGACAGAATACATCTTTCTACCTTTGTTGGAAGTAATACTTAATCTTCAGCACAATGTAGACCTCATCATCTTTCTACCTTTGTTGGAAGTAATACTTAATCTTCAGCACAATGTAGACCTCATCTCATGCATACAAAAGGGAGCTATAAAGGTCAAAAGCTGTACAAAAGGAATAGAAATATACAATATGGATGAGAGGTACAAGGATACTGCATTGGGTTCTAAACTACTCCAGCATACGAGTACTGTGTTGCCCATATGCATGCATGCACCTTGCTTGTTGGATATTGCCTTTCACTTGCAAACTTAATTTTTTGATGTCCATTGTCAGGTGTAGAGACATGATTACTTGGAACTCTTTTTTTGTTAATACCTAATTATCTATCTGTTCTTTGTATGGTTGGTTTACATTATTTTCTGTGCGATTCAAAGAAAAATCTTCCTACCAAATTTCTATACATCCATACAAAATATAACAACATTATATAATAAAATCATTTATTTGTAGATAATCATTTTTTACTACTTTTATTGAGATGTTTTACTCTTTGGGACAGGTATGATTATGGGAGCGTCTGTTTCAACTGTTTACTATAATCTCAAGCTAAAACATCCGACTTTGGACATGCCGGTGATTGATTATGACCTAGCTGTGCTCATTCAGCCTATGCTAATGCTTGGGATCAGCATAGGTGTTATTTTTAATGTTGTATTTCCTGACTGGCTGGTCACAGTTCTCCTGATAATTCTTTTCCTAGGTGCTTATCTTGTACCAGTTCCCAAAATTATGAAATAACTCATCTATTGTTCATGAATGACCTTACATATTCAAATTTGATAATAGGCACATCCACAAAAGCCTTTCTGAAGGGCATTGAGACATGGAAGAAAGAGACAATAATCCAAAGGGTAATCTTTTGTGACTTCCTTGTCTCCTTTGTTAACAATGAAGCTTTGCCTTACATATTTTTTTCACATCCTACAATATAGTAATGTGATAAACTTCTTTTCTTCCAGGAGGCTGCGAAACGTTTGGAGCAAACTGCAGGTAAGAGAGAAAGAAATAAATGTGCTCATTTGTCACAAATGCAGAATCTATTCCTTACCTTTTTCAACCATTCAGGTGAGGAATCAGAGTATGCACCACTTCCTACTGGACCAGGTGCGGCAGCAAACAAAAAAACCCTCTCATCAGATGAAGCGGTAAACATCTAATGATCATATATACACTCAGCTGCATTCTTTTGAAACTGTAGTTATAAGGATTTTAATCTAGAAAGTTTCCACTGTTTCAGCCATCACTTATAAAGAACATTCACTGGAAGGAGGTTGGTCTTCTTTCATTTGTGTGGGTGGCATTCCTTGTTCTTCAGGTCACAAAGGTCAGGATTTCTGCAGAAAGTTACATTCTAAAATTTAGACGTTGACATCGGCCTCGTCTAATATTCAGTGAATATTGTGTAAATTTGTATGATTTGTCTCCAATATTTTCCAGTTTCTTTGGGCCTTCTCAACAGGAATATTTTAATACCTATGTTGTTTCCTTTCATGTTTTCAGAATTACACTGCTACTTGCTCCCCATGGTACTGGGTCTTGAACCTTCTCCAGGTATGACACGTTAGAATATAAAAGATTAGTGTGTGGTTACAAATCTACAATATTGGCCACCCACCCATATATCAAACACAACATGATTAAATCTTTCTGCTGGTTGGACATAGGTTCCAGTGTCAGTAGGAGTGACACTGTATGAAGGATTTGGGCTGATGAGTGGGAAGAGAGTGTTATCATCAAAGGGAAGTGAACAAACTACCATGAAATTTCATCAGGTAGTTGTATACGGTCTATTCGGTATAGCTGCTGGACTAGTCGGCGGACTCCTAGGTCTCGGAGGTGGCTTCATTATGGGGCCACTGTTCTTGGAGCTTGGCATCCCTCCCCAGGTACACTGCTTCCCTACTCCTGTTTTAATGTCTGCTCAAATCATGCATTGACACTGAAACACCTCCATATCTGATTCTATGATAGGTTTCAAGTGCTACGGCTACCTTTGCAATGATGTTCTCATCTTCCATGTCGGTTGTCGAATACTACCTCTTGAACCGGTTTCCAGTGCCTTATGGTATAAGCTGCTTCTTCCACGTTCATGCAATCTTTCTCTTCTAATAACAGTGATACACATATTTGACTTGATTCCTTGGCCTTTTCTTCAGCTGTTTATTTCACCTTTGTGGCGTTTGTTGCTGCCCTCATCGGCCAGCATGCGGTGAGGAAGTTGATCAACTGGTTAGGGCGGGCATCGCTTATCATCTTCATACTGGCTTTCATGATCTTCGTCAGCGCAATTTCTCTCGGTACCATCTTCTACACTTGATTGGAATTGATCAAATCCCACTCTCTGAACCACGTTACCTAAGCAATCCTCTTTTCAACCTGTAGGTGGGGTTGGCGTCTCTAACATGGTTCACAAGATTGCACGACACGAGTACATGGGGTTTGAGAACCTTTGCAAGTACGATGCATAGGAAGCAGGAAGGTTGAAGATGTGAGTTGTGTGGTGTGCAGTTCTCCGCAAGCAGAAGTGGGATATAATTCAAGGATCAAAAGGTTTCCATGATTCGATTTTGGTGCATAGGACTGAAGAGATTCTAGCTGCGACAGCTCCGAAGGGAGACTAGCTGCATACATTGGTTTCAGATGAATTCTGGAGCATGTTTTCTGTTGTCTCTAGTTTCCAGTTTAAGTCAACTAAGCCAAGTGTCATCACTTTGTATGAATTTTCCTAACAAATGTAGAGATGATTTTCTGCCACGGCAGGATATCGTCAGTGCATTTCGTTGTAGGAAATGTACATTGCACATCTCCAGATATCCATCCTATAGTATTCTGCAATATGAAAACTTCAGAAATCTGTGTTTTTATGCTCACTCTAAGCACAATATCACATGATTAAAATGAGGTGAGTGACTCTTATGGATTTTTCAGTCTTTAGCCTACCTCAACTCGCTGCTCCTGCGGCAGCTGTTTTTTGTAACCATTGTTGGAGTATATGTCTAGGCCCATGAGGCTAAGGCCCATGTGGCCCATGTATGGAACCTATATAGCTACCCTTCTAGGGTTAGCCCTAATCAATAGAGTCACTAATTCTAGCATGGTATCAGCAGCCTCTTTTCCTTCCCTCTTCTAGCAGCCGCCGCCACCCCCTGGTGCAGCCGCCGCCGCTGCCTTCCTGGCCGGCGGGCGCCACCATGGCCGGCCGCCGCTCTCCTCCCCCCTCCCCTTCCTATTTCCATTCCTTTCCCTCTCTCCCCACCCCCTCCTGGGCCAGGATTGCTGCCGCAGGGGGCCTACCCGCCGCCGCAGGGGGCCTAGCCGCCACCCCACCCGCCGCCGCTGGGGGGCTACCCGCCGCCGCAGGGGGCCCAGCCGCCACCCTACCCGCCGCCGCAGGGGGCCCAGCCGCCACCCTACCCGCCGCCGCTGGGGGGCTAACCGCCCTGCCCGCCCAGCCGGCCTACCCTGGTGCAGCCGCCCTTCCCCATCACGCCGTCGGCTTGGCTCTGGAGGGCCGCCCTTCCCCTGTCCACAGCGCCCCTCCCTCTGCTGTTGCCCTTACAGCCGCTCCTGCTGTTGAGGGCGCAGCCGGGGGCTCGGGCTCCTCCTCCCTCACTGCTCCGGCGGTTGGGGGGCATGGGGGGGCCCCTGCTGCAGCCCTTCCTGCAGGAGGTGTTGAGGATGGGGGCGTTGATGTCCTGTCAGAGCGCCCCGCCGACGCCGTCCACCTTCCCGGCGTCGGGATGGACACCGGCAACCACCTTCCCGCCGGTGCCCAAACTTTCCCGGCCCCGACACCGCCACTCCTCTCCCAGATCTACGCCGGCTCTCAACCCTACGCTGGCCGTGACACCTCTTCTCTCGCCGCTGCTCTCGTCGCCGCGCGTGCCGCCGCCGCCGCGGAGGGGCAGGCCCGGGTGCGGGCAGCCGCCCCCGTGTGGGAGCACGAGCGCGAAGCGGCCGACGCCCTGGCTCGTCAGATTGCCGAGGCGGAGCGGCTCCTCTCTCCCGCCTCTCCGGCTGGTGCCAACTCCTCTGCCTCGCCGGGTCGCCGTGCATCTCACACTGCTGTCCTCTGGCACGACCCGGCTGACCCGCTCGTGGCACAGCTTCACTACCAGGCCGGGGGGGGTCCAGAACATTCGCCTCCTCGTGCCGGTCGTTCTCAAGCCGGAGTCACCCTCCTACGCTCGCTGGCGGGACCTCGTGGTTCTCACTCTTCGCCGCTACGCCCTCGACGACCACGTCCTCCTCGACGCTTCGGCCGCCGTCCAGACCCCGTCGTGGCTTCGTCTGGACAGCATCGTCCTCTCCTGGATCCTGGGGACGATCTCTCTCGACCTCCACGACCTCGTCCGCACCTCTCCTGACGCGCGCCGGGCTTGGCTTGCCCTTGAGGGCCAGTTCCTGGGCAACGCCGAGGCCCGGGCTCTGCGCCTTGACGCGAGCTTCCGGACTTTCGTCCAGGGTGACCTCTCCGTCGGTGAGTTCTGCCGCCGGATGAAGGGCATGGCCGACTCCTTGGGGGACCTTGGGTGGCCCGTGGAGGATCGCATCTTGGTCCTCAACGTCCTCCGGGGGCTCAGCGACCGCTACGCCCACCTCCGGACGTGGATCACCCGCCAGCGGCCCTTCCCCACCTTCCTGGAGGTCCGCGACGATCTCGTCATGGAGGAGCTCACGCAGGGCCTCCAGCCGGTCTCCACTACTCCTGCAGGGTCCTCGTCCTCTTCGACGACCCTGGCTGCTACTTCTCCGCGCCCCCCTACTCCACCGCGGACTACTGCTCCACCACCGTCGTCTCTCCTGGGTCCTCCTCCCTCCGGGCCGAGCGGAGGCGGGGGGGTCGCGGCGGTCGCCGACGCCGCGATGGGGGTCGCGGGGGTGGCCGGGGCGGCCACACCCAGGCTCAGGTTCCCGGTGGGTTACCGGGGGGCACCATGGCCCTCCTTCCAGCACCCATGGGCAGGGCGCATCTCTATGTGGCCCTACCACACCACCGGGGCCGAGTCGCGCCCACCAGTGGCCTTGCTCACCGGCGCTCCTCCTGCTGGTACTCCACCCGGCGCCTTCCCTGCTGTAGCGTGGACTCCACCAGGGGTCGCCGGATGGGACTAGACGGCCCTGGCTCGCTCGTTCTCCACCATGGGTCTGACACCTCCAGTTGGACCCGAGTGGATCGCTGATTCAGGAGCCACCTATCACACCACTCCTGACCCCGGTATACTTTCGTCGCTCCACTCTCCTTCCTCCTCCCTTCCTTCGTCCATTATGGTCGCTAATGGCTCTTGCCTTCCTGTCACGTCTGTGGGTACCGCCGGTGCTCATGGCTCCTTCCGTCTTCCTGATGTTCTTGTTACCCCTTCTATGGTTCATAACCTCCTTTCTATTCGTCGTTTTACAGCTGACAATTCTTGTTCTGTGGAATTTGACTCTTCTGGTCTTACTGTAAAGGATTTGGCTTCCCGGCGTCCTCTGCTCCGATGTGACAGCACCGGGCCCCTTTACACCCTTCGCTTCCCGGCGGCGCATTCGTCTTCTTCGCCGTCCCTTTTGTCAGCTGCCTTCGCCGCTTCTACTTCCTCTACTACCTGGCACCGGTGCCTCGGCCATCCTAGACGTGATGCCCTGATACAGCTCAGTCGTAGCTCTGGTCTTCCATGTACTCGAGCTCATGATGAGCAACTGTGTCATGCGTGCCAATTGGGCCGACATGTTCGTCTTCCTTTTTCTAGTTCTTCTTCTCATGCGGCCCGCATTTTTGATCTTGTACATTGCGACCTATGGACCTCTCCTGTCATCAGTATTTCTGGTTATAAGTACTATCTTGTGGTTGTGGATGATTTTTCGCATTATTCATGGACTTTTCCCCCTACGTGCGAAGTCGGATACGTTTACCACGCTCCTTCACTTCTTTGCTTGGGTGTCTACTCAGTTCGGTCTCACCATCAAGGCCGTCCAGTGTGACAATGGTCGCGAGTTTGATAACTCCACCTCCCGAGCTTTCTTCCTCTCTCACGGTGTTTAGTTGCGCATGTCTTGCCCATACACCTCTTCGCAGAATGGCAAGGCAGAGCGGATGATTCGCACCACCAACGACACCGTGCGGACTCTTCTGTTTCAGGCCTCTCTTCCTGCTCGCTTCTGGGCTGAGGGCCTGCACACCTCCACCTACCTTCTTAACCGCCTTCCTTCCGCTGCCTGTCCCGCTCCCACCCCTCACCACGCCCTCTTCGGTACCCCGCCTCGGTACGATCACCTCCGCGTGTTTGGGTGTGCTTGTTACCCCAACACTGCCGCCACCTCTTCTCACAAGCTGGACCCTCGCTCCACGCTCTGTGTCTTCCTCGGTTACTCCCCAGATCACAAGGGGTACCGATGCTTCGACCTTGCCTCCCGACGTGTTCTCATCTCGCGCCATGTGGTGTTCGATGAGTCCGTCTTTCCCTTTTCTGGCACCTCTACTCCTCCGGTCCTTGACCCACCCACCCTGTTTCCCACTGACCCGGTGGTCCAGCCACCTTTCTTGTGGTCTCCTGCAGGTACCGCTTCACCGCGCTCCGCGCCGGCCACCGGTCCCGGCTCCCCTGCGAGTCCGGGCCCCTCGTCCTCTGGCGCGGCCCCGTCTCCTTCAGTTGGTGCAGACCCGGGGCCTTCGTCCCCCACTTCTGCCCCGGGGGGGGTCGTGCCGGTTGCTGACGCCGGATCCCGTCTCGGCACCCGCACCGGCGCCTCCGTCGAGGTTCGCCGCGCCGGTACGGGTCTACCAGCGCAGGCCGCGGCCTCCGCCGCTCGTGGTCCCTTCTCCACCGGGGACACCGACACCACCGCCACTGTCTCCGCCGGCCCGTGGTACCCCGCCGGTCTACCACCCGCCGCTGCTTCACCGACACCCGTGGCATGTTCACCCGATGGTGACACGACACGCGGCTGGCACCTTGCCGCCTCGTGTCCTCGAGGCTTCGACCGATGACGCGGTGGTCTCTCCGGTACCCTCCTCCGTCCGCGACGCCCTGCTGGACCCTCACTGGCGCCGCGCGATGGAAGAGGAGTACGCCGCGCTACTCGCCAACCAGACGTGGGAGTTGGTGCCCCGGCCGCCGGGCGCTAATGTCGTCACCGGCAAGTGGATTTGGACTCACAAGCGCCGAGCGGACGGCTCTCTCGAGCGCTACAAGGCTCGATGGGTCCTCCGGGGTTTCACTCAGCACCCTGGCGTCGACTACGATGAGACCTTCAGCCCGGTGGTCAAGCCGGCCACAGTCCGTACAGTGCTATCGCTGGCACTTGCTCGGTCTTGGCCCGTCCACCAGCTGGATGTCAAGAACGCCTTCCTCCACGGCCTTCTTACCGAGACGGTGTACTGCAGTCAGCCGGCGGGGTTCGTCGACACCACCCGTCCTGACATGGTCTGCCGGCTCAATAAGTCCCTCTATGGCCTCAAGCAGGCACCTCGGGCGTGGAACCACCGGTTCGCTACTTTCTTGCTGGCCCTGGGATTCGTGGAGGCCAAGTCTGATACGTCCCTGTTCGTCTACCACCATGGGGCCGACACTGCATACTTGTTGCTCTATGTTGATGACATTGTCCTCACCGCCTCCAGCGAGCCACTTCTCCGGCGGATCATTGCAGCTCTCCAGCAGGAGTTTGCGATGAAGGACCTGGGTGAGCTCCACCACTTCCTCGGTGTCACTGTTGAGCACCGTCCTGCTGGGCTCCTTCTTCATCAGCGGCAGTACACTCGGGATATCCTGGAGCGAGCTGGGATGTCTGACTACAAGCCCTGCTCCACTCCGGTCGACACTCAGGGCAAGCTGTCGGAGGTTGAGGGACCTCCGGTGGCCGACCCCACTGCGTACAGGAGTTTTGCCGGGGCCCTTCAGTACCTCACCTTCACCCGGCCGGACATTACCTATGTAGTTCAGCAGGTCTGCCTCCACATGCATGATCCCCGGGAGCCTCACCTCACCGCTCTCAAGCGTCTCCTCCGCTACCTCCGGGGCACACTCGACTACGGCCTCCTCCTACACCGGGCATCCTCCACCGACCTCGTCGTTTACACCGACGCTGACTGGGCCGGGTGCCCGGATACTCGCCGCTCCACCTCCGGCTACGCCGTCTTCCTGGGCGGCAACCTGGTGTCTTGGTCGTCCAAGCGCCAGCCGGTGGTCTCCCGGTCCAGCGCCGAGGCGGAGTACCGCGCCGTGGCTAACGGCGTGGCGGAGGCCGTCTGGCTCCGGCAGCTGCTTGCTGAGTTGCACACTCCACCCTCCCGGAGCACACTGATCTACTGTGACAATGTCAGTGCGGTCTACCTCTCCACCAATCCCATTCAGCACCAGCGGACGAAGCATGTCGAGATCGACCTCCACTTTGTCCGTGATCGGGTGGCCATGGGCGAGGTGCGGATCCTTCATGTTCCGACGACCTCCCAGTTCGCGGACATCTTCACCAAGGGCCTCCCGTCCTCGACCTTCGCCGAGTTTCGCTCCAGCCTCAACATCACCGGTGGCTAGTTGCGTCTGTGGGGGGTTGTGTGTGTTCTTTCTTGTTCAGCCTCGAACTCCGCTGCGACGGTAGTTCAGATTGCGAGGGGGTGTTGGAGTATATGTCTAGGCCCATGAGGCTAAGGCCCATGTGGCCCATGTATGGAACCTATATAGCTACCCTTCTAGGGTTAGCCCTAATCAATAAAGTCACTAATTCTAGCAACCATGAGTGGCAGGAAGGAGAATCTGATGCTCACTTTCTGTGTGCATTCAAGTTGAAAATTCTTATTAGTTCCACCTGGCGAGCAATCTTGGAGCTGGATCCCTCAGCATGAATCTTCCGTCAGCATTAGAAAACTGAACAAAACCTGAAGATTCAATTGTCTAACAGACTTAACGGAATGAAACCTAGTAGTGCAGCGGCTCATGTGAAATGGAATTGGTGCATTTGTAATTGTAGGGCTGGCCCTTTTCTGAATTCTGAGTAATCTGAACATGTTCCCCATTTGTCTGTGCTGCAATATATCATTTGGCCTCGTGCCAAGGCCCTGTTTAGATTCCAAAATTTTGCAAAATTTTTCAAGATTTCTCATTACATCGAATCTTTGGACGCATGTATGAAGCATTAAATATAGATAAAAAATAAAACTAATTACATAGTTTAGGCGAAATTCACGAAACGAATCTTTTAAGCTTAATCTGACCATGATTGGACACTAATGGTCGAATAACAACGAAAGTGCTACAGTACCATTTCCCAAAAAAATCACGAACTAAACGGGGCCTTGAGAAAAAAAAAACGTCCGAGAACAATGGCTGATCCCATGAGATTTGGAGGAGAATCTGATGCCCAACCCCAGCCTCTATGTCTGCGGGCATCAGCAGCAGAGCACCTGATTCTTGATTCCACCTGGTGAGTGGTGAGCCCCAATATATCCTCAGGATCGATGGTTGGTTATACATATAACATACTGACACCCTCAAAGAACTCATCAGTCATCGCCCTCGACGAGCTCTCCGGTGGTAGCTGCCTGGCGTGGCGAGATGACTGACGGCCGGCGGCCGGATGGGAGCTACGGGCCGGAGTACGGCCCCGTGCCTCGTGAGCTTGAGTACGCCTTGTACCATCAGTTGCCGTCCAGGAGCAGCAGGAGGTCCCCTTGGCCTCTGCATCATGGGGTACCGTACCATACCAACTCTGTTTTTTTCTCATCTTTGCACGTTTCCAGAGAGATGTGAATTCATTCGTAAGCATTATAGCACTTGTGTGCCTGAGATGGAAATTTAATTGTTCATTCTTGCAAGTTCAAAGCCATGCTTTTGGATTTTGATGATCCAGGATTACCCTTGGAGGCTTCCGGAGCAGAGGTTCACAAGACGACCGTTCGAGCGTTCCAGTTCCTGGTACAGTTCAAAAGACTCTTCTGTCTGCTTTCTCAATCTGAGCTTCAGATGCATTAAATTTTGGACACTAGTTTCAAAAAAAAAAAAATTTTGGACACTTGAACTTGATACTATCATCACCCGTAGCATCTGGCCAACTGATGTTGTGCTCAGGCACCCTTTGCAGCCATACACACCATTCCAAATCCACCATGTCCATGACAGCAGTAGCAGTGGCGCGACCCTAAACCCAAGACAGAGGCGAGAAGACACTGGACTAACCGATGAGGAGTTCAGGGAGGCCATGGATCAGCTCAGGAAGCAGGAATACAGGCCACCGGATCCGCAGAAGAAGCAACAAGGCGGCAGAGGCATCCTCCAGACCAGGAGTGCAACACCACCGTCAACCACCGAAGAGGAGAAGGCCTGCACCGTATGCCTGGAGACATTCCTGCCCGGAGAGCAGGTTGCGATCACGCCCTGCAACCACATGTTTCACCAGGGGTGCATCGCCCCATGGGTGAAGGGGCACGGCAACTGCCCGGTGTGCCGGTTTGCGCTCTGCGAGAGGAGAAACCCCACTGATGCCGCCAACGAAGACGGAGGGATGGATCTGGAGCTGCTGGCGATGGTGAGGGCGATGGAGGAGGCATTCAGCCGGTTCAGGCTCTTCTCAGACTCCACGCCACACTACCACTAGACGAATCAGCATCAGGCACTGAATCTCTTCAGCCTGTAAGATCCCAGACTTGCTAGCACTGCCACGTTGTACTAGGTTTCACAAAACTCCAGTATCATCAGATATGTTGCAATAATGTAAAACTAGATTGTGATTTGCTCCTTATAATGCATTCCATTTGCAATGTCAGACCAGACCAGATAATAACCGCTAACTGTACAAGACAAACTTAAATCTGGAAGTAATATAATTCATTGCACGAGATGTGACATGTTTCTAAAATGTATGCTCCAACTTGTATCATCATAATGGACGAGAACAATCTAAGCAGCATTCTCACTCCAAAGAATTCTAAGCAGGCTCATGTTTACAGCAGAACCAAGAACAATAGATGAGGGTACGGAAAAGCTTTATCTGGACACTAGAAGTGGAAGAGTTCACTGTATGCTACGAATAACAATAGAAAACCCTATTGCCGAAAGTTGCCAAAGCAAGGTGAAAGTTACTCAAGCGCGCTCCAGTTACCAGGACACTCAAGCAAGGGATTAATTTGGCATCTGCAGTCATTTACAGTTTTTACATCGGTAGGTCTTCCTACGGCTGCCGTTCAGCTGTCTCGAATAAGGTTGGTTGGTTCGCTCAAAACATATTTGGGCAGTTCATACTTAGCACCTGGAATGTTAAAACAGACGTATTAACAAAAATGAAAAAATGTGAAAGGATAACAGAAAGGCAAAGAGTCAAGCAGAAAAGCCAGACCCCTTTCATCATAGCAGAGAGTCAGATCAGCATTAGAAACAATTATGCCTGCACTTTCCACAACAGCCTGTGCATGGGATACCTCAGATTCTGATGCAACTCGAAGGGCATCCCAAATTTCTATACAAGTTTCAAAATCGTTAGTGCAAAGAAGTTAAAGAGTGCAACTAGAAATATAAGCAATTATGCATCCAAGCAGATAAAAGGAAGATGAATTAGCTCAACTTATACAAACCAAACAATATACTGAAGACAAGTGAACAAAAACAAAGATGAGAATACCTTTCTGACCACCATAATGAGGAGCGGTGTCCCAAAATTCCTCACGCATCTGCCTGAGCTGGGCCATGGTTATCGGTTGGGGATGCTTCCAAGCTTTGGGCTTCCTCACTTTCTTAGTGCCATGATTGCCATCTGCATATTATAACATAAATGTCACAAGATAAGGTGACAAATAAAAACGATATTAGTTAATTAAGAATGTAGAATCTTCAAAATTTAATCAGTATCATAGTAATTAGTAAATCAGAAAAAAGTGTTATGACAGTAATAGTACAAGGATGCTGTGAAAGAACACGTATACAAGGCAGGAACATGCTCATACATAAAATTGAGAGTAAACAATTCAGTGATTCCCTTGCACACATTTTAAAGGAACAAAAAATGCTAGGCTTTAGATTTAACCTTTATAGTTCCTACCATTATTCTTGGTACTAGGTAACTACTTTCTTACTATGTAGTCTAGTCGACACAAATATATGCATCTTCTAGGGCAACTAGCAAGTTTATCCTTCCTGCCAATTCTTGGTATCAATTAGCTAATTTTAGTGATTGCATGACCTAACCAGCTGATTATCCAGAAACGAAGAGGGCAACTGGTATATGGCCGAGAACAAGATGTAAATGCAATGGTTGAACAATATTCCTCAATAAACATTGACCATTACGATTCAGAAAATAAGCTGCTCAGTTGAACCCACAAAAGTACAATTCTATGCAATGTACAACAACAACAACAACAACATAGCCTTTTGTCCCAAGCAAGTTGGGGTAGGCTAGAGATGAAACCCAAAAGAGACGAGAAATAGTAAACAGTAAAAATATTATGTTAATATTCCTAATATTTAAATCTTCATGAAGTGCCATGTAACTTGAAATATGGAAATGGGACACATCTAAACACATAATATGAATCAGTGTATTGCTGTAAGAATAAATGCCAGATAGCACTAAAAATACAAGCAGAAAGAACGGCAATCAGTGTTTGGCAATCGAAAATTTATTTGATCATAATTATACAGGGTTACAGGCATCCAAAATCAGAACTATGAGTCGCTCTAAAGGAATGCACAACTGTGCATGACTGCATGTTATCAAATAGAGAAACAGACACATCAAGCATAAAACATGATACCCATGGATCACTCTCAAGGATAAGCATGTTTATTATCCATTCTTCATTTTTGGCACACACACTATATTTTCATCAGTCAACTGTCTTGAAGGTTCCTGATACAGGTATGACACTACACACTGCCAAGTTGACCATACATCTCATAGCCGCTCATCATATCACCTCACACAGCTACCAACAAACATAATGACAGCTCATCAAGACAATCTAATGCCTCTTCATGGAATCTAAGATCCAGCTTTCCTACCTACATGTCAGAAACTGATTTATAGCATGATCCACACACTATTCAGATATGCAAAAGCAAAACACAGGTCCAATTCAGGCTTCTGTGGCACTTAGATGTTTCAGAAGGAACACCCTGCTATTGCCATTACAGAAGCAGTACAAGCCCCCACATCCCATTCTCACATTCACAGGAATGTTTCCTCACAAACTGAAATGTCTACAAAAGGCATACTAGAGAGCAAAGGATTCCACAAATCACTACGGCTCCAAGAACGACGACCTTCTGGCAATTCTTTCGAGCTACCAACCAGCAAACCAAGACATCAAGTGCAGGCGACTTGATCCTTAACACCCCCAAGACTTCACAAAATTACAAAGACCTCGAATTGATAATCTGACCCAACTGGAACTAAAGGAGTCCACCCAGGACCCCATCCCTTCCGACCACACGATCGGTCGCAACTCGCAATTCCCTTCACCGCAACCAGTACCGCATTGCGCCGCACAAAGCCCTCCCAAGATCGCAACCTAGCAAGAGACCTAGAAATCCTGAGACCAAAGAACCGTCGTTCCCCAAGAAAACCCCGATTCCAACAACACGGATCGCCTAGCGAAGCAAATAACTTGGGGATCGGGATCGTCAGCTCTTACCGCTACTTCCTCCGACATCTTTGGTGGCCGGGGTGGATCCTACGCAGCCCATGGGACGGGAGGCAGTCCGCCGCGTCTCAGCGGCGGCGAGGGAGTAGGGTGTGGGGGCGGCGGCGCTGGCTTTGGCTCGGCTTTGCCTTCCCACGAAAAGAAAACGAACGGAAAGCGACTGTGTTTTTTTCTTTCATGGGATGGCTCAACTCATGATCCGGGGCTTTTTACATTTTTATCATTATTAAGATGAACGTTTATCCGTTTAGCACTCTTATCTTATCTCTTTCAGCTTTAGTATGGGAAGACAAGTTTGAGTTACACAAATACCACATTTGCATAAGTGGCAAGCCACGTCAACCGGACATGCTAGAGTCCAGTCAGCAGGCTCGGGTAAAAAGACACCGCTGCCCCTGACCTCTTTCTTCATTACGTTGCCTCAACTCCTTTTTTTTGCGACAAACGTTGCCTCAACTCAAGAACTCAAGAAAATGACAGATTTTCAATGACAGTGGAAAGCTTGATGACAGAATTTAAATTACCACATTTACGCTGCCCCTGGCCACATTTGTTTTCAATGACAGATAGTTGACATGGATCAACTTAAGAAAATGACAGAATGTATCACAATAACAATAACAGAAAGACATCACATTGTACCCATTACTTAAGGTAGCAAATTTAGACCATTACAGAGTCTCCGATAACATGCATAGATTCAAACCATTACATAAAGTACCATGCTGCTCGTGGAGTAGCAATTTATGGGCATACATATTTAGTTTAGAGCCCATCTCATTACATAAAAAGGCCAAGCAAATCTTAATGTTTATGGCCATCCAAAATATACAGAACTTGCACAAATCATCTTGGCAAAAGAAAAGGGGTCAGGCTCTTCACTTTTTCTTTCTTCCAGCCTTCTTCTCTGGTGTCTTTTTCACCTTAGTTGCCAACACCTTTCTCCTAGGAGTCATCTTTGTTGGATGTACTTGAATTTGCAGTGCATCTTGTTGATCTTGTGCAAATAAGGACCTTTGCAAAATAAAGTTTAATTAATGATGGAGAATTGTCCAGGTTGAAGTGCACATTTATTTCAGTGTCAGAGGAAGAAGAGGTGTACCTGCTAGCTGTAGTGGGCTCGGTTGGTGGATCTGGGCGCCGAACTTGTAAAGCCATGGCCTCAATTACTTCATCTGCAGCCTGTGCTTCTTCCCTTGCTGCTCTTTTGGCTGCCTCCCTTGCTTCTGTTGCCCTGAGCTCAGCTTCTTCAGCCTCCCTTCTTGTTTTTTTTTCTGCTGCTTCCTTCTTTAGAGTTGCTCTGGTCCTCGGAGTTGTTGCTTCTGCAGTAGTAGTAGCAGCCTTGGCCTTTTTCCTCCCCACCTTAGCTGTGGTCTTCTTTGTTCTCTTCCTGTACAAGTGGTAGGATTAGTTGCTAATGTACAAAGTGTTACCAGTTAGTAATGATCAAAATGCATAGAAAGTTCCTTTTCTTGGTACCAGTGTGTGGACATTTCCAGCTACCAGCCCTATGCCCATACTCTTTGCAGTTAGGACATATCACTTGTCTAGTTGCCTTACCCCCTGTCTCCCTAGCAGATTTGATCCTATTTTTCCTTAGTCTTCATGCTTCTCTCTTCTTCTGGCATGGAGGGTGACAGAAGAAGCCTTTGTTCACTTCAGGCCACTGGCTTCTATATGTGATGTTAGGATTTATACCCTCATATGCGGCTTGGAATTTCTGAACTAAGTAATACTGGTCCACAAACTGACCCATGTCTGGTTGCCTAGTTCTGGTAATCACAGTCAATGCATGTGGGCAAGGTTGCCTAGTTATCTGCCATTGCCCACATGTGCAAACTTTCTGAGGAAGGTACACAACATGCCTCCTTACTTCTTCATCCTTGTACATCTCTATCACCTCAGCTTGATTTGGGTGGTCTTTGGACATGGTCAGATGGGATAGTCCCCTTGATGCTGCATTCAATTGATGGATGATCCCAGGTAATATATCAGGTGACAGGGCTGCTTCTATCTTTCTCCTTTTACCAAACAAGACCATTATCTGCTCTCTGATTGCATCAGCCATCATATGCGGAGGAAGGTCCTTGTGCTCTTTGATCCAAGAATTCCATTATTCAGCTAGGTTGTTGGTAATATAGTCACACTTGATGTCATCACAAAACTTGCTTCTAGCCCACAAAAAAAATGGTGTTCATTCAGTCATTTATGTACATCTGGGCTTGCTTCCAAGACTTTGTCAAAGAAATACTTGTACTTGTGTGCTGAGTAAGCTTTAGCTGCAGGCCACATATTTTTTGCAAACACATCACCAGTGAAGTATTTCTTCATGTTCTCCATAAGATGCCTAAAACACTCTCTCATCTCTGCTTCTGGAAATACAATTTTAACAGTTGACTCCAAGCCTTTGCAAGCATCAGTGCATATAGCTAGCTTATTCATGGGTCCAATGACCTTCCTTAGTTGTTCCATAAACCAGACCCAGTTCTCCTTTGTCTCTGAGCCAAAAAAGCCAAATGCCAAAGGAAACATCCAATTATGCCTATCTAGAGTTAAAGCTGCAGGCATGTGGCCATTCTACATCCCATTGAGGGTTGTGGAATCTACACTTATGTACTATCTACAGCAATTCAAAAATCCATCTATACTAGCTTTGAATGCACAGAAAAATCTGCTAAACTTAATTTTGCCATCTTCATGATCAGTGACAGTGTCTATCTCTATAACACTACCAGGTGATCTCAACTCTATCTCAGCCTTGAACCTATACAAAAAATCGAAAGAATCATCCCATTTACCAAATAACTTATCCGCTGCTCTCTTCCTACCATTGTACACTGTCATATAGGGGATGTCAAGCTTGTACTTAAAAAACTGCTCCTTTTTCAGTTCAATGGCTCCCATCTGTGGGTCCTTCTTGAGGTAAGGTACTGCTCTCTGTGCCACCCAACCAATATATGCCATACTGCTTTCAACCCTTTCAGTAGATGCACATTTATGCTTCTATGGATTGAATTGTATCTGCATATTTAAAACAAAGGTAAATATGAGGACAACATAATAGGAACATTGGTCAAAGCTATGAAGATGGCCTAAGAAAAGAAAGATGACATTAAAAAATACCCTGACACTGCCATCATGTTGAGTTCTAGCTCTAATATACCATGGGCACCCAAGAGCAGAACAGCAAGCCCTGAATCTGGATGTGTCTGAATGCTCAGTGTTGTACTCAAACTGCCCCTTTATAGCATGCTGCCTCATAGCTAGCCTGAACTCATCCATGCTGGGATGGATAATGCCAACACTCATATCAGGATTTTCCCTATCCCAATCCTGCATTGGTTCTTCATCCACTCTATCATCCATATTAATAGTTGCCTCATTCATATCTGCCTGCATCTGTGCTGACATAGCTGGAATAGGTACCTCTTGTCTTGTTGCAGGTGCTGCCTCCTTGAATCCCATTGCCTCATAAACCATGTCCTCATCAGCAACCTGTTTTGCTAACCCATCATCATCAGCATTCCCTACTATAATTAGACTACTCCAATCAACTGCTACAGGCATCTGAGTAGGCACTAGTGCTGGAGAACTGCATGTATCACCAAAACCTTCAGCATCATCATGCATAGCACTTGGACCACTTCCCTCATTTGGCCCACTGGTGACACCAGATACACATCCACCTCTAGAAGCAGCATAACTGACATGACCAGAAGAAGCATCCTTCCTAACGACATCTACTGAAATAACAACACATCTCTGATCCCATTTGTCCTTAATCATCTGTTGGAAGTGCTCATCCCTCCTGATCTTCCACTCAGACCTAGTATCCTGGTCAAGAACCCATGCTGAAATTGTTTAAGATCGCCCCAGAACATCTTAGTGGCTAATTCCTCATGGAAACGAGCAATAGAGTACTCAGAATTTGTATCCAGCCATAGTTCATGTTCCTGCTCTGGAATTTCAACTAGCCCATATCGATCTGCCTTAGCCACATATTTCGCAACCTTAACAAGTAGTCTAAATGCACTGCTAGGATCGATCCTGGCATCATGGTAAACAATGAATTGTATCGGGAAATTAGACAGTACCCAACTCCTCTCATTTAACCTACAGCCAGGTTGAGTAAGCACTTACCAAAGTGGGCAAACACTGCTAGCCATTGTCACTCGGGTTGACACAGCCTCTCCCCCTACATCACCAGCCTGGTAATCATGCAAGCACAGAGATCGCCATGTCAGTGGTGTGACCAAGAAAACGGAAATTAGTAATTACTCATTAGTAATCACATGGCATCAGGAAATATGAAGAACTGTATTAAATAATTCCATGGTCATGTTCATGTTCTAGGTATAGCATATATCCAACAAGCAAACTGTTAAGCCATGCTATCAATATCATATTTGAGGTATATTTTTTCAATTATTTGATAGAAATGTATTAAATAAATGAGCACAATGCAGTGAACTACTTAACACAAGTTCACTGAAAAAACAATGCAGTACTAACTAGAACTGCCTACAATAGGAAAATTGCACACAAGGAAAATGGCACAAATGTCAAGGAAAAAAATCCATGTTATGCCAGAGTTCCCTCAGAGAATTTGAACCTTGTATTGACAAATCAACTAGCATGACACACAACCCTAATCAGAGAAAAAGCATATCAAAACTTGGGTGGAGACCGTACTCAGGCAAAGGAAAGCCCATCTAAAGGCCCAACGCAGCCGAATATATATACCACGAGTAACCACCACCAGACTCCATCTCTGTCTCACCCTCTTCCTCTCCCTCTCAGGCCTCATCTTCCACTTTCCGCAGTCCGCATAAGGCACTCGCCTGCATCTCCATGCGGGCATGTGCAGAGCACCCGTTGCACACTGTGCTGCGTTCTAGGGAGAGAACACCGGTAGCTCAAATCTGGCAAGAAACGGCCGAAGCAGGCGAAAGGGACCGGATGTGGTCTGTGGAGGTGCGGCTCAAATCCGTTGGAGCCTGCTCCTGCTACTGCTGTGTAGATCAGAGTACTACTAGATCCATCGATCTACAACATGCTTGTGCATTGGAGCCGCAGCTTTTGCTCCTGCCCTCTAGATCTGTGTGCTACTGGATGTTCTGTGAGTGCACTGATGTATGTCCAATGCATTGCGTGCTTGTGCAATGGTGCCTCCTTATTTTTATTGGAATTTCATGGTGTTCAATTTGTTCTTCTCCAGCACTTTTCTATGGCTGTACTCTTCTTCGAACGGGCGCCAGATGCGGCCTCCAGATGCACTCTCGGGAGATTAAGGGCACGTACCTTGGTGCGTCGCGCGAGGGGTACCACCGGCGGCCTCCAGATGCGGTCACCGAAGGGGCGTTGGCCAGAAGCGAGGGGAGGGTCGCAGGCGGCGGTGGCGAACGGGGAGGAAACGACGGGAGCGGGAGGAACGAAACGTGCGAGCGGATGAGGGCGGACCCGACGCCGCGGCGTAACGAAGAAAGAGGCCAGGGGCAGCGGTGTCTTTTTACCCGAGCCTGCTAACTGACTCCAGCGTGCCTGGTTGGTGTGGCTTGCCACATACGCAAATGTGGTAATTGTGTAACTCAAACTTATCCCGCATGCTAAAGCTGAAAGAGGCAAGATAAAAGTGCTAAATGGATAAACGCTCATCTTAATAATGATAAAAATGTAAAAAGCCCCATGATCTGAAGTGGAGCTCATGAAGCAACTCATCACCCACGTATGCCCGATGGATTAAAGCCACTGTTCACTCAACACAAGCCATATATGTGTTGTCTCTTCAGGGCCCCATGGTCTGCACACTGCTCAGTTTTATCCAGAGAAAGTTTGGAGCGAAATGCAGGGACCAGATATGGTCCCAACAGTCTAAAGCCACAACTCCCACCACAGTGCGCTCCCTAGCTGTTGCTTCTGACTTTTGTCAGATGAGGCGATGGTCTCTTCTGCAAGACAACCTGACACTCTACGAGGCTATAATTCCCTATGACATGGAAGTCTGGAGCTGAGGTGGACACTGAGGTAGCACACCACTGTGGTGCGTTGGGGAAGGCCTCAGGGACCATCTCGCACTGCAGGCCCCAACACATGTTGGAGGATGTGTTTGCCCTCTCAGGGACAACGACACGGCACGGGGTGGGTGCGGTCGTCGGGACAAGCGCAAAGCCGTTGGGCTAGGGCACAGGTAGGGTCGTCGGGGCATGTGTAGGCGTGTAGCCGCTGCTGATAAGGGCGGAGCTACATGCATCATAGTGGGTGCAGTCACACCCACGGGAAAAGTAAAACAATACCCACAAGGCAAGCAGCATCCCTCTCGGATTTGCTCTAGCTCCGCCCTTGACCGTCGGGTGCACCAGCTGCTAGGCACGCACGGGACGCTGGGGAAGAAGAAGATCGAGAAGAGCCACCAAGGAAGAAAAGATCAAGAAAAAAGAAGACCGTGAGATGAAAGAAGAAAAATAGAAAATGATGAAAAAAGAGAAGGGTATTATGGTCATTGTAACATCCAAGATGTTACTAAGCAATTAAAATTTTGATCTTGTCATCATCATGCATAATCATCAAGCATTAAGACATTATCATATGTCATGTTTCAATTTAACCATATCAATGTTGCATGTGCCTTGTCAAATTGTTTTATGCAATAATGTCAATGTTGGTAATTATGAAACTCTGTGAAATTTTCATATAAAAAATTAGTGAAATAATTAAAATTTTGCTTAATTAAACATGTTAAACTTGAACTCCAAGTTTGAAATTGGATTTGAACTCCATGACCTGGTTGAGTTGTTTGAAAAGTATTTGTTTACTAATTAATTACCAAAATTGCTAATTAGTATTTTATTAACCCTAATTCAAATTCAAAATCCTACTTTCAAAACTATTGAGAATTTGGTGATGGTCAAAAAGAAAAGTTGGAGATCTCGAGAAGTTGAACGACTTTCATTTTTGGAGATTTTCGAGTTGCTATGCAAATTTGGAAGAAAAAGAAATGAGTTGGTACAGTAGACAGACGTGCTCTCTTTCTTCTTCTCCTCTCCTCTCTCACTGTCGCCGGCGTTGCCGTGGCGCCTTCTCATGCCTGGACGCGCGCCGCCCGCGTGGCTCGCTCGAGGAGTTGTTGGCACGCCTAGAACCATCGCGCGCGCCCGTTTTTAACATTCCGTCGGCTGCCGTCTTCCTCTTTCTCCCTCTCTGCTCCATCGCCATGGCCGGCAGAACGAGCTCGTGGCGCCGCTGCTGTTTCCGCTGCTCCTAGCCACTTTGCGCCGAACCAGCACCGTCGTTGTCCCTTGCTTCTGCGCGCCCGCTTGCCGAGTCCACCGTGGCCGGGATACCTGGGTGTGCCGCTGGGCCGTTGCCGGCGCCAGGTCGCGGCCATGCCAGCCGTCTGCTGCATTGGTCCACCCGACCGGAGCCGCTATGAGTGGCGCCGCGTCCGCCTGCAGGTGCGTTCGGGCCTAGCGTTGCGCGCGCGCCGCCGTTGTGCAGCCACCGTGCGTAGAGCCGCCGCCGCCAACCATCGCCGCGCAGTCGCTCTGCCGTTCAATGCCGTGCGGGTGGCCGCCCCATCACCGGCCACCTGCAGCAGCGTAGAGAGCACCTATGGGTGCGGTCGGCCATCGCGGTGCCCGCCGGCCGGTTCTCATCCGCCGTTGTGGCTTTCCTCCGCCGGAGTTTGTCTGGCCGGCCAGTGCTCTGCTCTGTGGAGATGGGGAAGGAGTGAGGTGGGAAATAGAAGCTTTTCCGGGGTGTTAGGTGAGAAAACTGTGACTCACATGAATAGTCCTAAATAAGGATGAAAACGGTCGGAAACGGTCGGAAAACTCCTCAACCATTTTCTACTTTTACATTTGAATACGAAAACGAAAGCGAAAACGGTAAAGCCAGACACGAAAATGAACGCGAACGTACGGAATATCGAAAATTTCGAAAACGAACCCATTCAAGCGAAATTATATCGAACACGGTCGGTATACGAAAATTCAATACGGAATACCAATCCACAATGTATAACAATTAACAAGTGCCATCATGGCAAATTTCGAGTGCAAGAGAGCGGACTTATCAATTTGGTTTCTTTGAGCAGAGAAAAAAAAGAAAAAAAAAGAGGAAAATTTGAGATGCCATCGGTATTAGACTAGAAAGGATAGCAACAACGTCCGGCCCGTCTAGCTCTCTCTTTTAGTCAGTCCAGTCACATGCAATGCAACAACAGCGCCACGTGAAGCCAGATGCAGCCATGCAAGCATACAGCACCGTGCGAGGTGATTAGTCCTACCTCCACGACTGAGGGAGGGGCGACGGGGTGAGCTGCCTATATAATGCGGCCAATGGGCATCAGTGCTCCACACTAACCTTTGCCTAGTTGCCTGGACAGTAATGATTGACAACAAAATTCGGTTTAAACTGAATTTTGAATTCGGGATATTCCGAATTAAAAGTAGAAAAGTAGAAAACGGTCGGAAAATGTCTAAACCGTTTTCTACTTTTACATTTAAAATATGAAAACGAAAGCGAAAACGATAAAGTCGGACACAAAAATACGAATTCGATCCGACAAAATACAGAAAACGATACGGTTCGATTCGGAATATTTCCGTTCTATTTTCATTCTTAGTCTTAAATAGTGCATGTTTACCTCGGGTTAATTTATAAATAATACAGGGTCTTTTCTGCAAAATGGTTAGGCCATGCCTGGGCAGGCCGCGCTTTGCCAGCCTGCCATCGCGTGTGGGCTGAGTTGGGCCAGATTCGGCCCAAGCAATCTTTTTCCTTTTTATGCATTTTTGTTAATTACCAATTATGTGCTGATTTTTGTAAATTTCGTCACTAATTATAGGAGCATTATAATACTATGAAATTTTTGTGTAGTCTCTTCATAATGTACTCTACCTAGGAAAAATATGAAACAAGTATTTTCAGTACTTTTGGTATGATGAAAAAATACCTCTTTTAATTAAGAAATGCAACTTCTATAATTTTTGTAGGCCAAAATAAATATCCAAAAATTGTGAAATTTGTTTTGACATTGTTTTATGATATAATCAACCTCCAAAAAAGTTTTATACTATTTTGATAATTTTTAATTATCCACTTAATTATATGCCTTTAATCAAATAATGAATAAAAGTTAAAGCAATTAGGATAATTCTTATTTGATTATGTGATCTTTTGGGTTGCTTGGAGACCTTGGGACATGAAACATGATGATGTTCCTTGGCAACTTATTAGTTGATTGTGTTCATGATTGAGTTGTTAATGAAATGACTAAAAGTGATTAATGTTAATTACTTGCAATTGTACCGTGAAGGAAAGTTGTATTCAAGGTTCTTAAGTTGTTTAAATTCTGTTATGCACTTGTATGCCTCTCATCATGCATCATGTCATGCATCATTCTAAAGCATGCATCGTCATATTACGTGTAGCGTACGTGAGTACGTGAGTGAGAAGGTCCATGTTGATCAAGTTTGGAGAAGGTCCATCCATCAGTGGTGACAATGTCGAGTCTAACTCCGTGGTGTCTCTGTGGAACTAACCTTGTCTGCTAAAACAGGCAAGCTCCAGACATACAACCACTTTTCTATTTTATGAATGCTTTATTATACCTTAAGTCTAGTGTAATGTGCATTAAGTTAGTAGGAGTTGGTCGATACCGTTGTTGCATGATTACCTTGATCTACACTTATATCCAGATGATATATCCCACTAGTACGTGTAAGTCGATCTCTTATGCTTAGTAATACTTAGACTTCGGTAGAAGTCGAATGGTGGTTTCATCGTTCGCGAGAAACAGGTTTACCTTTGCTTCTCCTGACCTAACGACGGGTCATGAGAGCATATGAATATGAATATGGTAATATTAAGCTGAGACCGAATAGGTAACTTACATTGAGAAAGGAGTCTCAATGTAGTGTTTTCGTCTATGTCGATTAAGGAACGTACCGTTGATTGAATTGTGTGTGTCAAGTCTTTGCAACTGGCCACATGCTCCGATAAGCCTAAGACCTCGGTAATTCTATCATGTGAACGACCGATAGCACACTAGAAGTGGAGAGATGGTGAGAGTAGTGTGTACCTTCGTAACAGATTCGAGGCGTACTGTACTCTCGGGTGGCGTTGGACCCAGTCAAGTTTTGGAGGATCCGGGTGAAGGTTGATATATGTAGGTTTGAGCCTTACATATGTCATGTGGTTAGGGATCTCCAGCTGGGTATAATCGATTCGAATCGTCGTTGCTCCTCGGTTATGGAGACTCAATTCTCTGTTCATCATCGTAGTTAACAATAGTACATGGTGATTATGGAAATGAGGTAAAGAGATGGATATGAGATGTGATGCTTAATTCAAGTGATTGAGATAGAATAGGTGCAAATCTCTCTAAAATAAGCTTCACTAAAAACTAATGTTAAAACTTGTTTAAAATATTGAAAGTAAGGTTTCACTTATAGTAAAGATTTTCTGCAAAACTCCTTTTTTCTAGCTCTACTACTTCCCTTAAAGCCAGCATATCCTTGGAGTCTTTTCTTTTCATCGGGTAAGTCTTGCGGAGTACAATTGAGTACTCAGGGTTTGTTAACCCCTCTTGCAGGTACTGACTGGTACTGCTAATCAGATCATGCCAGTGGGCTCGATGTGATCTGGTTGTCATCTCCTGACTTAGGTGCTCTACTTAAGTTGTCTTTTGTAGTTCTACTCAACTTCTGCAATTAAAGTTAAGTTTTAAAAGTAACTTGTTTTTGATATGTAAAATATTGTTTTAAATTCTTCTGCACTCCTGTAAGGTCCAAATGGCTAGAGCGGGGGTGAATAGCCTATTTAAAAATCTACAAGCTTCACTAAACAACCACGTTAGTATAAAAGATGGCTAAGCTAATTCTAGTACTAGCTCAACTACTCTAAGCAAGCCACCTATACAATTCTAGTGAAGCAAGGCTATGATCTCTAGTACACAACAACAAGGCTAAGTGTAACACCTCAGGTGTTATAGTGACTAATTAATCTGCCATGTCATCATATTGCATCACAAAGCATCCATGTTTAGGTCAACCATGTTATGCATTAACTAAAATGAGTTTACCTTTCTAGGTTGAATGTGCTCTCATTGGTGTGACTCGATCCGAAAACCTTAATTTCGAATGTCACCGCAAATACTTAGTTTATGTCCTGCGTAAATTGAGGTGTGTGACTGTGTTACACACTAGTGCCAAGTGTAGGGTATCAACTCAAATACAACATGTAAAATGAAGCTCCAAGTTTGAGTTTGAATTGGAATCCAAAACTTGTCGCAAGTTTCCCGATTCCAATTTGAATTCAAAATTGGGACGTTATTAAAAGATTTTCAAAAGTTAAATTGGTCAACCAAGAGTGGCATTTGGTCAACTATGTGATACTTGACCCAATGATGCCCTTGGATGATGGTTTGCTCATTAAATAATCACCAATTAAGGTAGCAACCAATTTCAATTTGAAATTCTTCCGAAAACCCTAAAATCCAAAAACCCTGATTTTACCCCTTTTAAAATAATTCAAAATCTAAGCAAAAAGTGGGAAAAAGTTTAAAACCAAGTTTGTAGAACTTTTCAAGGGCTACAACTTTGGTGTTTTCAGTTTTCAAAGTTTTAGTGTAAAATGTGGAGCAATTTTGAAAAGAAGCAAATTTCAAATTTGACCCCTTTTCATCCTCAAATTCAAATTTCAAAATGGAGGCAGAATTTGAAAATAGTTTGAATAGCAAAGTTGTAGGTATTGGCTTGAGGTACAACTTTGGTGTTGGGAGTTTTTGACGTTTCAATATAAAATTGAAAGTAATTTCTAAATTACCAAATTTCTGAAAAGTGTCCCCTTTTGATTTTAAATTCAAATTTCAAAATCCAGCTCGAATTTGGAAAAGTGTTCAATACAAAACTTGTAGACCTTGAAATTATGAAGATTTCATATCTTGGGAATTTTTCAAGTTGCTACATGATTTTGAGAGTAATTTGATAAAATAGTTTGAAATTGCAAAAATTAGGGGGGGAGTGCTACAGTGCTCGCCAATGGCGACCGGCCAGTGGCCGGTATGGGCGCCGGAGTGCCGTCGTGGCCGTCCAGTGCTCTTACCGTGACCATTGCCCTATATATAGCCTGAGTTCACCGTGGAGTCGTTTTCCTTTTTCGGTTTGCCGTCACCACCGCTTAGCTCCGCCGCTCGCCGTTGCCGCCGTTGAGCCACCACTAGCCACGCAAACTGCATCATCACGTTCGCCTCGCCCTTACGCATCTCTTGGTCCGCTTGAACCAGTCCAATTTCACCTGAATCGCCCGCAACCACTGTTCCCGTTCCCAACTCCGGCGGCCGAGCGCCACTGAGCCGCCTCACGTGGCTAGCTCTCTCCACCGTCTCCCAGCGCCTCCTTGTGGCTTTGTTGCAGTCGCTGTGAGCTCCTGTTGCTTCTCATGCTTTCGTTTTAGACGCTACCATCGTGGATCGCCGGGACGCCGATCACCGCAAGCACCGTGCCGCCATGGCCGGTGAGGTGTTACCTCTAGGGCGTTTACGGTCGCATGAGTGGTCCGGTGAGGTTCGCGGTGAAGAGTAGACCGTGTTAGATCGGTTAGTTGGGTGACCGACGTCGTGATCACCGGTCGGCCGCCGTGCGGGCATGGCCGGGTCGCGCGAGAGAGAGAGAGAGCGGAAGGAGGGAGATGACTGGTGGGGACGAGATGTCAGCGAGAGAGAGAGGCGCGAGCGTGGCTGGGCGGGCCGAGTTGCTGGGCCGCATGGGCGCAGGTGCGAGCGCGCGAGCGTGAGCGTGCGGGCTGGCCGTGCGGTTGGGCCGAGCCGGAGGAAGGAAGGGAAGCTGCCCGATCGGCAGTTTTTGTTTTCTTTTTCAAAAATGTGAATAGTAAGAGTATTTGTTTATTTCATTAGAATTTCTGTGGAGTTCCAAAAATAGTGAAAATTTTTGAGTAAGCTTTTCAAGGTGTAAAATGATTAGGAAAAATATTAAATGCTAATTTTGATTACTTTTTGCAAGTTATTTAATTAGCTCAATTAAATGTTAAATACAACTTCCATGAATTATAGTAATTAAAATATTAATCCAAAAATCATGAAATTTATTTTAACACTATTTTAGGCCATGATTAATCTATAGAAAAAGTTAAGCTCATTTAGATGAAGTATGATTTATTATTAATTATGCCCTAATTAATTAAATGTTTAAATAAATGTTATTTGATAACTTTAGGTGTTGTGTGCCCTTTTTGATTGAGTGATGACCTTGGGTCACTAATTCTTGGTGATCTTTGGCGCCTTAATTACTTGTTCGAGCTCGTTAGTAACATGTTCAGTAAGAAATGTTAGTGTCGCTTAAGTTATCGCTGTTAGTTAGTAGGTTTTACTGTTTTGCGACTTTACCGCGAAGGAAAGTTGTACTCAAGTCGTAAACCGTGGCATATCATCGTCAAGCATCATGTTTATCCCCGCATCATGTTGAAACATGTTATATGCTCGTGTAGTTTCTGCTTTCGAAGAAGTCGACGTTGGCGAGCAAGTCTCCGGAGAAGAGCTGTCTTCGGTGGGTTCCGGACCGGAAGTCGGAGTTTTTGAGCCCGAGTTAGCCGTCTCGTCAGAGCAAGGCAAGCCCTGATGCATTTAAACCCTATCTTGAGTTTTTCAAATCTTTATTATCTATACTATGGTTTACTGCATTAAGTACTTAGGAGTTGAGTGATAACCCAATTGCTGCATTGTCATACTAGATTATTGCGATATCACCCTTGATACTTGTTTTACTGAAAAGGCGTAGTATGCTTCGCTATGCTTAATGAGTTAGGCTTTTAAATGAAATATTTATGTGGCCATGATGGCATATTTGAAGAATAATGAAATATGAGAATGAATTAGAAGATCGGGCGGGTGGTTTGGCCACTGCTAACTTGCATTGCGAAAAGAGTCTCAATGTAGTGTTTCCGCCTTGTCAGTTAAGGACCGTCCGTTGCAGTCCTGTTTGTGTTTCGAGACTTTGCAAGTAGCCTTATGCCTTGGGTAAGCCCAAGATGTTAGTGATTCCATCACAAGAACGTCTAACCTCGCACTGGGAGTGGAGAGATGGCGAGAGTAGCGTGTACCCTCGAGGCTAGAATTGAGTCGGGTTCGAGGAGTACTGTACTCTCGGGTGGCGATGGACATGTTCTGGTTTTGGGAGATCTAAATGAGGGTTGACATATGCAAGATTTGGTTCTACATATGTCGTGAGGTTAGAGATCCCCAGCTGTAAGGTCCAAATGGCTAGAGGGGGGGGTGAATAGCCTATTTAAAAATCTACAAGCTTCACTAAACAACCATGTTAGTATAAAAGATGGCTAAGCTAATTCTAGCACTAGCTCAACTACACTATGCAAGCCACCTATACAATTCTAGTGAAGTAAGGCTATGATCTCTAATACACACCAACAAGACTAAGTCACTAAGCTACTTACTCCTATGAGATAAAAGCTACACTAAGCAAACTACACTAGGACTACTACAAGAAAGTAAAGAGCAAGTGACTTGATTCTTATACCAATGATGTAGAGAAGTAATGCACTCGAAGAATCAATCACAATGATCAACCATAAGAGAAATCCTCGGCAAAGAGATGACACAAGACTTTTTTACCGAGGTTCACTTGCTTCCCAGCAAGTTACTCCTCGTTGTGGCGATGCACCCACTTGTCGGTTCGCGAGCTAATCGACTATCAAGAGTCGAGCCCTCGGTGGGCGTCGCACAACCGCACACAAGATGGGGATCCTCCAAGCCACGAGCTCCACTAGAGTATCTAATTTGCGAACTCCCACGGGGAAGGATCAAGAACCCCTTACAACACTTGATGAGGGCTCCAACTATCTTCAATTGTGAGCTCAATCACCTCCGCTGCTCCAAGCCGTCTACTGTGTCGGAAAACACGGAAGAGTAACAAGAAATCCGCAGCAACTCGAAGAACAAGTGCCTCTAGAATGCAACTCTCAAGCAATGCACTTGAATCTCACTCAATCTCACTCAAGATGTGCAACTAAGCAAAGAGATGAGTGGAGGGGTTGTTCTCTAGCTCAAAGGATGTCTCTAGGTCTCAAAAAGTGCAAGAGTTACCCTCAAACCCTGGCCAACTTCTATTTATAGCGAAGGGGTATGCAGCTAGCCGTTACCGGACGACACAGTGCAAAACGTACTGACCGGACGCGTTCGGTCACTATAGGACAAGCGTGAACAGTGCGTGTCAGAAGTTACCGTTGTCATGACCAGACCCGCTCCAGCGTTTGACCGGATGCGCTGCACCTGGCGTCCGGTCGGAGTCCAATAAGCTCCCACCGTGACCGGACGCATCCGATCGCATGTGACCGGTACGCGCCGCGCGTCCGGTCGGCTCTATGACTGGCTCTGCCCCTCTGGCTGCCTGACCGGACGCTCCAGTTCCGTGAGGGACCGGACGCGCCGGTTGGAAACCCTAGCACTCGTGCGCCTGACAGCTGCTGAAAACTGATCGGACACGTCCGGTCAAACCACGACCGCGTCCGGTGCAGCGTCCGGTCACCACAGTGACCGCCGTTCGCCTCCGTTTCTTTTCCGACTTCCGGCACAGTAGAAAATGGGCATTTCACTTCCCCAAAAAGCGCCGAATCCCGCCTCACAAGCTCGGCGGGAGGGAGAGAGGAACCCAAACCCCTCTCTACCGCTCAAACTCCACCGCCTTTGCAAATGTGCTAACACCACTAAGTGTACACCACCATGTGCATGTGTGTTAGCATTTCACAAACATTTTTCAAGGCGTTATGTTAGCTCTCTACTAGATCCTAATGCATATGCTCAAGACATTGATCTAGTGGCACTTGATTTTCGAGCTAACCGTGATTGCCCCTCTTGATAGTCGGCTATGTATCCTAAATCCGGTCAATCACTTCTCTACTCAACTTAGACCAACAAAAGAAAAACCCTATGGTTATACCTTTGCCTTGCGCTCTTAGATCCTTCTCCTCCACTTGATCATCATGTCCATCATTTCATGTGCATCTCCACCATGATCATCATTTCATGTCCATGCACTATCTCTTTGTGATCTTGTGGCCACCACTCCTTGCCACATACACCTTCATCACATGTGTTGCTTATGCCTAACTCAAAACACTTAACACATGGCATTAGCAACTTGGTGTCATTAATTACCAAAACCAAACTTGGGCTTTCACCAGCTGGGTATAATTGGTTCGAATCGTCGTTGCTCCTCGGTTATAGAGACTCGATCATCTGTCCTGCATCGTAGTTGAGAACTGGAATTGAAAGGAATAAAGAAAGGATCTTGATGAGAATTACTTTGATCTAGATTAGGATCACTTAGAATTGGTTAATGAACCATCAATGATAAAAATAAAAGGTTAAAAGTAAGGACTTACTTTAGTAAGCTTTTTCGCAAAATAATGTTGATTCTTGAATACCCGTACTTTGATTCCCTAAAGCTAGCATGCCTTTGGAGTCTTTTTCTTAGTCGGGCAAGTCTTGTTGAGTACTCTCATACTCAGGGTTTGTTAAACCCCTTGTTGCAGGTGCGGTTTATGAACAAGTCTGCTTTGAGCCTTGTTGCATGACCGTTGTGGCTGAAGAAAGTGACGACGAGTAGGCTGTGTGGCCTCTGGGCAAGGCACTTCGTTTGTGTGTTTGTAATAAAGTTACTACTGATACTTCCCTACTACCGGTTTGTAATAATGCTACTTAAGGTTTGAAATTTGGAAACTGTGGTTTATAAACTTAAGTTATTGTAAGACTTCCGCTACTTTACTCTGATGGTATTTTGAATAAACTATTGTAATATTGCAATACTCCTGTGATTGGATCCTGTTCAGAGGAAAGCAGCCCTTTTAAGTTATGAGGAACATAAGTACAGCTGTCAGAGGTCATTATGACGATGACAGGTACATGTGGGCCATCATAATTAGGAGGTTCTGTGACACTAAGTCCCTAAGCTACTTACTCCTATGTGATAAAGGCTACACTAAGCAAACTACACAAGGACTAGTAAAGAAAGTAAAGAGCAAGTGACTTGATTCTTATACCAACGAAGAGAAGCAATGCACTCGAAGAATCAATCACAATAAGCAATCACAATAGAAATCCTCGGCAAAGAGATGACACAAGATTTTTTACCGAGGTTCACTTGCTTCCCAGTAAGCTACTCCTCGTTGTGGCGATGCACCCACTTGATGGATCACGAGCTAATCAACTATCAAGAGTTGAACCCTCAGCGGGTGCCGCACATCCACTCACAAGATGGGGATCCTCCAAGCCACGAGCTCCACTAGAGTAGCCAATTCGCGAACTCCCACGGGAAAGGCTCAAGAACCCCTCACAATCAACTTGGTGAGGCTCGAAACAATCTCCAAGGCCGAGCTCAAAACCACCGCTGCTCCAAGCCGTCTAGGGTGTCGAGAAACACCCAAGAGTAACAAGCAATCTGCAGCAAACACGAAGATCAAGTGCCACTAGATGCAACTCTCAATGCAATGCACTTGAATCTCACTCAATCTCTCTAGAGTATGCAACCAAGCAAGGAGATGAGTGGAGGGGAAGTTCTCTAGCTCAAAGTGTGCCTCAATATCTCAAATGTGCAAGAAAGAACCCCCAAGGGCCGGCCACCTCTTATTTATAACATTTCACTCAAGAGCTAGCCGTTATCAACTTCACTGGACGATTTTCGGGGGTGACAGATGCTGCACAGTAGCGTCCGTCGCTCCTACGCGTGCCACGTGTCCCAGCAACCGAAATCCAATGGTCAACTTCCTCAGCAACAGACGCGTCTGACGCTTCGTGACCCAGCATCTGTCGCGGGCGACAGACGCGTCCGACGCTTCGCACCCTTAGTGTCCGTCGCGCAATAGATGCGGTCTAGTAAGGACATTTTCGACCGAGTTCATCAGACGCGTACACCGCAAGGCCGACAGACGTGGCGTCGAGCGTCTGTCACTCACGCTCGCGCACGCCCGCGCAGTTCCACAGCGTCAAATGCTGGAATAGTGCGCGAGGCCGCGTCTGTTGCCTTCGCGACAGCGCGTCTGTCGTGCCCGCGCGCACAAGCCGAGCTAGGGTAGCCCGATAGACGCTGACGTCAGCGTCTGTTGCTCCCAGCTCACGCGTCTATCGCGTGTATCTCGGCGACACTTCGTCATTTTCTCGTTCCGCTTGATCGCCCTTGTCACTTATGAGCTACTCTTCATATGTGTATCACTAAAACACATGTTTTAGCTCATGAAACACCTCCGTGCTTTCACCACTTTTACAACCTCCGGCGCAATGAAAAATAGGCATTTCATTTCCCCAAAAACGCCTGAATCCCGCGCTCACAAGCTCAGCGGGAGGGAGAGAGAACCCCAAACCCCTCTCTACCGCTCAAACACCACCGCCTTCGCAAATGTGCTAACACCATCATGTGAAAATCACCATGTGCATGTGTGTTAGCATTTTCACAATTATTTTCCAAGGCGATATGTTAGCTCTCTACTAGATCCTAATGCATATGCTCAATAAGATGACCTAGTAGCACTTGATCCACGAGCTAACCGTGATTGCCCCTCTTGATAGTCGGCTATCAATCCTAAACCCGGTTAATCACTTCTCTACTCATCTTAGACCGGCAAAAGCAAACCCTATGATTATACCTTTGCCTTGATCACTTTGTTCCATGTCCATCTCCTCATGCTTGATCACCATGACCATCATTTCATGTCCATGCACCATCTCTATGTGATCTTGTGGCCACCACTCCATGCCACATGCAACTTCATCACATGTGTTGCTTATGCCTAACTTAAACCACTTAACACATGGCATTAGCAACTTGGTGTCATTAATTACCAAAACCAAACTTGGGCTTTCAACTCCAATATAAGTTATTTTTGTAATAAGTGTTGTAATGTTGTGGCAACTCCATTGTTGATCCTGTATGAGTTATAAAATGTGGATGATTTGGGGTTCCCCGAGGAGACCCGACAGACTACCGGGATTGTGTGACTTATGTGTGCACCAGTCAGAGGTCTGCAAGACAATGATGGGCACATATGGGCCATATAATTTGGGTGGTTCTGCCACAATCATTTTATGTATCATGTTACCATGAGCTACACATGGAGTTGCAGAAAAAATGGTTTTACCGATAACGTGGAGCTGTGTCAAACAGACCCCAGTTAGAGATGGAAAAGCTACAAACTTGCTAAGTTTTGTCAATCCAAACCCATAATCGTAAATATAACATCTGCCTGCTAAAATTACTTGTCATGTGTGCAAATCTATGCTTAGAGCCATGTCCACTTGAGTCACGGGTACCCAACAGATCACTTGTTCCCACAACAACAGGCACACTATGTCACCAACAGTTAGCTGATAGTAGTACAGTACATATTCACAATTGTCATATTATTACAAATGTGAGACAAGCTGAGAAAGGAGACATAGTGATGTATTTCGTGGAGTTTAGATCCCACTTGGATCATACGTCTCTGTTGTGCAAGCCATGAGCGATCACCCATGATCGAGCTCTAGCTAGGTTGCTCTCGACCACTTTCCACTCTTTCACTAGATGATTTTTTTCTCTTTTAGGGGCAAGATCGTAGCTCTCACAAACTCCTCGCGGCACTCCAGAAGTTTGGGTCCTCACTAGCTATGCCTAACCATCTAGGAACCAAACTTTAAGAGTAACAAATGCTTCACAATAAATCTTGACGGTACCATAAAGTGCTCAGGTCTTGGTTTATCTCTCTAGTTCTCACACAAGTTCAAATTTTTGCTCTTCAATTCAAAGGATATCTCACTTTTTTACAGATATCCCATAAAGAGTGAAGTGGGAGCTCTCACAAGGCTATTTTTTTAAGTTAGAACACTTTGGAATGCACCTGCAACACACAAAGGGGCATTGGAGGGGTATAAATACATATCCCATGAAAACTAGTTGTTATGGGCCTACCAATGAAAACCCGCTTATCTGGTTTCTCCAGCCAACTAGCCATTAGACACTCTAATAGGCAAACCTGCAAGCTTATCGGTTTTCCCAACCTTTTCACAACTAGCTCTCATTTCTATGCTAATCACTCGGATTTCTCACTTGAGTTGTTTCGATCACTTCTAGGCCTCATCTATCACTTAGTGTTGTATCCCTCTTAATAGTATATCAACACCAAACTCAAGATTTTAAAGATATGCAAATAATACACACTTGTGTCTCTCATTTTTCAAATATCAATCTTCATCATTTGAGGGTATCCAACACCTTCCTTGTCATGAGCCAAACCACCTTGAGCTATGACTTTAGATTTCTCGAACCATTTGATCAAGACTACATTTTCCATCCAAAAAATCATTTTCCATATAATTCAATAATGATTTGATTCTCCATAGAATGTGACTTCCATAGCTAGATAAGTGCCAAGACTCAATGCAAGTACTCTCTTCTTCGCCTTGGTGGTACTCCATCGGCGCACAAGCCGTCACTTGCCCTTCACCTTTTCTTAGTCCCTTAAAGCCCTTTCCTTGCTATCTTCACCATTTTAGGCCATCCTAAGCCACATGGTGATTTGAACCAACAATAAGCATACGTTTATTTGCATTGTTATTTTCTATTTGATTTGAACTAGCAAGCTTCATGAGTGAGATTATTCCATATGCAATCAATTATATCTCATCTTCACTTGATAATCACGCTTGCTAGTTCATCAATTGTGAAACACAATATCTACATTGCACAATATGATTAAGCTTCACATGAGAGAGCAATATATATCCATCAAACCATAGCCCTTTTGCTATATTCATCACATGCTTGTAATGTATGCATTTTATCATATTAACTTGGACTCATTTTCTCATTTATGTCATTTTCTTCACGATATGAGTTCAAACCATATCAGTTATACCTGGAACTAAATACCTACAATCTTCATAAAATTCACTAATCTATTACTCGTGTTGTCATGCAATCCACCAAAATCCACTTAGAGCCTAGATGCACTTTCATATGCTCAACACACGGGTGTTTACAGGACCTCAGCATTTGATTTCTTTCTGTCCGATCAAGATCGAACAACTATATATCCTTTCTTGTTCAACCATATAGTCATTTCTTCTTCACATAGCCACCATGGCCGATGAAGCCCCCATCTCACCCATCTATCTCATCTCCTGTGGTTGCACGGCGTAGGATCCACAACTACTGCCTTTTTTTTGCGACGAAAGAAGAATTGTATTATATGATAGCTAGGTACATCAACACATTACAAGCACTCTAGATTACAAAATAGTACCCACGCTGTGAATAGCACAACTCAAAACCTAACCTGTTAAATGCTTTGCAGTATGGATGACCACACAAGCAAACACTCGGCAAATGGCCTGAGAACAAATACCCAACGAACAACGGCCAATATTCCTGTAGGCGGAATTGAGGAACTTCTTCTTTCTGGTGTCTTCCTTCTTCTTTTTTCAGCCACCGAAGAGTGAGGAAGACTGATCTGAAAATTATTCTCCCTAGTCCTTCATCGTGGCCAGATCTAACCACAACAAAACGGAGAAAAGACCGGAGAAAATTATTCGATGACGGCGACATCATCTCCACCTTGATGCCGTCGTCCGGAAACCAAAGTCTCCATGTCGTCATGTCGATGAAGATGCTGACGCCGATGTTGTCGCCCTCATCTTCAACGGAGCCGCCATGGAGAAGACGATTCCACCCTTCTCCTTCACCGTCGACAGAGATGAGGAGAAGGAGGAGATAAAACTCCAATACCAAGTAATTTAGCATGGAGAGACGCTAACCCTAATGACTCGATCTACTGATGCTAACCTAGCTGCGCCACTCCAGGCCTTGCTACTGCCATGATTGCCGCCACTCCAGGGTCGGCCCAACCGTTGTCCTGCACTTCCCAAACCAATGGCTCCCCCGCCGCCTCGCCTCACCACTCTCGTGCCTGCCATGACTGCTGGTCTAGCCTTCCAACCTCTGATTCCCCGTATTTTTCTTTTAAAGCCACTAGAGATGGATAAGGCATGCAGAGAGAGGAGAACAAAAATCCGAGTATTTAAGAAGCGTAGAAACACTCAAGTGTTGTACAGCATAGGGTTCTTAATAGTTATTAAAAACCTAAATACTCACGAAGCATGAAGAAAAATGTAAACATTAAAATTCTCAAAATGATATTATTATTAACTACAGGCTCAAGCAAATCTTGATAAGACGCATGCTACTAGTTGACTAGGGCACTGTACTGATTGGAAAATTATGGGGTGATCAACGTGTGAATAAGACACTTTTATTTCAACTACCTGACACTGACAGATGCCTAATCTAATAGGGGTTGTCTGCCGTCTACGTGATCACTCACTGTGACTCATTTTAAGTGTCGCTATGGTATTCGTGCTGATCAAATTATGTTAAATTTAACTAGATTTACAGAAATAGTACCAAATAAGTTTATTATGAAAATAGATTTAACGATCTATCTAATGATACTAATTATATACCATAAATATTGTTTTTTCTTATATATATTTGGTCAAAGTTGAGTACATTGACTTTTTAGGAAGTGAAAACGACATTTAAAAAGGGACCAGATAAATATATAGTATCAGTTGCATAGGATATACCAACCACAGACAGTGTGCAGTTGCGGTTAGCGCTACTGAGCCACGGTAATAGTAATAACTTAATAATAAGGGATGGAACCCCAACCTACAGTTGTATTTTTCAGGACCGGAAAAACTTACACTGCAGGCCTACATTGTCAGACAGTGATTTCTGCAGACGGACAATTCGCACCCTGTTCATTTATGCTGAAATTTAGCTTATGCTAAAATGTTGTGAGAGAAAAATACTGTTGGCTGAAACGTAGCTCAAGCGAACAGGGTGTCGATCGAAGAACTGTAACAACCACAGAAAATATGAAAAGTGGCTAGCGTGGGGTGTGGGGAGGAAAAAAGGAAACAAATACTGTAGGGCTAGAAAAATCTCGCTAAAAGCCTTTGATACGTACGTTCAAGCAGTGGAGCTCGAGGCTGATGACGGAAGAGAATACTAATAGGCGTAGGCAGAATCCGAATCCAGGCCTGGTTCAGATGCGAAAAAAATTTCAACCCGATGAATAATACTATTTTCGTCTTATTTGATAAATATTATCCAATCGTAGACCAACTAGGCTCAAAAGATTCATCTCGTGATTTCCAACTAAACTGTGTAATTAGTTATTTTTTTACCTACATTTACTACTTCATACATGGGTCTAAAGATTGATGTGATGGAGAGAGTGAAAAAATTTCAACTTTTTGAGTGCATCTAAACGAGGCCCATGCTAATTTTTTTCCCTAGACACGTCTATTCCAGCCCCAATCGTCCAGGTTGGCAAGACAGCGATGCATCATCGGCCTTGTTCAGTTCCCCAATTCTCTCCCCAAATTCCACTATGCAAAAAGAAGATTCCCCGTCACATCAAAATGTCGGCAAATGCATGGAATACTAAATGTTGATGAAATCAAAAACTAATTGCACAGTTTTGTTGTACTTTGCGAGACGAACATTTTAAGCTTAGTTAGTCAAAATTTGGATAATTTTTACCAAATACAAACGAAATGCTACAGGAATTCTGATACAGTGTTTTTCTCCCCAATTCACCAATCTAAACAAGGCCATCGTCTAAATATTGCATTGGTCTTCAGCCGTACGTTCAGCGTAGACGTTGTTTGAGTCAACAGTTTGACTCCGATCGGGACCGACAAGCCCGCCACCGCCAGGCTGGAAGTTGGACCGGAGAACAAAAGAGCAACCCTGAAAAATGTGCTTGAAAACTACAGTTATTATTTACACCACGTATACTTGGCCATGTTCACATGCCTTCCAAATTTTAAATTTTTATACTCTCTCCGTCACATTGAATCTTTAGACACATACATGGAGCATTAAATATAGATAAAAAAAATAACTAACTGTACAGCTTGGTTGTAAATCACGAGATGAATCTTTTGAGCCAAATTAGTCCATGATTGGACATTAATTGCAAAATACAAACGAAAGTGCTACAGCGGCTAAATTCCAAATTTTTTGCATCTAAACAAGGCCTTACCTGGGATATTGAAGAGAGCGTTCACACCGATGAGAAGGGGTATACAGTGCATGATTAGTTCCTTGTTATAGGGTGTATATAACACATACGACGTGTTCGGTCTAAGCAATGGTAATGCTACTTAGAGCATCTCCAAGAGTTTGGCAATTTTCATTTGGCAAATCTTGTATTTTGCCAAGTTGTAAAAAGATATGCCAAGTAAAAAAACAGTCTCTCTCCAAGAGTTTGGTATAATTCACTTGCCAAACTCAGATCTAACTTACATCAGGAACCCTGAGGGAGAAACAAAATTATGTTTATGCCCTTCCACCTCTTAAAAACTTACATCAGGAACCCTGAGAGAGAAACAAAATTATTTTTGTGCCCTTCCACCTCTCTCGTACATACGGATGCCAAGTCCGCTCCGCGCGCGCATATTTGCGCGTGCGAGGCCGGTGGATGGCAAGTTGCCAAGAATGCCAACCTCATTTGCCAAGCTGTTGGAACCTAAATTTTCTCATTTTGCCAAAATTGAAAGGATGCCAATCTCATTTGGCAAACTCTTGGAGATGCTCTTACCTGACGTCCGGACGTATCAGACGCAGGCCCACATCCCACTAAAAGCAATCCACCGCTCACCTTCCCTCTCGATCTTATCCATTCACTCTCTTATCCATTCTCCATTCACCAGAAGCCAAGCCTGCGCCGCGCCGCACGCCCATCCTGCGCCGCGCCCCCATCCCCGCCACCCCACCTGCTTGATGATTGGGCTGCACACCTCCTCCACCTCCCTGAGCTTCTCCTCGTAGTCCTCCTCCGTTGTTTGTCCTGTGGCACCGCCCCGCTCCTCCAGCCACTCCATATGTCCTCCTTGCCGATCTTCCCTGCCATGTTGTCCCGCACTGTGGCGTGGACGTGGTACAGAGGCCTGCAGCGGAGGTGTACGCTGGTCGTTGTTCTCGACATCCCCCAACCCGAGCTTTTGTTAGCTACCGCAGTTCCCCAATAGATAGGCCACAACAATATCGTGTTTCAAGTGTTTTCAGATGTTTCAGACGTATGTTTCAAGTGTTTCATTTGGGTGTTTCAAATGTTGCAATAGCTATATATGCATGTTGCAAACGTATGTTTCAAGTGTTTCAATTGTTTCATATGTATGTTTTAAGTGTTTCATCTGGATATTGCAGAAGTATATCTAGATGTTGCAAATATGCATGTTTTAAGCGTATGTTTTCAAGTGTTCCAAATGTTTCAAACGTATGTTGCAAGTGTATCATTTTGATGTTGCAAAAGTAAATTTGGATGTTGCATATGTTACTATGGCTATAAATACATGTTTCAAGTGTATGTTTCATTTGCTTTCAGACGTATGTTTCAAGTGTTTTATCTAGATGTTTTAAAAGTAGATCTGGTAGAGCACATGTTACAATGGAGTCAGTGGCTGGCGGCCTGCCGCAGTCGTCTGCTACTGCTGCTAGAGCGCCGCCGTGGGTCACCGTGCGGGTGCCTAAGGCCGGCAGATGCCTTTGTGACACGCATACGCAGGTGGGGGGCAGGTGACTGGGATCGGTCCCATGTGCATGCGGGCGTGTGAAAGGGAGCGGGCTTTCCGTGGACACGCGTGACGGAGGCACAATGCTACGTTCGAATGGAGCGGGCTCAAGTGGTCCCCGCATACGCATGAGCGTGGGCGAGCGAATCGCGCGGGCGTACGGAGGTGGCGCGGGAATGGCATCCGGATGCGCCGTTCGTCCGGACGTTCGGGCGCTAGCCCTTCCGTTTAAGCAATCATCTTGTCTAAGATATCATGAGTTTATTTTACAAATTTTAGTAAAATTATTATTCTATCCCTCATTCCTAATTCATTCGGTTCTTTTTTGTCGGTTCAAAGAGCATGAATCATACAATTTCTCTAGCTCAACACCATGTCAAAGATTTAAGGGGACCAGGCAGTGGTGCATTGCATCCGGAACCTGAAGTTAGACCAGGCAAGGAGACCAACCTCTGCTCCTCGTCGCCAACGGCTTCCCATCCTGATCCCAAACAGGGACGGTTTCCCTCTCGGGCCGCTTGAGATTCTCACAGAGCAGGCTACAGCGCAACCAAAAAGCAATTCACCTGCGCACTCGTGAGTCGTATCGTATGGAGAGGTGCAGTAGTGCAGCGACACCCATGCCATACTGCGGACAAGACTCCAAAAGACTGAGACGCCTATATATACAAGAGAAAAAAGATATAGATACCTCTCCCTCTGTCTTCGCCTGGAGACAGCCAAGTCACCCACTCCTCTCTCCGGTCCCTCCACTACTTTCACCTGATCACCACCTCCACTTGGAACACGGAAGACAGAGAATGGCTTGTAGGCCGCCATGTCCATGTCCATGTGGCTGGAGCTACTTTTGCATGCTGTTCTTCCTTGGCTTGCTGCTCGCCGAGGCCGTCCATGGCGCATCCGCTCCTCCGACTCCGAGCCTCGCTCCAGCTGAAGGTGTTTACTCTCGCCCTGATGCTGTACTGCATTGATTGATTGTACCTTCTTTTTTTTTTAAAAAAAAAAAAAGACTGCGCATGGAGCATGTTCTTTGCCTGGCACTCTGGCAGCCTTCTTGTCCACCTTCCATCGCTTCGGACTCTTCAGGGCACCACCAACGCGGGCGCACATCACTGTTAGCCCTAGAAAAAAGCAGTATTCCACGGAGATCGAAGCAGCAGATTCTTCAACGCACGGTATACGAGTCGGGTCTCTTCACTGCCTCATCACTGTACATACTGCAGCAGTGTGCAGCTTTAGCACGGTGGAATCACAGCAATCTTTTGAGCCACAACACATCTTCGCTAAGCTTCACTCTTTTGTCGGAGCCGTCGCTGCTTCTGCAGACGACACTGACAGCCTGCGGAGCCACTAATGGGCATGACATGGAGATCTGGAGCCGACGTGGACGGCGAGGCAGTACGCCACTCTGGAGCGATGGGGAAGCCCTCACTCTTGATCTGAACCGTTGCTGCAACACCTGCCAAAAGTTCCATTTTTTTGGTGGGGGGTGGGGGAGGAATGAAGAACTTCACTAGGGGAATGCTTACCTTATTACCTGGAAATTCAGGGCAACACGCCTTTGATTGGATGTTCATAGACACAGATCATCTGGCAAATGTGAATGTGATTACTGATAAGAGTCTCAGCTGCAAACCAAACCAGCAATGGGGACGGGCAAAATGCTAGGCATGCTGCTGCCTTCAAGGCTTCAACTATCAACTAACTACAAATTCGTTTTAATTTCCTCCTCTCTCTCTTCAACTAACTCAAATGCTGTGTTCTCCGGCCCAGCTGCTGAAACCGTGTTCTTGCAATCTCCTTTCGCAGTGCGCGTCCTTCGCCGGATCGCGGTCAGACTCGGTGTGTCCAGCTGGGACTTCACCGCCGGCGCTGGTCCCTGCGACCACGGCGACTCTGGGGTGCACTGCGACTGCACCTTCTCTAACGGCACTGCCTGCCATGTCACCGAGATGTACGCTTCATTTCTCCTCACTCCTTTTTGACCCAATTTTCTTTTCTTTAATTCCTTGAGCCAACAAAATCACATCACCCGGTTTGGCAGTTGGCACCATGATAATCTTTAATTTGCAGATTCCTCAAGGGGCAGAACTTCTCCGGTGAGCTCCCGCCAGACTTCGCTGACCTCCCCAACCTCCTCCAGCTGTGAGTTCTCAATCTCAACTAGTCAACTGTTGGTCAAAATGATCGGTGCCACAAGCTTCAGCTGTTAAGAGCAATGGTGTCATAATACAATATAGTAATAATATCATAAGGAATTACGTTCAAAAATAATATCATAAATGTTTCAAAAAATAATATCATAAAGAAAGAAAACGTAAATGAGTTGTTTCCGTGCTGCAGAGATCTAAGCAGGAGCTTGTTTCATGGTGGAGTGCCTGACCAGTGGGCCCGGATGAAGTTACAAGGACTGTGAGTGCCCTTGCACTTTACCTGCCCATTGTCTGCTTGACTGGTTGACTGGTAGTAGAACAGAATGTAGGCCCTGTTCGGCAGACTGTTTTTTGGCTTATAAGCCGGCTGTGGCTGATTTGCTATAAGAGAAAAACATTGTTCCACGGCTGATAAGCCGTGCTGATAAGCTCAGCCGAACAGGGGGTAGTGCGTGGAGCTAATCATGGAGCCTCAGGGAAAGATTCGTGCCACTGGGTAGTGATTTTCCTGCACTTTGTGAAGCCACAGTCGTTGTCTCGTCTGTGGTGTAGGGCCTAGGGTGTCGGCAAGGAATATCTATGATAGCAACAAATTAGACCAGTCCCAAGCACAAATTTTCCCGCATCAGGATGCTGTGATAGATTAGGTGGCTTTTGTCCCATGTCAAAAGCCAACTTTGTGAATACTAGTCATCATCTGTGCACCTATACCAACCTTTTCAGTAGTTCCTATATTGTTTAGGTTCAACACAAGAAAAAATAAATAAATTTAGCAGTGACCAACAATCTAGTAGTCTCCCTTTGCAGTCTTGTTAGAATAGCGAATTCTTGTTCATCTGACTATAACATCCATGGCCCAGATTTTAATAATTCATTTTGTACAACAAACAGAATAACACATAGCATGTTGTTGATCTGCTGATGCCAAAGCCATGCAGGTCACTGATGGGGAACAGATTGTCAGGGCCTTTTCCCATGGTTCTCACGAGGATCACAACCCTGACTAACCTGTAAGAGCCTGAAAGAAACTGGTATTTCTATTAATTACTTCATGAGTTCCCTTTCCGAATTATGGCTGGCAAATTAATTTGCAGGAGCATTGAAAGCAATGAGTTCCATGGGCCAATGCCTCCTGAAATTGGGCATCTAATTCGAATAGAGAAGCTGTAAGTGTATTTATCTTAAAATGCACACAGAGAAGATATGATTATTGGTCAATGCAGTTTCTGATGACTTACATTCTCATCCTGTAACTTAGAATATTATCAACCAATGAGTTCACTGGACCCCTTCCAACTGCTATTTCGCTATTCAGTAATATAACTGATTTGTAAGACTACTCCATATATATTCTTTTCCCACTTCGCTTCACTTTGAAGAGTGTTTTGTTAATTTTTAACTATTGAAACTGGTAACAGGAGGATTTCTAGCACCAATTTTTCTGGAAGGATGCCTGATTTTTGGGGTAAATTGAAAAGGCTTAAAAAATTGTGAGTCAGCGAATCTATGAAGAAACATATCTTATACCTGCAGAAATCACATGCTTATACCTTCTTTATGTATTGTAAGTATGTAACTCCTCTTGGTGCAGGCAAATCGAAGGATCTTTGTTGGAAGGGCCAATTCCCTCGAGCCTATCTGAATTGACAAACCTTTCTGATCTGTACGTCAGCAAAAATGTTTGAAATTATTGTTCTCATAATTTTACATATATATAATGATAATCACTTACTGGGTATAAGTCCTAACTGCTCCACCATAAAAAAAGATATTATTAGCTTTCACTAAATCCTGGTTGTGTTTCTGTGTGAAACAGGAGGATTAGTGACCTGAGAGGTAGTGGTTCATCTTTCCCTGATTTAAGTCGAATGACATCCATGAACAAATTGTAAGTTTGTGGTTTACTGAAGTTCAAGCTTGCCATATGCTGTCTGTCATATCTCATATGATACTCAAATGTAGGGTACTAAGGAACTGTTCCATCAGTGGAAGCATACCTCCTTACATTGGCACATGGACAACTCTTAAGCATCTGTAATAAATCACAATTTATGTAAGCGCTAGAATGTTTTTATTATTCACATATTTTATTATAACATTGTCTATGCAGGGATCTCAGCTTTAATAAACTGAGTGGAGAAATACCACCTTCTTTTGCTAGCATGGGAGCTGTAGATTACATGTTAGTAGTGGCACTTTCATAAATTGAAATAAACATGATACTTCATTGTGCCTCTTTCTTGAATGTGCTTCTACCAAAATTGCCTGCAGATATCTAACTGGAAATTCACTCACTGGGAACATACCTGGATGGTTACTAAGAAGAAACAAGATTGCGTGAGTAATAACCTACTTCCACACTCTGAGGCATCAATGCTGAATCAAGAACCCATATCTCTTATAAATAGATAGGTCAATGAGCCGATACCTACAAACATCCATGGAAATACCACATACCTTTCTTTTCCAGGACGTTTTAGAGCTATCATAAAAGTTAAGAACTTAAGAAAGTACAACTTCAACTTTCTAATTCTAAGATGGTGTGTTAATACTATGCCAATTGCTGGATAAATGGTCTTCATACACGAATAGTAGAAAACTGATAAAATGTTTCTATTTTTAAAATGCATCCATGATACATGTCATGGTGGAAATAGCATTGAACCAGTTGAGTTTTCTTCCTATGTCCACTCTTGTTTAACTGGTGGCTGCATAGAGAAAAATTGCTCAATACCTGTACGTACATGTAACTAAGTACCCCATATTATGGAACTAAAAAGTAAGAAGTCAAGCTTTCTTTCTTTCTTTCTTTCTTTTTCTTTCTTTCTTTCTTTCTTTTTTTTGGCGACAAGAAGTCAAGCTTTCAATACAACCCAATATAACAGAAAATGATCATATGCAGGGACATATCTTTTAATAACTTCACGACAGGGAGTTCAGGTCCTAGCCAATGCCTTCAAGGGAGTGTGTAAGAAAGCTTTAGCATGATACCTTGTCTTCTTGCTCTTCAGAATCCTTAAGAAAATACATAACATAACCCTTTCCTACGAATCCTTCAACTGCAGCAATCTCGTGGAGAGCTATTCAGCTGAAGCAAACAGTTTGTAAGATCATTTAGCTCGTTGCTTCAATTTAATAAAAAAAGTTTAGACCATGGACCTGTCTAGACATAATAAAATGTTCTAACTCCCACGTTTGCCTTCCGTGCACAGAAATAGTATTCAACCATGCTTAAAGAGGAATTTTCCATGTGTTGCTTCGAATGGACAATGTAAGTTGATCCCTAGTGTTGATTCACAGTTAGTTCTAAAGCATCGGTACACCATAATGCATTGACATACACCTTGTCGGCATGTGTCCTGGGCGCTCAGTGGCATGTTCAGGACAGCCAACCTTTGGGGTGTCTCTCGGCCTGCACCCGAGAAACTTCTTCTAATCTTCTTAGTGCAGTGCTGTGGGGGCGGTCTTTCCCCAACAGGTCGATTTTGTTTATTATTATGACAGACAAGGGCAGCATTGATAATGATTAATGAACTTTGGACAAGTTAAAGATTGCTATAGCCTGTAGGATTATTAGTAAAAGTGCGAAACACAAGCCCCTTAAAATCACTTACTGGTATTAGGGCTTACTTCCTACACAAAGGTACATTGTTTTTTAGTAAATAAAGCTAAGGTCATAGCTAGTGTTCTAGTGTTCTTGTTTCAGATGCAAGGAAAACTTACCTACACATTTTCGCAGATCACTCTTCATTGCATATCAATTGCGGTGACAAAGAAGCAACTATCAATGGAACTAAATATGAAGCTGACACGACACCCAAAGGGGCATCATTGCTGTATGTATCCCCAGGCTTGAACTGGGCATTCAGCAGCACCGGGAACTTCATGGATGACAACATAAATGACGATGACTACATTGCAACAAGCGCATCAACATTGGCCGTGCCCAATTCAGATCTGTACACCAAAGCCCGTCTTTCTCCTCTTTCCCTCACATACTATGGGCTTTGCATGTTAAGTGGGAGCTACACAGTTAATCTCCACTTTGCTGAAATTGTTTTCACAAATGACAGCACATATTATAGCCTTGGCAAAAGAAGATTCAACGTGTTTATACAGGTAAACTAGATGTTAGTTGTTTCCTTTCTATTATAAAACTTCCCTTTGTTAGCAGTGATATAAAAGATGGTCTCTTTAACCTCAGGGAAGAATGGTGCTAGAGGATTTCGACATTGAACAGTCAGCCGGTGCGGCTGCAAAGCCAGTTATCAAGACTTTTCAAACATATGTCACAAATCACACTCTAGAGATTCAGTTCTATTGGGCAGGAAGAGGGACAACTGGCATTCCATATAGAGGTTCTTATGGCCCACTGATATCTGCAATATCAGTAACTCCAAGTCTGTTCCTTTGAATCCTGACACAAATATTGAACACTTGCAGATTATAGTTTCGAAAGAAAGCTGTTATTTCCCATACTGATCTGGCAGTTGTGGTTTATGTTGATCATGTTCAGATTTCCTGATTCCATTGGCTGTTGAGCCTCCCAAAGCTGGAAGTAGCAAAAAACGGAGTTCAAGGGCATCTATTGCTTTAATAATTGGAATCCCTATTGTAGCAATATTCGCTGCTCTGATCGTCAGCATTTATTGTATTATTAAGAAGCAGAGAAAGAGTTCGATGCATAAAGGTATATGGTTATTTTTCTCGTTTCAAATTTTGTGTTATTTAATAAACTGGTAACTATCTTTCAATTTTTGGTGAACTCCACATGCTAGAGCACACCTAACTAAGCTGCACTAGGAATTTCAAGATAATACCGTGGATCCAAAATAAACAGAGATCTCATAGTTTAAAATTTTTCCTTGACAACAAAACAATTAAGCCAGCATAGTAAAGCTTTTGCATATTGCTGTGGGAACAAAGAAATCATCCCTATGTATCTTAGTATAATGACCAAACATAAATCCTGCAGAACTCAGAGCCCTTGACCTGCAAATTGGCTCCTTCACCTTGCGTCAAATCAAAGCAGCAACTAGGAACTTCGATGCAGCTAACAAGATTGGTGAAGGAGGATTTGGTTCAGTTTACAAGGTCAGTTAGCATTGCTTTGCACACGCAAATTATTCTGAGGTTAATACTGCTAAAGACCTAAAGTACAACTCTTACACTGGAACATTGCCTTCACTGATTCGACAGGGTTTATTATCCGATGGCACCATCATCGCTGTCAAGCAGTTGTCATCAAGGTCTAAACAAGGGAATCGGGAATTCGTGAATGAGATAGGCATGATATCTGCACTGCAGCATCCTAACCTTGTCAAACTCTATGGCTGCTGTACAGAAGGAAACCAGCTGTCGCTAGTTTATGAGTATATGGAAAACAATTGCCTTGCACGAGCTCTTTTCGGTAAAAATACTCTCCATGTTTCTTGGTTTACCCTTTTTAAACTTATGCTACATAGAACTCAGGCTATGTCTACGGAATGTTACCGCTGTGTCCAGTTGAACAGTATAGATTGAGAATGGATTGGGGAACAAGGCATAAGATTTGCCTTGGAATAGCAAGAGGTCTAGCATATTTGCACGAGGAGTCTGCAATAAGGATCGTGCACCGAGATATCAAGGCCAGCAATATACTGCTCGACAAAGATTTGAATGCCAAGATCTCAGATTTTGGGCTAGCAAAGCTTAATGAAGATGATCACACCCACATAAGCACAAAAGTAGCTGGAACTATGTAAGTGTTTCATCCCATACCCTTGTTTTCTTTAAAATCCTATTGACCTTAAGGCTACAGATAAGAATCTCTAGAAGGGAAGACAGTTTGAACTTTGAAAGCAATGGATACAACGAACATGGGAACATTTGACCTAACGGAAAACACTAAAAATCTCATGAACACTGAAAACATTTAACATAGAGAAAACACTGGAGAAATATGAAGTCAGCAGCATATTGACATTTCCCTGAATAAGACACTTAATGATATTAATCAGTTCCTATTTGAAGAACTTATCTGAGCATTTGTTAGTAAGTCTATAAAACTGCATTACTTACAGCTGACTTGATTGTTTTGTATTCATGCAGCGGATACATGGCTCCTGAGTATGCTATGCGTGGTTATTTAACAGATAAAGCTGATGTATACAGTTTTGGTGTTGTTGTTTTGGAAATTGTCAGCGGAAAAAGTAACACAAACTACAGGCCGAAGGAAGACTTTGTTTATCTTTTAGATTGGGTAACTCCTGAAT
>CM039586.1:45711033-45809184 GCA_022457205.1 Saccharum spontaneum
GCTATGCAATCTATGGAGAGCAGTCTTTTGCCTCACATTCAGTCTCTCAGGCTTCGGCCACTGCTGTTGCTGTGTGTGTGTGAGCTGAGAGCTCAGCTCTTCTTCTACCTTGGAGCAAGTGAGGAGAGGAGGGAAGGAGTGCCGGTGTTACTCACCTGGAAGTTGAGTAGTAGCGCCAACACGTGGTATCGGAGCCGTACAAGTTGCTGGGTGTGATCGCCGGTGATGGATACTGCTGCGGCGGGTGCAGAGGGTGGTGCAGAGGCAGCTGCGGCGGCGGCTGCAGCAGCGGCCATGGAGAGGCAGCTGGCCTCGGCATCCCGGCCCGCAGTAGAGGTGCGCACGGTGAGGGAGGTCGGCGGGTCCAACACCTGGCCGATGCTCACCCGCACCAACTACGGCGAGTGGGCAGTCCACATGAAGTGGAAGCTGCGCGCGCGGCGGTGGTGGGCGGCGGTGGAAACCAGCAATGCTGGTGAGGATGCGGAGGTGGGCGTCATGGAGGCGCTCATGGCGTCCATACCATCCGAGTTCCATGAGGCCATCGGGTCGAAGAACACGGCGAAGGAGGCGTGGGACATGCTCGCGTCTTTCCGCCTCGGTTCGGACCGAGCCAAGAAGGCGAAGGCGCAGCAGTTGCGTCGGGAGTTCGACGACCTTCGTTTCAAGCCCGGAGAGGCCGTGGAGGACTTCGCGCTTCGACTGCAGTCGATCGCGAGCCAGCTGGCCACCTACGGCAAGCCGGTCGACGACGAGGACGTCGTGGCCAAGCTGCTGCGCGTCGTGCCGGCCAAGTACGCGCAGCTTGCCCTGTCCATCGAGACGATGCTGGACTTATCCACGCTATCGCTCGAGGACGTCACCGGGCGGCTCCGCGCTGTGGAGGATCGCGCGTCGCCGGAGAAGGAGAAGCCCAAGCTGCTGCTGACGGAGGAAGAATGGTCGGCGCGGATGAAGGAGAAGCGCAAGACCGGGGAAGGCTCCAGTCGCGGTGGCGGTGAGCGTGGGGGCGGCAACGGCGGAAAGCAGCGGGGCAAGGCACCGGCGGAAAGGAAGAAGGGCAAGAAGAAGTTCACCGACCCCAACGCCTGCCGCAAGTGCGGCGAGGTTGGACATTGGGCCCGGGAATGCCCGAATCGGAAGACGGAGAAGAAGGAGGCGCACCTGGTGCGTTCCGACGACGACGGTGATCACGCACTCCTGATGGGAGTGTTCTGCGCGGAGCGGAGTGGCAAGCCGAGGAAGATGGAGGTGGAGCAGAAGGCTGCGCCGCCGGTCGTCCACCATCTCGACGAGCCGCGCGCGCAGGTTCATCTGGGTGTCTCCGGGGATGAGTCGGAGCAGAGGTGGTACCTCGACTCCGGCGCGAGCAACCACATGACGGGTTGCCGCGCCGCCTTCTCCGAGCTGGACGAGAAGCATCGTGGGAACGTCCGCTTCGGCGACGGCTCCCGGGTGCAGATTCGTGGGCGCGACACGGTGCTGTTCAGATGCAAGAACGGCGAGCACCGCGCGCTCACAGAGGTGTACTACATCCCGGAGCTCCGCTCTAGCATCATCAGCCTTGGCCAGCTGGACGAGCATGGAGCGGAGGTGCTGATCCGTCAAGGGGTGCTGCACATCAAGGACCAGGACGGGCGTCTCCTAGCTAAGGTGATGCGATCTCGGAATCGACTTTACCTCCTTGACTTGAAGGTTGAGCAGCCGGTGTGCCTGGCGGCGGTGAGCGTGGAGGAGCCATGGCTCTGGCACGGCCGGTTCGGCCACCTGAGCTTTGACGTGCTAGGCCGGATGGAGAAGATGGTGACTGGCATGCCACGCATCAAGCACGCAGGGGAGCTTTGCGACAGCTGCCTCGCCGGGAAGCAGAGAAGGCTGCCGTTCCCCAAGGCGGCAAGGTATCGCGCGGCTGATCCGCTCGAGCTGGTCCATGGGGACCTTTGCGGGCCAATCACGCCGGCGACGCACATGTGAAAACATGACAACAACCATGGAGAAGCAACTTGTCCATATCATATTTCAATGTCTCATATGCACCATGTCAACATGTCCACAAAAGCTTCAAGCCTGCACCGTGTTAACATGCCCACAAAAACTACAAGTCTACACCATGAACAAAAGCTAAAAGTCTGCCCTGCAAGCATCTCATTCAAGGACTACCTAGAGACCTAACAAACAAGCTAGCCTTCCTGTCGTTCCTCCTATTCGTCATCCTCCTCTTCCCCTCCCTCTACCTTTGCCTCTTCCCCTTTCCATTTCGATAGAGCTTGGCCTGAAAAGTATTCAAACAAGCTGATTACTAATGATTAGTTCAAGAAATAAGTAGATCCCAAATACCTTAGATCTGATAAGGGAGGAGAAGGTCTCAAAGTTGGAAAAACAGGGATAAATCACAATTCAACTTCTGGATGGGGGCAAAACATAGTTTCCCTAACTTAAATTATAAAAGTGCATGTGATTCCTCTTTTTTGCAACAGCTCTATCCAAAAAAAAGCCCCTCAAATTTGTAGTGCCACTCTTCCTTCTCTCTATATTTGAGACCTAAAAATTAAGTCGGTTTAGAATCAATAAATTACTATAAGTAATGCCGACAATTTTACAAACGTTTACAAATTGCCAGGCGATCTCTGCCATGTAGAGTTTGGAAAATGGGAATGGGAGAAGAGAAGAGATCAAGGTCGAGCGAATGCAACTGCACTGTTGCGGGATATAGGAGCATTTTTATATTTTAATCATTTTTTATTCAATATTTAATAATAACTGCTTTAAAAAAATTCAGATCTAACCCTGTTGGTCGCGCTGAAAGCCCAAGTTTTGTTTTGGTAATTAATGACACCAAGTTGCTAATGACATGCGTTAAGTGTTTTGAGTTAGGCATAAGCAACACATGTGATGAAGGTGTATGTGGCAAGGAGTGGTGGCCACAAGATTACAAAGAGATGGTGCATGGACATGAAATGATGATCATGGTGAAGATGCACATAAAATGATGGACTTGATGATCAAGTGGAGGAGAAGGATCTAAAAGCGCAAGGCAAAGGTATAACCATAGGGTTTTCCTTTTACCGTTCTAAGATGAGTAGAAAAGTGATTGACTGGGTTTAGAATACATAGCCGACTATCAAGAGGGGCAATCACGGTTAGCTCGGGAATCAAGTGCCACTAGATCAATGACTTGAGCATATGCATTAGGATCTAGTTGAGAGCTAACATAAAATGTTTGTGAAATGCTAACACACATGCACATGGTGGTGTACACTTGGTGGTGTTAGCACTTTTGCGAAGGCAGTGGAGTTTAAGCAATAGAGAGAGGTTTGGGTTCCTCTCTCCCTCCCGCCGAGCTTGCTCGGCGGGATTCGGCGCTTTTTAGGGAAGTGAAACGCCTATTTTCTACTGCGCCAGAAGTTAGAAAAGAAACGGAGGCAAACGGTGGTCATTGTGGTGACCGGACGCTGCACCGAACGCGGTCGCGGTTTAACCGGACGCGTCCGGTCAGCTCTCGCAGCAGTCAGGAGCGCGGGTGCTAGGGTTTGCAACCGGCGCGTCCGGTCCCTCACGGAACTGGAGCGTCCAGTTAGGAACCCAGTGGGGCAGAGCTGGTCGTAGAGCCGACCGGACGCGCGGCGCGTCCGGTCGCGGTGGGAGCTTACTGGACTCCGACCGGAGTGCAGCGCGTCCGGTCAAACGCTAGAGCGCGTCCGGTCATGGCAACGGTAACTTCTGACACGCAATGTTCACGCTTGTCCTGTAGTGACCGGACGCGTCCGGTCACCCTGACCGGTGCGTCCGGTCACTACGTTTTTCGTTGCGTCGTCCGATAACGGCTAGCTGTGTACCCCTTCGCTATAAATAGAAGATGTCCGGGGTTTGAAGGTAACTCTTGCACATTTTAAGATATCGAGACATCCTTTGAGCTAGAGAACAACTCCTCCACTCATCTCTTTGCTTGGTTGCACATCTTGAGTGAGATTGAGTGAGATTCAAGTGCATTGCTTGAGAGTTGCATTCTAGAGGCACTTGATCTTCGAGTTGCTACAGATTTCTTGTTACTCTTCCATGTTTCCCGACACGGTAGACAGCTTGGAGCAGCGAAGGTGATTGAGCTCACAATTGGAGATTGTTGGATCCCTCACCAAGTATTGTAAGGGGTTCTTGATCCTTCCCCGTAGGAGTTCGCAAATTGGATATTCTAGTGGAGCTCGTGGCTTGGAGAATCCCCATCTTGTGTGCGGTTTTGCGGCGCCCGCCGAGGGCTCGACTTTTGATAGTCGATTAGCTCGTGAATCGACAAGTGGGTGTATCGCCATAACGGGGAGTAGCTTGTCGGGAAGCAAGTGAACCTTGGGATAAATTCTTGTGTCATTCTCTTCCCGAGGATTTCTCTTGTGTGATTGATTGATTGGTTCTTCTCATCTCTACACGGCGGTATAATCACTCGAAGCTCTTCTCTCGTATTACTTCTTATATCTAGCTTGTAGTTGTTGTTGTGTTTAGTGGATAGCCTTGTACTAGACTTGTGTAGGTGGCTTGCTTAATTAGTTAGAGCTAGTGCATTTTGCTTCGCCACCTTTTGTACTAACACGTGTGGTTAAGTAGTTCTTGTAGAAGTTTTAATTAGGCTATTCACCCCCCTCTAGCCTATTTGAACCTTACAAGCACCAATGCGGCTGGCGTGACCAAATAACGTGTCGCGCTATATGCACTGGCGCGACAAGACGTGCCACGTTGGATGATGTTTTCGACGTGGAAAACTTTGTTACGCCACTCCCGCTGGCGTGACAGTATTGTTCTGTCGTGCCACCGGGAGTGGCGTGACAAGACTAAAAGTTTAAAAAATCATAACTCTTTAATATGACGTTAGATGAAGATGAAATTTATATGAAAATAATAGCTCTCGACGAGATCTACAACTTTGTAATTTTGAGTTTTTTCATTTGAGGGCGTTAAGATGCTCAAAAAATTAATATAAAATTTTAGAACCATAATAATCGTGCACTCGTGTTTGTCGCATTAGAAAAATAATATCTTTTTTGTTTGTTGTCAAATGAAGATACTTTTTACACCAAAGTTGTAGCTCTCAACGATATCTATAACTTTATAATTTTCAGTTTTTACATTTGATGTTGTCAAGATGCACAGAAAAATAATATAAAATTTTAGCTGCATAATAATTATACATTAGGTCTTGTCGCTTTACTAAAATTATATTTTTTCATGTTTAGTGTTAAATGAAGATACTTTTTATACTAAAGTCGTAGCTAACTATGAGATCATGAACTTTTTAATTTTGAGGTCTTTCATTTGAGATAGTTAAGATAGCAAAAAATAATACAAAATTTAATAGCATATTAATCATGTTTCAAAGCTTATCTTTTTAGAAAATTCATATATTTCTTATTTGATGTCGCATAAAAATACTTTTTAAATTAAACTTGTAGATCTTATTAAGAGCTACAACTTTGATATAAAATCTATCTATATTTGACGTCATATAAAAATGATATTATTTTTCTAATGCAACAAAAGCTAGTATGCGATTATTAAGCTGCTGAAATTTTATATTATTTTTTGTGCATCTTAACGACCTCAAATGTAAAAACTAAAACTATAAAGTTGTAGATCTAATTGAGAGCTATAACTTTGATGTAAAAAATCTTCATTTGACAACATAAAAAAAGATATTATTTTTCTAATGTGACCAGCACTAGTACGCGATTATTATGGTTCTAAAATTTTATATTAATTTTTTGAGCATCTTAACGTCCTCAAATGAAAAAACTCAAAACTAGAAAGTTGTAGATCTTGTCGAGTGCTACAATTTTTATATAAATTTCATCTTCATCTAACGTCGTATTAAAGAGTTATGATTTTTTAAAGTTTCAGTCTTATCACGCCACTCCCGTGGCGCGACACAACAATACTGTCACGCCAGCGGGAGTGGCGTGACAACGTTTTCTACGTCGGAAACGTCGTCCAATGTGGCATATCTCATCGCACCAATGCATGTGGCGCAACAGCGTTATTTGATCGCGTCAATGGGACTAGCGTGACCGTGGGACTGGCGCGACCAAAAGAGTCAGATAAAAAAACAATTATTATTAAAATATTAAATAAAAAAGGATTAAAAATAAAAAAATCCCGGGATATACCGACTGGGACGACCTGTGCACTTCACACTAGCGGTCGGAAAAGATTAGGCCAATGGGCCTTGTTGAGTCGTCGGGCAAGGAGAATGTGTTTTTGGGCTGAACTTTTAAATATCAGGGTATGTTGGCTTCATTTTCTTTTTTTTCCTTATATACATACATGTATAACAATATATGTATATAATCTTTTAGCAAAAAATAATGGGTAATTCAACTGAATACCCTTGAATCCAAGTGGGTTTGCCCCGGACGGCGAATGACAAGCAAAAATCAACGAGCGAGGCCGGTTGGAAATTAGTCGAAACTTTGCTAAGGCGACACACCGCTTCATATATGTTGTGACCCTATATGTGGTTGTGGCGTTTCAGTTTGGCTCCTGTCCGTTTCACACCGATCTTGTTGAAGTTGTGGGCTGCTGCACGTTCATGGAATCATGGGACACATCATATGCGATGCAGAATGGGTAGGAATAAAATTAGTTCTAAATCGCGTGCAGTAAAATGCACTTGTAGTCATGCTTAGAGGTGAGCCATGCATTTGACTGAAGGTCATCGTTAGAGTTGACTTAAGGTCAACAACGAACCACACGACAACAACATGTGAGAGGCGAGAGAAAACTCGGACACACATTTGGCAGCATCAGCATGCATGAAGACAGGGACGGACGTGTGCAGCTGTGCATGATGGATGGCCTTTTTTTTTGATTGATTGAATGATGCATGGCCTGGACAGAGGGAGCCTACCGCATATATGGGTCCGACCGTACACGGCCATCTAGTCAAACGTCCGGCACTCCGATCCGGCTGACTCGGACCGGGTACTGAGTAGAGCAGCAGCCAAATGCAAAGACCGGATTTAAAGCATGCAGTTTGGGTCAGCAAGGAAGAAGAATACAGTACGCCCACACCGATGTCAGTTTTCTGAGTGAGATCGAGCGTTCACACAGCAGAACTCTCATATGACCTACTCTTGCCGTCGTTGAATTACATGCATTGTGTTGGTGTCGGCGAGGAGAGGACTGCATGCTTTGGAATTGTTTGGATGATACGAGATTCCAATCGATCATCCGGTAGCCGGTAGCCACTTTTCTCCGATCGATCCGGTTAACGTACGCCGTGGAAAATTTTGGAGGCAGACAAATGACTCTGACTGACTGTCTGTCTGACTTCCATCCGTAACTTGTGCGCAAGTAACTAAACCATGAACTAGAAGAATACTCCGTATACATGGGTTTGGAGAACATTTTACCAAAGAAAGAGAGAAAGAGAGACCATCCAGCCAGCAGGTCACCACTCACCACAAAAAGGATAAATAATATTCATAACAAGTGCAGAGCTGCCCACAGAATCAAAAGGCCAGCCAGCAGCATTAGATTACTGCATCCGAAACTGGACCAGAGATTATTCTTACGCGTTGTACGTTCGTCTTCTCCTCTGGAGTACGTACTGCTGGTGCTGGATAATGCATATGACTGGGTCTTTACGGCTCCGAAACGATTCAGGAAGGTTCACGCGCTGCGTCTGCATTTGCATGCAACCGGACGGCAGCATGCAGCAGCAGCAGCAGCGCACTTGCACTGACGCCAACAACACATGCATGCATAAATAATGTACTTCTCCATCTCTGTCCTTCCGAAGCCAACTACACTCCCCGGCCACTTGCATTATTATTGGAAGAGAGACCAGAGGGACAGAGAGTCTAGGCACAGAGAAATGGCGTGGACGTGTCCGTGTGGCAGGCTCTTGTTCTTGGTGTGCCTCTTGTGCTCGCTGCCCACCGAGGCCGCCGCCGGCCATGGCGCCGGGGCGGCTGAGCAGCAGGTGCCTGCTCCAGCTCCCACTCCTAGCCTCTTCCCACCTCAAGGTGCGTCGCGTGCCTTCTTCTGCTGGCTCTTGCTCACCATGATTGGATCTTCAACTCAAGTGCGTGCACCGCTTTAATTTTTCGCAGAGCGTGTCCTTCGCCGGATCGCTGCCAAGCTCGGCGTCCTGCACTGGGAATTCGCCGCCGCCGCCGGCGTGGACTGCCACTGCACCTCTTCCGACTATACAGTCTGCCATATCATTCACATGTTCGTATGCATGCATGCGTGGTTTAGTTTCTTGTATTTCTATCTATACATAAGGTTTTATTTCTTATCTATAAGGTTCAACTGTACGTACTTTAACTTCGCTGAATCATCAGGCAATATATGTATGTGTTGTATCCATTGGTTTTGCAGAGACCTCAGGAGGCACAACTTGTCCGGCGAGCTCCCACCGGACTTTGCCGACCTCCCCTATCTTCTCCACCTGTAAACAACGCACCCTTCAACATGTGCCACAAAATTACTACGTACTCCTATCTGTTAAGAGAATAAATAATAGCAAAAAAAACAGAAGTCCTTTTTTTTCATGTTTCAGAGATCTAAGCCGGAGCTTGTTTCATGGTAGAGTGCCCAGCCAGTGGGCCCGGATGAAGTTACAAGGACTGTGAGTGCCCTTGCACTTTCCTTAATTACCCCGGTCCATTCTTTCCTGCACTGGTTACTGCATGGTAGAGTGGTAGTAGAAACAAAATAATGTGCTAGCATGTGGAGCTACCATGGAGCCTCAGGGGAGGAAGAATATTCGTGCCACTGGGTGCTGATTTTCCTGCAATTTGTAAAGCCAGAAGTGTCATTATTGTCTGTGATCTTATCTGTGGTGTAGGGCCTAGGATGTTGTGGACAAAGTGGGGAAAAAAGGCTACCTTTAGCATGCTTATTAACTAATTTGTTTGTCCAAAATGCGATGTATTCATGACTGGATGGAGTATACTTTAAACAAAAATGAATTGCATGTGCATAATAAGATTGCAATACAGCGGTAGTAAATATACAAGTCTTACTTAATAATTGAATTATTATGTGTGTTCCATAATGTACAACAGAATTGCACAACATTTGTGTTGATCTGTTGCTGCAAAATCCATGCAGATTACTGATGGGAAACAGATTGTCAGGGCCTTTTCCCATGGTTCTCACAAATATCACAACCCTGACTCACCTGTAAGTGAAAAGCCTGGTGGAAACAATTTCTTGTTAACCAGTTTACTTTCCAAGTTCTGACTGGTAAATTAATTTGCAGGGACATTGAAGGCAATGGTTTCTATGGGCCAATCCCTCCTGAAATCGGACATCTCACGCATCTGGAGAGGCTGTGAGTGTATTTGATGATTCATACAGCACTAAGGAAGATATACTCATTGCTAGAGTTTGTGGATGTAATTTTTGCTTTCTGATGACTTGTGCAACGATCCTGAAATTCAGAGTAATATCAGCCAATGAGTTCACTGGACCTCTACCACCTGCTCTATCCTTGTTGACTAATTTAACTGATTTGTAAGGATACCTCATCTTTCCTTTTTCCCACTCTGTTTCACTTTGGGAAGTCCTTTTGAACTATTGGAACTGGTTACAGGAGGATTTCTAGCAACAATTTATCTGGAAGACTGCCTGATTTTTGGGAAAAATTGGCAAGGCTCCAAACATTGTGAGCCAGTGAATTCACGATGATAGCTACCAACAGAAAATACCACAGATCACTATCTTTTTTTTATTTAGTGTAACACCTCTTGGTGCAGGCAAATCGAAGGATCTTTGTTGGAAGGCCCTATTCCCCCCAGCCTATCTAAATTGACAAACCTTCATGATCTGTATGCCAGCACAATGCTGAAAACTCTTATAACTTCACATATAATGACATAATTATATTTTCTTACTATGTATAAGTTTGCACAACCCGTACAAGTCCTAAGTAAATGGCTCTGTTTCTGTGTAAACAGGAGGATTAGTGATCTGAGAGGTAGTGGTTCACCTTTTCCTGATTTAAGTGGAATGTCATCCTTGAACAAATTGTAAGTTCGTGGTTTACTGAAGTTCAAGCTTTCCGTATGCTGGCTGTCATATGCTACAAAATTAATCACTTGTAGGGTACTAAGGAACTGTTCCATCAGTGGAATCATCCCGCCTTATATTGGCACATGGACAACTCTGAAGCATCTGTAATAAATGGCAACTTACTAAGTACCCTTCTTAAAAAAGTCACATATTTTTACTATCGACATTGTCTATGCAGGGATCTGAGCTTTAATAAATTGAGTGGACAAATACCAGCTTCTTTTGCTAACATGGGAAGGGTTGATTACATGTAAGTTGTGGTGTTTTGCATAAACTGAACTCTTACAGGACATTTCATTGTGCTCCTTCCTTACATGTGCCTCTACCAAAATTGTCCTGCAGATATCTAACTGCAAACTCACTCACGGGGGACATACCTGGATGGTTACTAAGAAGAAACAAAATCGTGTAAGTTATTATCTATTTTGCTCGCTATTTTTTGGGGGTCTGTTTCCAACGAACCCTTAGACCCACATATATCCATTAAAATATGGCACATGTCTTTCTTTTCTTGGGCATTTTAATATTAGCATTAAAGTTAAGAAAGGACGACTTCAGCATTCTAAGATGTTGGTGTGTTAATACAATGCCCAATTACTGGCCTTCATACATGATTGTAGAAAATTGATAAAAACTTTTCCTAGTTTCTTAAAAGCATCCATAATTGTGATAATAGAAATAGCCCTGAGTCAGTTTGAGTTTTACTTCTTATGTCCACCCTTGTTTAACTAGGGCATAGAGAAGAATTGCCCGATACCCATATGTACATGTAACTAAGAGTTTCAACAATATAACTGTTATTATTGAACTTACAAGTCATACTTTCAATTAGCATTTTTTTTTCTTTTAGTTTTGGTGCTGTGTGGGATTTTGGGATTGGTCTCTCGACCCTCCCTTTGTAACATTCTGGTGGGGGGTTCTGGATTGGTCTTTGACCTCTCCCTTGTAGCTCCCTTTTTCTTCTTCTTAATGAAATGACACACAGCTCTCCTGCGTCGTTCAAGAAAAAAAAATACTTTCAACTAGCACAGTAGAAAAATAACAGAAAACGATCATATGCAGAGACATATCTTTCAATAACTTCACGATGGGGAGTTCAGGTCCTAACCAATGCCTTCCAGGGAGTGTGTAAGAAACCTTTAGCATGGCATCCAATCTTCTTGCTATTTGGTACCCTTATGAAAATACATTACCCTTTCCTTTGAATCCTTCGATTGCAGCAATCTAGTGGAGAGCTATTCATCTGACATGAACAGTTTGTAAGATTCTTTAGCTTGTTGCTTCAATACAACTAGAAACTTTATAGCAATGGACCTGTCTAGATGAAATAAAATGCTCAAACACTGGTTGCTTTTACCTTATGTGCAGAAGTAATGTTCAGTCATGCTTGAAGAGGAATTTCCCATGTGTTGCTTCGAATGGACAATGTAAGTTGATGCTTAGTGTTGCTTCACAGTTATTTCTGAAGCATTGGTATACCATAATGCATTCGTATAGATAAACAGAAGAAAATGATTTGTTTACATGAATTTCACATGGATACCATAACTGTGACAAGGGTAGCATTGATAACGACTAATGATGTATGGATAAGTTACAATTGCTATTGCTTGTAGGATTATATAAACTCCAAATGGTAAACTCAAAATAAATACACCTATTAAAATCAGTCATTGAATTTCTGGCTGCTTACACAAAGGTACATTAATTTTAATCTACATAAAAAGCTCAGTTCATAGTTAGTTTTCTTCTTGTTTTAGCACTGAAGCTACATGGAACATTTACCTACAATTTTTCACAGATCGATCTTCATTGCATATCAATTGTGGTGACAAAGAAACAACTATTAATGGAGTTAAATACGAAGCTGACACGACGCCAAAAGGTGCTTCGTTGCTGTATGTAAGCCCAGGTTCAAATTGGGCATTCAGCAGCACTGGTAACTTCATGGACGACGACATCACTGATGACAGCTACATTGCAACAAGCACATCAAAATTGGACATGCCCTATTCAGAGTTGTACACCAAAGCCCGTCTTTCTCCTCTTTCCCTCACATATTATGGGCTTTGTATGTTCAGTGGGAGCTACACAGTTAAACTCCACTTTGCTGAAATTGTGTTCACAAATGACAGCACATTTTGTAGCCTTGGCAAAAGAAGATTCAATGTGTTCATCCAGGTAAACTAGTTTTTTTACCTGTTTTCTTACTAATAAAACATTTCCCTTTGTTAGCACTGATGCTAACAATAGGCCCTTTAACTTCAGGGAAGAATGGTGCTAGAGAATTTTGATATTGAGCAGTCATCCAGTGCAGTTGGAAAGCCAGTTATCAAGATTTTTCAAACATATATCACAAATCATACTCTAGAAATTCAGTTGTATTGGGCAGGAAGAGGGACAACAGGCATTCCATATAGAGGTTCTTATGGCCCACTGATATCTGCAATATCAATAACACCAAGTGTGTCCTGACTCTTAAACTTGTCAATTTTGTTTTCCAGTAACTGTTATGGGCAAGGAAGCATTTAGCTGTGCAAATTATACTTTTGAAACAAAAATGTTATTTTCCTTACTGACCTGGATGTTTGGATCTTTTTTGAGCATGTTCAGATTTTATTCTTGAACTTCCTGAAACTGGCAGTAGCAATAAGATTTCACGGGCATCTATATCCTATGCTTTGGTGATTGGAATTCCTATAATAGCAATTTTGACAGCTCTGGTTGTATGCATTTATCGTATTAAGAAGAGGAGAAAGAGTTCAAAGAATAAAGGTACTATAGTAAACTCATCTCAAATTTTGTGTTGTGTAATAAACAGGTAGATATATCTCAATTTTTCGTTACTTGGCAACAAAGTAGTTAAATCAGGAAGTAAAGCTTTCCATATTTATGTGGGCAGCAAAGAAACCATATCTTAGTATATATGTTAATGACCACATATAAACCCTTTCTATAGATCTCCGAGCCCTTGACCTGCAAACTGGCTCCTTCACCTTGCGACAAATCAAAGTGGCAACTAGGAACTTTGACCTGGCTAACAAGATTGGTGAAGGTGGTTTTGGTTCAGTTTACAAGGTCAGTCAGCATTACTTTCCATGCATAAACTATAAATAAGTTAATACTGCCAAAGCACAACTTATACAGGAACATTGCCATTGCTGGTTTGACAGGGTTTATTGTCCGATGGCACCGTCATTGCTGTCAAGCAGTTATCAGCAAGGTCTAAACAAGGGAATCGAGAATTCGTGAATGAGATAGGGATGATATCTGCACTACAGCATACAAACCTTGTCAAACTCTATGGCTGCTGTACAGAAGGAAACCAGCTGTTGTTAGTTTATGAGTATCTGGAAAATAATTGCCTTGCACGAGCTCTTTTTGGTAATTGTACTCTCATGTTTCCTGGTTTACCCCCCTTTTTTTAGTCTTATATGCTACATGTTAGAACTCACAGACTTTCATGGGCTGTTACTGCTGGGTCCAGTTGATCAATACAGACTCAGATTGGATTGGGCAACAAGACATAGGATTTGCCTTGGGATAGCAGAAGGTCTAGCATATCTACATGAGGAGTCCACAATAAGGATCGTACACCGCGATATCAAGGCCAGCAATATATTGCTTGACAAAAATTTGAATGCCAAGATCTCAGATTTTGGGCTAGCAAAGCTTAATGAAGATGATCACACCCACATAAGCACAAAAGTAGCTGGAACTATGTAAGTGTTTAACTTCCACACTCCTGTTTTTGTTGAAACATACAATCACATCCACACATCTGATTGACCTACAATACAAGGCTATAGATAAGAAGCTCTAGAAGGGAAGGCAATCTGTAGCAATGGTAACAATGAACATTGCAAGCAACCTAAGGATAAACAGTGGGAACCCAGAGAACAGAATTCATTGGCTAAGAGTCACTGAGTCAGGAAAGAAACCACATACATACGGGGGATGCCATTCCTTTTTTTTAATCTGGGGGGTTGCCATTCCTGCATATAAACATAAACAAAAAAAAGATGCAACTAACAGCATATTGACAGTGGTATTGAATTAAGACTCTTAATGTTGTTAATCAGTTCCTACTTGAACAACTGATGAAATTACATTTCTGCTCACTTTTTAGTAAATGTAAACTGCAGAACTTACAGCTGACTTGATCATTCTGTGTTCATGCAGCGGATACATGGCTCCTGAGTATGCTATGCGTGGTTATTTGACAGATAAAGCTGATGTATACAGTTTTGGTGTTGTTGCTTTGGAAATTGTCAGTGGAAAAAGTAACACAAACTACAGGCCAACGGAAGATTTTGTTCATCTTCTAGATTGGGTAACTCCTGAATCTTTATCCATTCGTAAACAGCAGTTTGGACCATGTTGGATGGAGGGCTTGCTATATCATCACCTTACACACCAAGCATTTATGGACTGCAGATAATTGTTTCTGCTACAAATATGGGTTGCCCATATTGCTAGAAAATGATCAGTTTTTGTTCAACACTAGGATATTTCATATGGAAGCACATTTTATATTACCTTATCATTTGAACAGTAACATTAGCTCAATCCTGCATCCCATATGAATGCATATTTAAGATAACCTTATTGTTTAAACATTCACATTAGGTAAATCCCATGACCAAGCTATGTGTCAAAAGGAACAAAATCTCTACAATTAGTTCTTGCATCATTGTCCCTTACAAAAGGAATAGATTCTTAATTCCCACAGCATTAACTGGATTTTTACCTAGCGTGTCAAAATAACATTTTTTCATGTAGACAAGGGAAGTAGACAATGAAAATGGATTATATTGAATCTTCATGGGCATACCTTGAGATAGTAAGCTAACTGCATGTCCTAAATGTGTTCCAGGCTTGTGTTCTGCATGAGAGAGGAGCTCTCCTGGAATTGGTAGATCCAGACCTAGGATCGATTTACTCAACAGAAGAGGCACTCATCATGCTAAATGTTGCCTTGCTATGCACAACCGCAGCACCTACACTGAGACCAAAGATGTCAAAAGTTGTTAGCCTGCTTGAGGGCCACACGCCTCTTCAGCCCTTGCTGTCAGATCTCAGTCTTGCTCAGAATTGCCTGAGCACAGGTGGTTTATGGAGGAACCACTGGCAAAAACTAAGTGAGCGTCAGAGACTGACAGAACAAGCTTTCTGCAATTACACTAATGAATCATAGTCAGATGTAGTAGATGTGCACCATGACCCAAAGTGTACATAAAGTACGAACTACCAGTGGTAGACCAGAACATCTGTATCAAGTATCAACAGTGCAATGCAAATACCAAGTAGCGTACTAATGTCTAATCCTGTAAGTCATAAGCATTTTAGTAGCATCCACTTCAAATTCAATGGGACTATAAAATGCTGACCATGGTACAGCACTGGAAGGTCCCTATTGTCTCTGCTGAACCTTCTTTTGCTTTTATTTACAAATAAAACCTCACAAATTTGTCATTAATGCTTCATCTGATAGCATTTAACTGTCAGTCACTACATGAACATGAATTGATACCACTTAAGCACCAAATAACTCAGCTCACTGCTCAACTCCTATATCATATTAAATCGATAAGGAACATCACAAAAACATTGTTATTTCACTATTCAGGTGCCTTCTTTAGCAAATGTTCTGGCAAAACAACTTTTAAGGTCGGAGCATCTGAGGATATCTCAAGTGAGTCCCCATGCTGAATTGAATGCACTACATGTGAACCATCAACATAAACAGCACCCTCTTGATTGTACCATACAACAAGCATGTGTTGCTCTTGCTTTAGAAAATCATGGAGCATTGGTTTGTCAGCATCCGTTGGAGAAATCGGCTCCCTTATCATATACTGAAGCTCACAGCTTGATAATGGCATCATAAATCCTCCAGCTGATAGCATGGCAGCAGTTGATCCAGCAGCTGTTGAGACCCTCAGACCGCTTGATCTACAATTAATTAAACGCGAGTTCTCTCCCGTATTGTTCCTTTTCCTGAGATGGCAATACTAATCAGAATTGATCACATTTGAAAGGAAAATGAATTTATAAGGAAACTCAGACAAAATACCTAAATGAGAAGCGTGACACACTTGCTGGACAAGGGTGTGACACCAATATATCATTCAGAGCATAAGTCGGCAGCTGAATTCCATTTAGTTTCACTGATATCCTTGACAGCTCCAAAGGGCGCCTACTGCCATCAAGCGTTGCATCAAGTATCTAGGAGTATGGCAAGTTCAGTCGAAATGGAATTTGAGATCATATTAAAATCCATTAATGATACAATTCTACAAAGAAGTAGAATGAGCATGGATTTTAGTCCAATCACCAATGTCCTTGAAACAAATAATAAAGTGAGAACATTTTGCAGATAAAATAACCTGTTCAAAGTTGCCTGCAGTAGCTGCACAAAGATACCCTGTGCTCCTCCTTGCATCAAATTCATCAGTTAGCTCGTCAACCTGCATGAGGCTATTATGAGCTACAGAATTATAACAAGACCTGATGAGGCACAAATATAAAGGCCAGTCTGCTCACAAGTAAACAACCAGCTAATAACATACTGGTTATGATATGAGTATTGTATCTCACTGGTTTCAAGCTACGAGACTTCTGAGTTAGAAAAGGATAAATAACTGACCTCCTTAGTAGAAGTAGGATCTGAATTAACACCCAATATAGGAACCGAGCTATCCAAAAAATGGCTAGCCCGGAGAAGGGTGCCATCGCCACCGACAGCAATCACAAGATCCACATCACGTATTGGCTGAGACAAATGATTGCGCTGCACAGAAATCCAGTCAAGGGACTTGCGCTGTAGGACCCTCTGGCAGAGATCAATTGTGTCCTTGTGAACTCTGCACCTATCATCCAGATAGCTCAGGATCTGCAAAGGCAAACCAAGATGGTGATAGAAGGATAGGTAAGTTTCCTTAATCCATATCAAAAAGTATCTGCAGTATTGAAATGAATCAAGGGGGGAGGGGGAAACTGCAGTTAAATTACAGACTAGACAGCTCAGATTGTTCAAAGAGAGCCCCAGGCACCAAACAACTTCTACAGAGTATTTCCAAAAAAAAAAAGGATAATCGATAAGACCAGGAGTAAGTGAATCTTTTTTCTAATCGAAAATGATGCATGCAAACACCATGTCAGACTCATGCAACAAAAAAGGCCTGAACAGTTGAGTTATTCATTACCGCAACAACAGTGCACCAAGCAACAAGTCACCTATGGAATGTCATGCTAGGGCATTTTGCAAGTACTATTGCAATGGCTACTGCAAGGAGGCAAGCACCAGTGCACCCACATCTTAGCTAGTTATCCAGGACAGCAAAAAGTAGAAGTAAAAGGTCACGATCCGTAGAGGCATTTCAACGAACACCTGAACTCCACCACCATTTGGACGAGCATTTTTTGCTCACCCGACCCAAATGGATCAAGCGTGCTCCCGCACAACGGAAAACACTGTGATCGAGGTGAATGAAATCGGGAAACCTATACCCTATAGCGTGATTTTCACGATCCAAGCGCGAAGAAGTGAACTCCGCCGACCGTCCAAACATGTGAGAACCCTGGCACCCTGGTCCAGTCCTCTGGAAGCAATGGTGAACAGCATAATCAAAGACATGAGAGAAGGAGAGAGAGAGGGAGGTGCGACCTTGGGGCTGGCGGCGCGCGGTTGCGGCGGCGTCGAGGGCGCAGAGGTGGGAGAGGAGGCCGCGGCCCCGACGTACGGCCGGGGAGGGTATACATCGAAGGGCTTGAGGAAGAGCAGCACGCGGCGGCGCGCCATTCGAGCCTAGTATGACGGCGGCAGCGGTGGTGGCGCCGCCTTCTCGTCACTTCCGCGGTGGAGGGGAGGCACAACTCGGAAATGCTCAAGACTCCGTCCGAGAAAACCTTCCAGACACGAACTTACGCAAGACGCTCACCGACCTCTGGGCCCGCTACACACGAGATTACATACATGCTCCCTCCATATCGGATTTAGAAGTCGTTCAGGACAGCGATAGGGTCTCCAAAACACAACTTTGATTTCTTGTTTTTATAAAAAATATTTATGAAAAAGTGATATATGTATACTTTTATAAAAGTATTTTTCAAGACAAATCTATTCATATAATTTTTACATTTGCAAATTGAACAATTTAAAAGTTATTGATGATTTATATTCTCAATATTTGATTTAAACCTTGTCAAAACAACTTCTTGATCCGATACGGAGGGAGTACGGTACATACGTCAACCAAAGTGCTTCCCTGCCCCTGACGTCCCCGAGAATACTCCACCCGCGCCCTCATCTTGAGATCGAGTTGAGACTTGGCGACCGCCGCCTCCGCCGGATCGGAGCGAAAGCGACGGCATCGATCTGTTCCTTTCTCCTCGACCGTCGTTAGTGAGTCGGCCTTCCGGTCTCGACGCGACATGTAGTGAATTCGAGATCCTTTCCATTGCCCAGGTCATGATGTCTCCGGTTACAGTAGTAAATAATGATCACGTTTATGGCTTCAAATAAATTTATTATAAAAATACATTTCGAAATTAATCGAATGATATTCATTTGATATAGATATTTATATTTTATATTTATAATTAATCAAATTTGATATACTAAAACATAGTACTGTTCTAGTGCGTTTTGTTACATCGCATGCATAAATTACTAAAACATAGTAAAAGGTCACGATCCGTAGAGGCATTTCAACGAACACCTGAACTCCACTACCATTTGGACGAGCATTTTTGCTCACTCGAGCCAAACGGATTCTCCCGCACAACGGACAACACTGTGATCGAGGTGAATGAAATCGGGAAACCTATACCCTATAGCGTGATTTTCACGATCCAAGCGCGAAGAAGTGAACTCCGCCGACCGTCCAAACATGTGAGAACCCTGGCACCCTGGTCCAGTCCTCTGGAAGCAATGGTGAACAGCATAATCAAAGACATGAGAGAAGGAGAGAGAGAGGGAGGTGCGACCTTGGGGCTGGCGGCGCGCGGTTGCGGCGGCGTCGACGGCGCAGAGGTGGGAGAGGAGGCCGCGGCCCCGACGTGCGGCCGGGGAGGGTACACATCGAAGGGCTTGAGGAAGAGCAGCACGCGGCGGCGCGCCATTGGAGCCTAGTATGACGGCGGCAGCGGTGGTGGCGCCGCCTTCTCGTCACTTCCGCGGTGGAGGGGAGGCACAACTCGGAAATGCTCCAGACTCCGTCCGAGAAAACCTTCCAGACAGAAACTTACGCAAGACGCTCACCGACCTCTGGGCCCGCTACACACGAGATTACATACATACAGTACATACGTCAACCAAAGTGCTCCCCTCCCCATGACGGCCCCGAGAATACTCCACCCGCGCCCTCGTCTTGGGATCGAGTTGAGACTCGGCGACCGCCGCCTCCGCCGGATCGGAGCGAAAGCGACGGCATCGATCTGTTCCTTTCTCCTCGACCGTCGTCACTCATCACGTGAGGGAGCCGGCCTTCCAGTCTCGACGCGACATGTAGTGAATTCGAGATCCTTTCCATTGCCCAGGTCATGATGTCTCGGGTTACAGATGGGTACGGTTGCAGTTGGTTACTACTACTACCTCTGTCAAGAAAAAAAAAACTGTGGGTTGCATGCCGATTAAAGTGTTTGACTAAATTTTTAGTGAATAATATTTACATTTATAGATCTAAATAATTTATTATAAAAATACATTTCGTAATTAATCGAATAATATTTATTTAATATTATAAATATTTATACTTTTTATTTATAATTGGTCATATACTAAAATATGGTATTATTCTAGAATTACCTAATACCTACGTTCGATGTTTCCAGCCGAGAGGTAGAGAAAGAAGAAATACATACACGGATTTCTCACTCTCCAAGTTCCACACACTACACAGACTACAAAGCCCAAAAAGAATCCCTGATTATGTCAGTCCAAACATCTAGCCTTTTGCACGCCCATAGCTCCACTCGGTCCCAGGTGACGAACCAATCCTGCCACTCTTTCCTTCCTTACGCTAAAAAGGAGAGAACATTCGCATGTGGTGCTCAGGCTCCTATTTGTATGATGTGCAGGCTTGGTTAAGAATAGACTTCCTCCCAGATAGGAAATTGGATGAAGGATTAGCTTATTTCAATTTTGGGTAGGAGACCAGAGTTGGTATGTTTAGCTTGTATGTGTACAATAAAGCCCTTATGACATGGCTTGAAATTGCTCTAACTCCTTGCTAAATTGTCATTCTCAGGTAAAGCCATTTTTCTTTCCTACTAAAATAAATTAGGAGCTGGACGAAGCCAGTATTTTTTTTGAATGTCACCAGGGGGATTACTCCTCACCTAAATATGTATTGATATAGCCCCCAAACGGCTCGTTTTATGTTTTACAAACGTTGAGGAGGAAAAACAACAATAGCAAGACCCCAATCACTAGGGCGAAAAGTGGCCGAACCACAAACACAGCAGAATGCAAAGACTACCACACCACCACACGTGAGCTCTTCGACGATGCCTCCAGAGAGGTAAATGATGCCATAAATGTAATCATCGTCAGCCAAGTAGGGGCTTTACAAGGCTTTCGCCCGAGCCTTGAGCCGATGGGGTAATTGCATTAATCGGGCCGATCCAGGAGAAGCAGCGGCAAGAGATTCTTCAGTGGCGCCTTCAAGAAGGAGAACCTCATCACTGTTCCAGACTGATCTGAGCTGAACTTTCGCCCAGAACCATTGACAGTGCTCCCATTGACCCACACGCAAGACGGAGGGAGGGGGTGTCGGCCGCCGCCACACCACGCGGAGCCGTTCCCGGACTTGCCTGCGATGGTGGGAGGCGCGCACCGACAAGCGTCCACGCCTGGACGGATGGGGGTGCCGGCCGCCGCCACACCACGCAGAGCCGTTCTCGGACTCGCCCGCGACAGTGGGAGGCGCACACCGGCAAACGTCCATGCCTTGATAGAGGGAGGTGTCGAGGGTACCAGCCGCCGCCACACCGCATGGAGCCATTCCAGGACTCGTCCGCAATGATGGGAGGTTCACACCGGCAAGTATCCGCGCCTGGACAAGGTGGGGGTGTCGGCCGTCGCCACACCACGCGGAGCCACTCCCAGACTCGCCCGCGATGGAGGGAGGCGCGCATCGGCAAACATCCATCCGTGGAAGGAGGGGGATGTACCGGCCGCCGCCACACCATGTGGAGCCGTTCCCGGACTCGCCCGCGACAGTGGGAAGTGCGCACTGGCAAGCGCGGCGTGTGGACAAAGGTGGCGGGGGTGGAAATCGGTCGCCGCCTCACCGCACACCACCACACGGGGACAGCCAATCTAGGCCCGACAAGCCAAGAAGATTGGCTCGGTGACGCGACCGCGGTGGGTCGCGGTGCGCAAGGCTTGGGGAAGAGGCGCGGACCGCCGCCACACCAGTATTTTTGGTTTCACTAGGATCTAGTAGAAGGTGTAATCGTTCGGAGCCATGCCAAATGGGGCATAAATAGTCACTTGAAACAATGCTGATGGAGATAGCATTCATTTAGATGCTTTGATGGTGATGTGATCTGTATGTGTTGAGTTTAGATGACCTAGTTTTTATAGTTGATTCACATAAATATTGGGCCTAGTTTTTGTTCTCCTATGGGATTTGATCTGGACCCTCTATCATTTGGGTTGGTGAAATGATATATGTACCATTACAGTGTCTCTTTTTATTTATGTTTGAGTATCCCGCTTTTGTCTTGGTTTAGATACCAAAAAATGGAGCCACTAAACTATGGGACGGTACGGCCTAAATCTACTTATGCTTTCTACTTTGTCAAGATCCACTCATCTGAGGATCCTCAGTTGAGAGAAAAACTCATGGATGCTCAAAGTAAGTTCGAGAAAGAGATCCAAGCTCGCAGCAAAATTATCGAGGCTGTAAGAGCCAAGAAGGTATTGTTTTTAGTTTCTCCTGATAATAAAATCTTCCTTGCTAATGCATGATGCTTCATTTTATATCAACATAGATTTGATGCCCTATTATCATGTTTAAATGGATGTATGTACTGTTTCTGGCCTAAATGTGTTATCAATGGGAGTGGACTACTCGATGAGTGAGGCACATGCTTTAACCATGTTGTATCACGTTTTACAACTTATCCTTTATTTGTAGATGGAACGCTCCACTGTAATCTCGGAGCTAAAGCCATTGACAGCTCAGAACAAAAAAATATAATGAAGTTGTGGCGGAGAAATTGAAGGAGATGGAACCGCCTCAAAACCGTTTAGGCATGTTTCTTAAAAACAACACGAGGCACAGCGAGCAGGTTTTTTGCTCTTCTGTTGAATAGCTTGAGCAAATGGTATGCCTTAAAACTTTGTCAGTTCAGCATCCATGGCAATGCCAATAATGACAGAATGTGTTTTCTCTCACCTCCATAGATCAAGATGTTGAGTGACCGCATAGCTCATGAGAGTATATCTTTACGTGAGGAGAAATGGCTGGCCAATGAAATTAAGTACCTTGAAAAAAAACAGATCAAAGGTCATTTATAACTCTACTATTCGAGCTAAGCTCCAAGATACAGTGAACGGAAATGAGGCCACACAGGACCAAGTTAGAGTAAGTATATGTATATTATACTACAACTTCATCTTTTGTTTCTACAAGTATTTTTCTAAAGAAAGAAAAAAGTAGTGATGACCTACATTCAGATCTAAGATTAAGGGCCTAGAGGATGAGTTAAGAGTTGTTGACACCGAGATTGTATCAATTCAAGAAGATTTAGATGCAGCAACTGCTAGAAAGGACAAGGCATATGAGTCATTGATGGAACTGAGAAAAGTGCGTGATGCGAAAGTAAGATCACATCTTTTTAAAATTCCTCATGAAAAGAATAAGCCAATGTATGATCCCATAATGTTGTTTTTCCTTCTATGCTTGAGCTAAGAAATAGGAAAACATCATTTACTTTAGATACTCCTGCTCCGATTAAACATAAACTTGCCAAAGTGTTTGTCTTGTTATGTCTAGAGTACTTGTGCTGGGCAATTCATTGATACTCTCCTGCACTTGGTCCAGAACGCGTCCTTAATTGAAAACCGCACGGTTTTGGCTAAAGCTAGAGATTATGCTTCGAGGAGATTGGTGACAGAGCTGGGAGCGCTCCACCAGGCTGAGGTGTTTTTCTGAATGTTATATGTTGTCTCATGCCTTGACCTTTTGTGAACTCACTTGTACCTATACTAAACATTTGTTACTATTGTAGGTTGACAAGTTCATGGCTCAATGGTGTAACAGCAAGGCTTTCAGAGAGGACTATGAGAAGAGGACCATCTCCTCCCTCAGTGTCCGGCAGCTGGACAGAGATGGCCGGATGAGGATTCCTGATTATTGAAATTGTTTGAGAGTAGAGAATTCAATAACTCCATAGGGATTGAAAACAGTGCAGGAAAAACAGGGACAGAACATGATTTTTTAACAAGAAAGGGAAAGGATATAGGACTAGAAAAAAATGCACCAGAACTGTTAAAGATATTTGATTTTTACTTCCTTCAAACTCGATCTAAAGGGATTTCCTAATATGAAATTTTGTTCCAGTATTTTTTTTATGATTAGGATCCAACACTTATTTTTTTTAGAATCATACAGTACAAACGTAGACGGCCACAACACGTACGCACACCCACCTCTATGAACACACATGCAAACCCTACCCCTACGAGCACCGGTTTTCCCTTCCCATCGAATTCGTACTTTTTATATTCAAAAAAATCATTTACTTGAAACCTTGGAGGTTTGGTTAAATGAAAAAACCCAAATGGCAAGTTGGCTTAACTTGGCTCTGAGCCAAAGCTAGACTTCATCTCGTTTAGTTTAAAAAACTGCTCCCTCTATTCGAAACTAGGGGACGTTTTGGCTTTTATAGATATATTATTTTTACTCTACATTTGTATATCTAAGTGCATAACCCACCAAAGCATCTTATAATTTAAAATGGAGGAAGTAGCTACGAGCTAGCTAAACAAGCTGAAGGAACATCTGCGAGTCAATCCCTCTTAAAAAAAGCTCAAAGCTCAATGGACAATAGGGTTGGAAGCAATAGAAGGGGAAGTGGCAGGTGTGAGTCTAACCCCATTGGCGACAATTAGCCTAACAACTCCAATGCTAGTATCATGATCGATGAGTATTAGGACAGGCGTTCGGAGCGGCAACACTAGGGGAAGACAATCCATTTGGGGTGCATTTGGTTGCTTTCAATTCAAAATGCTCGCTAAGTGGATGCATAGTATTTGGTTGGTTGCATGGGCCAATACAGAAATTATGCATCTATAGATTCAATAACCTTGTGAAGGCGTTTAGTTGTTGGTATGAACAAATACGAAAACTCTTTGCCAGAGAATAACATGTGGATCAGCACAAGATGCATTGCATATAACCAGCTAGGATGCCTAGTGAAGCTCATTTTAGAAGTGTTGTCGGATGGTGGTTGCATTGTATTTTAGAGTGGGACTGTATTTTAGAAAAGAAGGTAGAGTGGGACTGTATTTTAGAAAAGAAGGTATTTGGTGAAACTGCGCACGAGCGAATATGAAAAATGTTGATATTCCGTTTGGTATGTTGCATGAGTGGATACAAGTTGCTGGTATGTGACACTGTCGCGTGGGCCCGTAGTCCTCATCCCGCATCTAGTGGGATAGGCCCAGGAGCAATTGTGGAAATGACCGCATGAGTGGAGCCTACATGCACGCGTAATTTGGACGGGCGGATGGAGCGTGATACAGTGGAACCGACCGTCTAAAAAACATTCTCTGATATTTCATCCGCACTAGGCCATGTAGGCTCGCCTAATGCATACATCCAAACACGCCCTTAAAGTGCATCTACCAGACCAAGATGTCTTTTGTATCTGCTCGTGTAGGCTACATCCTCAACAAAAAATCAAATAAGTTTGGGCTAGGATGGAGGAGATGCGGCTAACAAACGTGCCCTTGGAGCGACAGCCATCCTTGCCTCACCCTCGCTCCAAGAGCCCTAGGCCAGTCTATGTTGATTTTTTATTTTAGCTCAAAAAAACTAATATTAAAAAACACGTTTAAAACTAATTTTCAGAAACTAGTTATTTTAGTCACGCCAGAGACTATGGCACGAGTTGTAACATCGGTTACGCCATATATATTGGCCTGACTAGTTAGACGTGATGACATGTCCGGAGAACGCTTTTTTCACATAAGCCACCAATGCCATCACAGATGGCGTGACTGGCTAGTTATGTCATTGCCAGAGTGGGTGTCGTGACTGTGCAGATGAGTAAGGCCAACCCCTTAGCGTGATAAGTTGGTTTCCATTAGTGTTAGAGTATTTGTTTTGATTTCTTTTGTTTTTTGTTGATCCAAAATAAAGAGCTATCTTCAAAATTTTCAAGTAGATACTAGAAAATAAACACAACCCATTTACTTGTATCTGACATCAAATTTATTGAAGTTTTGAAATTAAAATTCTTCTAGTAATGCTATTGAGTCTTAGGTTAACCTATTTAGCCTGAAAATGGACTGCAAAAATTCGTAAAAATGTATCTAAATTCATGGTTTGGAAAGTATTTTTTCATGTAATTTCTCAACATATGTGTTTAGGTAAAAATCCAAAGTTCCTTAACAAAATGCATTCTCAAATTATAAATTCAAAGCTAAAATTAAAAGCAAACAAATCTGGGTAGAATTGAGAAATTACATGTGAAAGCATCTAGGCCCCAAGGTTTGGTTTCGGCAATTGATGGCAACGCTTTATTACCATGACTAACGTGTGTTTTGCAGAAACGTTGGTAAGTTAGGTCATGGAGGTTATAACTGCTTTGGGCACCATGGTATTCGTGTCCCTTGATGGAAATCATTTCGGTTTTCAAAAGAGTGACGTCAAGATTAAGGACGGTTAGTTCCGGATGTCGAGGTGTTGAGACACATTCGGAATAGTCGTTAGGATCTTCGTTTTTCTCTTTTGGCCGTACTATAAAGGGGGGCATGAACGGGTAGCTTGACCTAGGCGAGTCCTATGTTTAGGTGTGGTGCACACTTGTTAAACTTGGCGCTAGGCAACCCTAGAATAGCTCAAAGTTCAGTTGGAAGCAACTTGGTTAAAGTTGCGACGCGTTTCGGAAAGTTTCGGGCCGTTTTCCACTGACCGGACGCGGTCTTCGGCATGACCGGACGCGTCCGGTCAGTACGTTACCGCGACTAGGGTTTCGGCCTTGACGACCGGACGCGGTCCTCGCGAGGACCGGACGCGGTGGTCAGTGACCGACACGTGTCTCTTGAGGGAAACACCCGTCGGACGCGACCTGGGTGTGATCGGCGCGTCCGGTCACAGTCCAGTAAGGTCCAGAGACGACCGGACGCGTCCGGTCATCAACGATCGGACGCGGCCTCGCGTCCGGTGCACTTACAGTAAGCTCCTTTGCACGATCGGACGCGTCCGGTCACCCCTGACCGGCGCGTCCGGTCGTTCAGTTGAAAATCGGGTTTTGACCGTTACGGGCGACCGGCGCGTCCGGTCAGTTCGACCGGCGCGTCCGGTCAGCCCGTGTCAGAACATAACGGTTCGTTTTCTTTGAGGGGTGTATAAATACATCCCCTCCACCTCTTTTAGAGGTCTCTTGCTCATTTGAACATCTGAGAAAACCCTTTAGAGTGCAAGGGAGTGCAAGAGCTCTAGTGAGGATAGAGATTTGAGAATCAAAGTTTGAGAGTTCCCCACTAGTAGTTAGAGAGTAGCAAGTGTGCATCCATCTTCTCATTTGGGCTCGTTGTGGTCAAGTGAGAGTTTTAGCTTGTTACTCTTAGTGATCGCCATCACCTAGACGGCTTGGTGGAGATTGGGAGTTTGGTGATCATCCGGCGGAGCTTGTGGATGACCCAACTCATGTTGTGAGCGGTTTTGGGTGATTCACCGTGACGGAATGTCGAAGAATCAACCCGTAGAGAGCACTTGATACTTGCGCGGATCAAAAGGGAGCTACACCCTTGCGCGGGTGCTCCAACGAGGACTAGTGGGGAGTGGCGACTCTCCGATACCTCGGAAAAACATCGCCGTGTTCCTTGCCTTTTACATTCAAACATTTACATTCTCGTATTTACTTTCATTGCTTGATTTACTTTCCTAGAATTGCCATGCTAGACTAGGATTGGAAACTAGGGTGCAAAACTTTTATCGGTAGACTCTCTAGGAACACAAGTAGGCACTAGGGGTGAATTCCGGCTTGTAGGATTTAATTCTTGCAATTAATTTTTAGAAAAGCCCAATTCACCCCCCCTCTTGGGCATCTTGATCCTTTCAGGTCCTAAACAAATAGAGCCGTTAGGCTCTCATCCCTGCATTCCCCGATAGCACCGGATGCACAGGTGCTGCTGCACCTGACACAGCTCAGTGTCCGGTGGCTACGCCACTCGCCCGCTGGATTGCTGCCACGTGTCACATTTGAATGAGGACCGCTGGATCGCCAACGGTCCAAAACTTATAGCGCTCACGTACACGCCACATCGGACGTGCAGATGCTGATGACTGGACGCTGATCAACGTGGCGTACGGTCGTTTCCAGTAAGGGTCCATCGCGCGAAAATGTCGACCGGATGCAGGCCAGCGTCCGGTCCTCCCTGACCTCACTACACACAGCCACGTCAGCGTGACCGGACGCTAAACAGTGTTTAGCCAGAGTCCGGTCCGCAGCGTTAGGTCCTCCGCAGAAACTGACCGGACGCGCAGGTGCTTCCTGGCCAGCATCCGGTCGCTTAGCTCCTTCGCGCGCGCTTCTTCCTGAATTGACCGGACGCGCAGGTGCCCCCGAGGCCAGCGTCCGGTGCAGAAATACAGTGAAGAACACTTCCGAAAAAACGCCTTTAAATCCTGCCAAAAAATAGCGCAGGTCCCAACCCCATCTCTACCGCTCAAACTCCACCTCCTTCGTAAATATGCTAATACTACCGAGCGTACATCACCATGTGCACGTGTATTAACATTTTTACAATTATTTTAAAGGAGTTAGGTTAGCTCTCCACTAGATCTAAATGTATATGCAAATGAATCATCATCTAGTGGCACTTAAGTGATCAATAGCCTCGGAAATTTTCCTCTTTATAGTACGGTTATCGATCCTAAATGTGATCACACCCTCTATGGTGTCTTGATAACTGAAAGCAAACCCCTATGATATACCTTTGCCTGGATTTCCATCAAGTTTTGTTTTTCTCTTTCTTTTTTTCCAAATGTGAAACACTTGATCATCTTTTGGTCATTACCATCATCACCATGATCATCTCTAGGCTCCACCACTTGGCATGAGACTTTATCATTTCATGTCTACACACTTAGTATAATTATTAGTCCTTAGGTTTCATCAATTATCCAAAACCAAACTAGGGTTTTCAATGGAAGAAGAGAAAACATCAAGGTTGAGCAAATGCGACTGCGCCATTGCGAGATATAGGAGAATTTTTATATTTTAATCATTTTTTATTCAATAGTTTAATAATAACTGCTCCAAAAAAATTTTAGATCTAACCTTGTTGGTCGCGCCAGTGGGGCTGACGTGACTAAATAACGCTGTCGCGCCACATGCATTGGCGCAACAAGATGTGCCATGTTGGATGACGTTTCCAACGTGGAAAACCTTGTCACGCCATTGGAAGTGGTGTGACAAGACTAAAATTTTAAAAAATCATAACTCTTTAATATGACGTTAGATGAAGATAAAATTTATATAAAAATAGTATGTCTCGACGAGATCTACAACTTTCTAGTTTTGAGTTTTTTCATTTGAGGACGTTAAGATGCTCAAAAAATTCATATAAAATTTTAGGACCATAATAATCGCGTATTGGTGCTTGTCGCATTAGAAAAATAATATCTTTTTTGTTTGTTGTCAAATGAAGATACTTTTTACATCAAAGTTGTAACTCTCAATGATATCTACAACTTTATAGTTTTCAGTTTTTACATTTAATGTTGTCAAGATGCGCGGAAAAATAATATAAAATTTCAGCAACATAATAATCATGCACTAGGTCTCGTCGCTTTACTAAAATTATATTTTTTCATGTTTAGTGTCAAATGAAGATACTTTTTATAGTAAAGTTGTAGCTAACTATGAGATCATCAAATTTTTAATTTTGAAGTCATTCATTTGAGATAGTTAAGATACCCAAAAAAAATACAAAATTTAATAGCATATTAATCATGTTTCAAAGCTTATCTTTTTAGAAAAATCATATATTTCTTATTTGATGTCGCATAAAAATACTTTTTAAATGAAACTTGTAGATCTTATTCATACAAAAATAGTATTATTTTTCTAATGCGACAAAAGCTAGTATGCTATTATTAAGCTGCTAAAATTTTATATTATTTTTTGTGCATCTTAACGACCTCAAATATAAAAACTAAAAACTGTAAAGGTGTAGATCTAATTGAGAGCTATAAGTTTGATGTAAAAAGTATCTTCAATTGACAACATACAAAAAAAGATATTATTTTTCTAATGTGACAAGCACTAATACGCGATTATTATGGTCTAAGAATTTTATATTAATTTTTTGAGCATCTTAGCGTCCTAAAATGAAAAAAAATTCAAAACTAGAAAGTTGTAAATCTCGTCGAGTGCTACAATTTTCATATAAATTTCATCTTCATCCGACGTCGTATTAAAGAGTTATAATTTTTTAAAGTTTCAATCTTATCACGCCACTCCCGGTGGTGCGACAAAACAATACTATCACGCCAGCGGGAGTGGCGTGACAAGGTTTTTCACGTCGGAAACGTCGTCCAACGTGGCATATCTTATCGTGTCAATGCATATGGCGCGACAGTGTTATTTGGTCTACTGGTGCGACCAAAAAGTCAGATCCGCAAAAAAAAATTTGAAGCGATTATTATTAAAATATTGAATAAAAAAAGATCAAAAATAAAAAAAAATCCCGGGATATACCGACGACTGGGACGACCTGTGCACTTCACACTAGCGGTCGGAGAAGATTAGGCCAATGGGCCTTGTTGAGTCGTCGGGCAAGGAGAATGTGTTTTTGGGCTGAACTTTTAAATATCACGGTATGTTGGCTTCATTTTCTTTTTTTTCTTATATACATACATGTATAGCAATATATATGTATATAATCTTTTGGCAAAAATAATGGGTAATTCAACTGAATACCCTTGAATCCAAGTGGGTTTGCCCCGGACTGCGAATGACAACCAAAAATCTCGAAACTTTGCTAAGGCGACACACCGCTTCATGTTGTGACCCTATATATGGTTGTGGCGTTTCATTTTGGCTCCTGTCCGTTTCACACCGGTTTTGTTGAAGTTGAACACTTCCTGGGGCGCTGCACGTACGTTCATGGGACACAAATGCGATGCAGAAGGAGTAGAAATAAAATTAGTTCTAAGACTACCCGCAATGGGATACTCTAAAGGATACTCTAAAGTTTTAGAGTATAAATATAGAGTAAAAACTGTTGCACTGGGTACTCTAAAACGATACTCTATCCTTTCTCTCACTCTATATTTAGAGTAGTACAGTGCTTATTCTATAGTGGGCAGTGGCGGCCCCCACTAGCTAAATAAAGGAAAAAATGCTATAACTCATAAACCAAAAATTCAAATTAAATTTCGATTGCACAATTAAATTCGTCTCAATAAATCCTTCAAAACTAGATCACACATAGATATATTTAGATAAAGTGACAAGTGGGTCCCACAATGGATAGAGTGGACATAGGATGATATAGAGGATGGATGAGTGTGGAAGAATTGAGTATAGATGAGAGAATCTTGCTGACTAGGACGTATAGAGGATGAATATAGAGGTCCATGAGTGCGGATAGCCTAAATCAGATGCAGTAAAGTGTACTACTTGCAGTCATGTTTTGTAGGTGAGCCATGCATGCATTTGACTCAAGGTCATCGTTAGAGTTGACTTAAGGTCAACAACGAACCACACGACAACCAAATGCCTCGGCTGGTGACTGGTGGTTGATGGTCGGTGCTGATTTGTTGTGAGAGAAAAATATTGTTAGCTAACTAGTAACTGATGACTGATGATAAAATGATATGAGAGAAAAGCACTGCTGGAGCCGGCCGCCGAACAAGGCCAACAACATGTGAGAGGCGAGAAAAACTCGGACACACATTTGGCAGCATCAGCATGCATGAAGACAGGGACGGACGTGTGCAGCTGTACATGATGGATGGCCCCTTTTTTTAATGACTGATTGAATGATGCGTGACCTTGACAGAGGGAGCCTACAGCGGCTGTGTTTACCTGAAAAATGTACTATAAAAAAAAAGATTCTCCATCACATCAAACTTGCGATACATGCATGGAGTACTAAATATAGACGAAATTAAAAATTAATTGTACAGTTTGATTGTACTTTGCGAGACGAACGTTTTGAACCTAATTAGTCAACGGTTAGACACTATTTATCGAATAAAGTCAAAACATGCTATAGTTATATGGGTCCGACCGTACACGGCCATCTAGTCAAACGTCCGGCACTCCGATCCGGCTGACTTGGACCGGGTACTGAGTAGAGCAGCAGTCAATGCAAAGACCGGATTTAAAGCATGCAGTTTGGGTCAGCAAGGAAGAAGAATACAGTACGCCCACACCGATGTCAGTTTTCTGAGTGAGATCGACCGTTCACACCGCAGAACTCTCATATGACTCTTGCAGTCGTTGAATTACATTACATGCATTGTGTTGGTGTCGGCGAGGAGAGGACTGCATGCTTTGGAATTGTTTGGATGATACGAGATTCCAATCGATCATCCGGTAGCCACGTTTCTCCGATCGATCCGGTTAACGTACGCCGTGGAAAATTTTGGAGGCAGACGAACGACTGTGACTGACTGTCTGTCTGACTTCCATCCGTAAGTTGTGCGCAAGTAACTAAACCATGAACTAGACGAATACTCCCTATACATGGGTTTGGAGAACATTTTACCAAAGAAAGAGAGACCATCCAGCCAGCAGGTCACCACTCACCACAAAAAGGATAAATAATATTCATAACAAGTGCAGAGCTGCCCACAGAATCAAAAAGCGAGCCAGCAGCATTAGATTACTGCATCCGAAACTGGACCAGAGATTATTACGCGTTGTACGTTCATCTTCTCCTCTGGAGTACGTACTGCTGGTGCTGGATAATGCATGTGACTGAGTACTCAACAACACACGCATGCATAATAATGTACTCCTCCATCTCTGTCCTTCCGAAGCCAACTACACTCCCCGGCCACTTGCATTATTATTGGAAGAGAGACCAGAGGGACAGAGAGTCTAGGCACAGAGAAATGGCGTGGACGTGTCCGTGTGGCAGGCTCTTGTTCTTGGTGTGCCTCTTGTGCTCGCTGCCCACCGAGGCCGCCGCCGGCCATGGCGCCGGGGCGGCTGAGCAGCAGGCACCTGCTCCAGCTCCCACTCCTAGCCTCTTCCCACCTGAAGGTGCGTCGCGTGCCTTCTCCTGCTGGCTCCTGCTCACCATGATTGGTACGTACGCTCCCCATTCCTCTTCAACCCAAGTGCGTGTAATTTTTCGCAGAGCGTGTCCTTCGCCGGATCGCTGCCAAGCTCGGCGTCCTGCACTGGGAATTCGCCGCCGCCGCCGCCGGTCCGTGCGAAGACCCTGCCGCCGGCGTGGACTGCCACTGCACCTCTTCCGACTATACAGTCTGCCATATCATTCACATGTACGTATGCATGCATGCGTGGTTTAGTTTCTTGTATTTCTTATCTATACATAAGGTTTTATTTCTTATCTATATATAAGGTTCAACTGTACGTACTTCAACTTCGCTGAATCATCAGGCAATATATGTATGTGTTGTATCCACTGGTTTTGCAGAGACCTCAGGAGGCACAACTTCTCCGGCGAGCTCCCACCGGACTTTGCCGACCTCCCCTATCTTCTCCACCTGTAAACAACGCACCCTTCAACATGTGCCACAAAACATTACTATGTACTCCTATCTGTTAAGAGAATAAATAATAGCCAAAAAAAAATCAGAAGTCCTTTTTTTTTCATGTTTCGGAGATCTAAGCCGGAGCTTGTTTCATGGTGGAGTGCCCAGCTGTCACACCCGGTTTTCTAAAGAACAAAACCAGGCTAATTATATGTGTGCCCAGGAAGTCCACACATATGCCAGAATGAAAAAGTATCAGAAACAATGTTATTATATAACGTATACATAGCTAAATTAACACTTACATCAGAGTATCGCGGAACGGTGACTAAACTTCAGGCTCCATTCTTCTCAGGGACGGCTGACTGGGGGTAACATATGCCTAGCACTTCTACTAGTCTTTTGGAAACTCCACTACACCTTTGTCCTTCTTCTGAGTAGCATCTTACTACACACTGGAGTGTGGGGGAAATAGCAAGAGTGAGTCCATATCGAACTCAACAAGTATAACACAGGGTTCATGAGGCTCAAAAAGGCTAGACACTGTTTGACTGCGTTTAGCTTTTAATCATCATATAATTAGCAATTGAGTAGCATCAAGGTAATCCAATCCCATTAATGAATCAATGATCAATTGTAATAAGGATAATGAATAGCATTAACATGAGCACAATAATAATCAACAATAATTAAGCATGATATAATAGTGGTGATCAACTATTCTGTAAGAATCCCCAAGGCCGCTCGTATCCGTGAGCACGGCTAGTATACCAGTTTTTAAACTCTGCGCAGAGGTGTACACTTTCACTGTGAGTCATGATTTCCAAATGCATGGGTTTGCAAGGCCCAAAACATCGGAAAACCATATAAAGCCATTCAAAAGTTCGTCTAACAAGTTAGGGCCATTAGATTCACTCGGCAGGCAGATGTAGAACCCCCCTTCCCTGTGGCACAACAACCGCAGCCTATACACACTAGGCCAGGGGCTCGCACTACACCCAACGTGGCAAGCCATTCTTACGCCATTTAAGGTAACCACTAACAAGCTAGAAAAGGTCTCTTGAACAACTAGAGCCAGAGCCATATAGCCCTCACAGCTGTACTGTCAATCCCGGTTATCACTTACAGGTAAGTCCTTATGGAGAGTAACTAGAGCATCAAAATAACCCACATGCTCTAGCCCCCTTTCAACAGTAATAAAATCATCTTAATTGGTTGATTGCATAATCCATTAGTCAAATTACAAGATCATTGTTCATAATTAAGCGCTAGCCGTAGCTACCCAAATGCATAACCCATAGGTGACAAGGAAACAAGATATCAATAACTAAGTTATAATCTCTAAGGTTGTCAAGGTAGACACATGCATATGATATTGATTATAGTGAATAGGTAACAAGGATGGTCCCATGTTATACTTTCCTTGATCAAGTTCTCCGATAGATACTGCTGGTCTGGCTCAAAATAATACTCCTAATCGTCGTAGTACTGCTCACCGTCTAAATTCGATCACCAAGCATCAACGTACAAACATTCCGAGCAAACATACACGAAGCAAACAAAAGATACAATTAGAACAGTACACCAACAGTAGAAAAACATTTAGAAAAACTTACAAAACTATTCTACACGTTGCTACGATCACACAGACGTAAAGATCACAAAAATCGGACTTAAAACGTGAAAGTTATGAATTTTCTAAGATTTCCTATAGATAAATAATTACTTTAATATAAACTCGAAAATTAAATTTTCCAAACCTACTGTACAACTACACTAACATGTAGAGCTTGCAAATACGAACCTAACGCAACTTGAACGGGTCAAATCGGAGTTAAAACATGGAAGATATGGCCTAAACAAAATTGTATGTATATATGTATTTCTATTGTATTTCGGGATTTGTTTTACTAAAGAAAAACGGCCACAAATCATATCATGACATCATGTGATGTCATCAAGCTAGCTAGCAAAAATGAAACAGCACGCACGGCGCTATTCGTTTGATTCAAATTAATTGAGCAAAACCACGTAAAAAGTTATTTAGACTGGATTACTCAAAACAGGATTTAATTCAGAAGCCCGATAAAACTACTCATAGTTTATTTATAAATAGTGTCATATAATTCAATCAAGTTTAACTTTATCTTTGTAAATATATGTATATATATATATGTGTGTGTGAAAGCAACCGCTTCAGTTTATCTTATATACAACGTGTCTGTTAAGCAACTTGGAATTTAGAGACACATGTAAATAAGTAACTAATCACATTAATATTTGATGTATAAATTAACCAGGTATAAAACCTATATAGCTTTCAATTATAAACCCAATTGTTTTAATGTTAATTAATTTAGCAATTAAATTAATAAAATCATAAACACGTGACATGATAAAACATTAGCACTAGTGCATAAAGCGTGTCAACAAACACGGAGAGAGGCTCGGGCACACCGATGGCGTAGGAGACCTGGACGATGGCGCGGCGAGCAAGGCCGTTGGCAACAATGCTCTTGGCATCCTGCCTTGCGATGTAGGCTCCACTGCGGTCGACCTTGGTTGGGTCCTTGCCAGAGAAAGCACCACCACCATGGGCTCCCCAGCCACCATAGGTGTCAATGATGATCTTCCGGCCAGTAAGACCAGCATCACCGTGAGGTCCACCAATGACAAAACGACCAGATGGGTTAAGGTGGAAGATGGTCTTCTCGTCAAGGTACTGCTCAGGGATGACAGGCTTGATGACATGCTCCTTCAGGTCAGCAGCAATCTCATCAGTCGCATACCCAAACATGTGTCCCTAGTCGCCAGCTCCAATCCCCTCAGGGCGCTTGGTGAAGTGGCCATGCACACCCTGAGCAATATCAGGAGACTGCTGCTCAATGTTCACAAGCACCTTGCAGTGGTCAGCGTCAAGCCCAACATCGGCTGACACGAAACCAATGTTGCGGCAGGTCTCCCTGACAATCTTCTCGTAGTCAACATTGGCCTTGGTGGTGATCTCACCAAAGACCATGACCATGTTGGTCTTGGTGCAGGTCTCACAAGCAACCTTGCTGTCAGGGTCCTCAGCAAGGCAAGCATCAAGAACGGCATCTGAGACCTGGTCGCAGAGCTTGTCAGGGTGTCCCTCGTTCACAGACTCCGAGGTGAAGAGGAAGGTGTCAACTGCGGCCATCTTCTCTGATCTGCTGCAGCGGCGGCGCGGCAATAGCGGCGGCGGCGGCAACAGCGGCGGCGGCGACAACAGCGGCGGCGGCGGCAACAGCGGCGGCGGCGGCAACAGCGGCGGAAAACAGGGCTAGCAGGCAGGCCGGACATATATATAGGGAGGAAGACTCTCCACCTTCACGTCAACTAGCGATATGGTACTAATTGACGTTGCACCCTCCATCTTTACTAATAGGCCTAATTAATTATTAAAGCCCATTAGTAAATAAATGAATGGACATTTAGGATTATTGCACACAAGCTTTGGTGGAAAATGAGATATTTATTATTTTCGGAATTAATTAATTTCGTGGATAAAATAATTCTAGAAAAGTCCAGAATTATTATTTAAGCCGCGAAAAATACTCCGAAAACTCCGAAAATTCGAGGGAATTTTCTAGAGACATTATGGAACATGAGGAACCCAAATAAAGTATTTGGAGCTTATGAAAAGATGGATGAAGAGATCAAGGAAAAAGATTAAGCTCACGGAAATTGGAATTTTGGATCCAGAAAATACCAATAAGTTTTCCGATGAGAAGTAAACGTCGTCCTACGGTATTTTGAAAATAATAGCACTCACCAACACCAAAGACAAGCATCACACAAACACCACATTATTAAATTAATATGAAAAAGTTTAAAACCACAATTTTCTATATTTAATTAGCAACAACTTAACTTATCTAATAAATTTATTCAGATATTGAAATAATTTATTTTATTTAGCGTTTTTCCCGCACAACCCAAAATAGAAAATTTTGGGTGTGACAATTCTACCCCACTTAACAGGAATCTCGTCCCGAGATTTGAAGAGACTAGGGAGAAGGATAAAATTGATCTGCAAGTCTTCACTCTTCTCTGATCAATTCTTATCTAATGATGATGATGCCACAAACTCAAAACCATCTTGGTAAAGGTGTCCTTTAGACCCTTATGATCCTTGTAGATGGTTCTAACAGGTTACCACTCTGAGAAATGATACCTGCGCTCGATAGTGACTTTACAATCATGTAGATAGCTGATGCTTCCAAGTGACAAAATAGAATGTATAAAACCGCCATCTTATATCGTCTTTAGTTAGTCAAACCCCCTTAAGAAGAGATCAACTAGAGAACACCAAATGATAACTTGCATTTGTTTCTGAGTGATGACTATCGTCATGTCCTTCTGGCATCCCAAAGAGATTCATGAGCACATACAAGAACAAGTAATCTTGCATTTCCTCGCTAGCAGAAAAACAGCAGTGCAGAAATAAAGTTCTAATTCAAGTTCTACGAATCCAATGATATGGTAGCTTATACCGTTGGAAAGCTTATCAAATTTACTACAACTTTCTTATAGAACACTTCTCCAGATTCTGCAGTTAACGTGGTCGAAAACTGTGCACAACAGAAACTATTCCAGGTTGCTGACAGCACAGATGCGTCGCCTTGTGATTTTCATAACTCCCAAACCATAATAGCTATCAGGCTGGTTCTTACGGTCAGAGAAAAATATTGAAGTCTACTATTGTTCAGAATTCATCCATGATTTTTGGGCGTCCAAAAATAGAGATATAAGCTAAGAAAGATAGACTGCTCTAAAAAGATAGGATAAGGTAAAAATGAGATTCAGAGAGATTAGAGAGATAGATAACACTAATATTCAAGTCTTCATGCTTCTTTGCTTTGCGTTGATGAGATATAAGACATAGATCAAGGATAGCCAAAAGATGACAAGAAAGATAAGGTTTAATCTTCAGTTCTTCGTACCTCGTCGCTTGAGTTTGATGATGGTAACGGACACTACCCCACTTAACAAAGATTTTATTCCACCTAGCAATGTCATTGAAGGAAACACTTTCTTTAAGGCTTGCTGCTAATGATAAGTCCTTCACTTAAAACTTACTAAACATACTTGATATGGGGGTGATGTCATCTAAGTTTTTATGAAACTAACTATAGACTTCCAACATCTCCTTCCTATGTCGTCCATGCTAACTTGTATAGAGTATGTTAAATTGAATGTTGAACTCCCAACTGATGATAGCTTGAAGTGAAGACCAGTCCTGACGAATACCTGAGCTTCTTGTAGACGATCCCACAAAGCACTGATCCCAAGCAAACAACACTAGCACATGAGTAGACTTCCAATCATAGAGATAACCACTTCTTCCAAGTGAAGCACTAGGACATACGAAACCTTCATCTTGTAACACTCACAACTTTGCTATCCCCTTAAGAAAAAGAAACTAGGAGACACCAAAGTAACTTGCATCTCCTTTTATACTAGATAACCATAATCATCTCTAATGTAAGATTCCAAGGCAAATCAATGAGATTCAAAGATATCCAATGATATATTCACTTATACAAGATAAGGAAGTAATGCAGAAAATTTCTGGGCGAATTCTAATTTTAACAGTTCAGTAAATCTAGCATAACTCGAGCTACAAATATCCAATTAAGGTGATCTTTATATGGTTGGAAAGCTTACGAAATTATCTACGACTTTTATTCACAACACTTTTCCAGATTCTGTCAATAAGTTAGTCAAAAACTGAACTTAACCGAAACTGTTTCAGGATTCCAGACTGCGCAGTGACCCCAACTTAGAACAGGTATATCTCTTAGCTCAAAATAGATAAAAAGATAAGTCCAGTGGGTTTGGAAAGATACAGAGGTCTAGTTATTCCCAGTAAAATTTCATAAATTTCTCATGTCCAAATCTTGAGATATAATAGAAACATTGCAGACTGCTATAGAAATCAGCATGCGAAGTATTACGTAAAACCTACCCCACTTAACATGGATCGAGCTACTCCTCAAGACTTATACCTTCCGAGCCACCTTTGAAACATGAGAACAAGGCAACACACAAGCAACACATCAAGCAAAACAAGCACACTTCACATCATTGGTACTACACGTGCTTCTTCAACAATGGTGGTCATTCTAAATGGCAGATTATAGATGATGAAAAGGCCATCAAACTTTTGAAAAAGGTGAGATCAGAAAACTTTTAGTAAAAACAACATAAAACAAAATCCAATGGAGTAAGAAATAATAGCTCAAAGGAAGCTATCAAGGAGGAGATACAATAGGACAAGGAAGAGGAAATAGTCAAAATCAATGAGTCAAGGGATGACAAAATAGTTTTATAGTAAAATGAGTTTTAGAATACGTCCAGTGCTACTTGGCATACGTCCTACAGTCAACACCGCTCTGATACCACTCTGTCACACCCGGTTTTCTAAAGAACAAAACCAGGCTAATCATATGTGTGCCCAGGAAGTCCACACATATGCCAGAATGAAAAAGTATCAGAAACAATATTATTATATAACGTATACATAGCTAAATTAACACTTACATCAGAGTATCGCGGAACGGTGACTAAACTTCAGGCTCCATTCTTCTCAGGGACGGCTGACTGGGGGTAACATATGCCTAGCACTTCTACTAGTCTTTTGAAAACTCCACTACACCTTTGTCCTTCTTCCGAGTAGCATCTTACTACACACTGGAGTGTGGGGGAAATAGCAAGAGTGAGTCCATGTCGAACTTAACAAGTATAACACAGGGTTCATGAGGCTCAAAAAGGCTAGACACTGTTTGACTGCGTTTAGCTTTTAATCATCATATAATTAGCAATTGAGTAGCATCAAGGTAATCCAATCCCATTAATGAATCAATGATCAATTGTAATAAGGATAATGAATAGCATTAACATGAGCACAATAATAATCAACAATAATTAAGCATGATATAATAGTGGTGATCAACTATTCTGTAAGAATCCCCAAGGCCGCTCGTATCCGTGAGCACGGCTAGTATACCAGTTTTTAAACTCTGCGCAGAGGTGTACACTTTCACTGTGAGTCATGATTTTCAAATGCATGGGTTTGCAAGGCCCAAAACATCAGAAAACCATATAAAGCCATTCAAAAGTTCGTCTAACAAGTTAGGGCCATTAGATTCACTCGGCAGGCAGATGTAGAACCCCCCTTCCCTGTGGCACAACAACCGCAGCCTATACACACTAGGCCAGGGGCTCGCACTACACCCAACGTGGCAAGCCATTCTTACGCCATTTAAGGTAACCACTAACAAGCTAGAAAAGGTCTCTTGAACAACTAGAGCCAGAGCCATATAGCCCTCACAGCTGTACTGTCAATCTCGGTTATCACTTACAGGTAAGTCCTTATGGAGAGTAACTAGAGCATCAAAATAACCCACATGCTCTAGCCCCCTTTCAACAGTAATAAAATCATCTTAATTGGTTGATTGCATAATCCATTAGTCAAATTACAAGATCATTGTTCATAATTAAGCGCTAGCAGTAGCTACCCAAATGCATAACCCATAGGTGACAAGGAAACAAGATATCAATAACTAAGTTATAATCTCTAAGGTTGTCAAGGTAGACACATGTATATGATATTGATTATAGTGAATAGGTAACAAGGATGGTCCCATGTTATACTTGCCTTGATCAAGTTCTCCGATAGATACTGCTGGTCCGGCTCAAAATAATACTCCTAATCGTCGTAGTACTGCTCACCGTTTAAATTCGATCACCAAGCATCAACGTACAAACATTCCGAGCAAACATACACGAAGCAAACAAAAGATACAATTAGAACAGTACACCAACAGTAGAAAAACATTTAGGAAAGCTTACAAAACTATTCTACACGTTGCTACGATCACACAGACGTAAAGATCACAAAAATCGGACTTAAAACGTAAAAGTTATGAATTTTCTAAGATTTCCTATAAATAAATAATTACTTTAATATAAACTCGAAAATTAAATTTTCCAAACCTACTGTACAACTACACTAACATGTAGAGCTTGCAAATACGAACCTAACGCAACTTGAACGGGTCAAATCGGAGTTAAAACATGGAAGATATGGCCTAAACAAAATTGTATGTATATATGTATTTCTATTGTATTTCGGGATTTGTTTTACTAAAGAAAAACGGCCACAAATCATATCATGACATCATGTGATGTCATCAAGCTAGCTAGCAAAAATGAAACAGCACGCACGGCGCTATTCGTTTGATTCAAATTAATTGAGCAAAACCACGTAAAAAGTTATTTAGACTGGATTACTCAAAACAGGATTTAATTCAGAAGCCCGATAAAACTACTCATAGTTTATTTATAAATAGTGTCATATAATTCAATCAAGTTTAACTTTATCTTTGTAAATATATGTATATATATATATGTGTGTGTGTGAAAGCAACCGCTTCAGTTTATCTTATATACAACGTGTCTGTTAAGCAACTTGGAATTTAGAGACACATGTAAATAAGTAACTAATCACATTAATATTTGATGTATAAATTAACCAGGTATAAAACCTATATAGCTTTCAATTATAAACCCAATTGTTTTAATGTTAATTAATTTAGCAATTAAATTAATAAAATCATAAACACGTGACATGATAAAACATTAGCACTAGTGCATAAAGCGTGTCAACAAACACGGAGAGAGGCTCGGGCACACCGATGGCGTAGGAGACCTGGACGATGGCGCGGCGAGCAAGGCCGTTGGCAACAATGCTCTTGGCATCCTGCCTTGCGATGTAGGCTCCACTGCGGTCGACCTTGGTTGGGTCCTTGCCAGAGAAAGCACCACCACCATGGGCTCCCCAGCCACCATAGGTGTCAATGATGATCTTCCGGCCAGTAAGACCAGCATCACCGTGAGGTCCACCAATGACAAAACGACCAGATGGGTTAAGGTGGAAGATGGTCTTCTCGTCAAGGTACTGCTCAAGGATGACAGGCTTGATGACATGCTCCTTCAGGTCAGCAGCAATCTCATCAGTCGCATACCCAAACATGTGTCCCTAGTCGCCAGCTCCAATCCCCTCAGGGCGCTTGGTGAAGTGGCCATGCACACCCTGAGCAATATCAGGAGACTGCTGCTCAATGTTCACAAGCACCTTGCAGTGGTCAGCGTCAAGCCCAACATCGGCTGACACGAAACCAATGTTGCGGCAGGTCTCCCTGACAATCTTCTCGTAGTCAACATTGGCCTTGGTGGTGATCTCACCAAAGACCATGACCATGTTGGTCTTGGTGCAGGTCTCACAAGCAACCTTGCTGTCAGGGTCCTCAGCAAGGCAAGCATCAAGAACGGCATCTGAGACCTGGTCGCAGAGCTTGTCAGGGTGTCCCTCGTTCACAGACTCCGAGGTGAAGAGGAAGGTGTCAACTGCGGCCATCTTCTCTGATCTGCTGCAGCGGCGGCGCGGCAATAGCGGCGGCGGCGGCAACAGCGGCGGCGGCGACAACAGCGGCGGCGGCGGCAACAGCGGCGGCGGCGGCAACAGCGGCGGAAAACAGGGCTAGCAGGCAGGCCGGACATATATATAGGGAGGAAGACTCTCCACCTTCACGTCAACTAGCGATATGGTGCTAATTGACGTTGCACCCTCCATCTTTACTAATAGGCCTAATTAATTATTAAAGCCCATTAGTAAATAAATGAATGGACATTTAGGATTATTGCACACAAGCTTTGGTGGAAAATGAGATATTTATTATTTTCGGAATTAATTAATTTCGTGGATAAAATAATTCTAGAAAAGTCCAGAATTATTATTTAAGCCGCGAAAAATACTCCGAAAACTCCGAAAATTCGAGGGAATTTTCTAGAGACATTATGGAACATGAGGAACCCAAATAAAGTATTTGGAGCTTATGAAAAGATGGATGAAGAGATCAAGGAAAAAGATTAAGCTCACGGAAATTGGAATTTTGGATCCAGAAAATACCAATAAGTTTTCCGATGAGAAGTAAACGTCGTCCTACGGTATTTTGAAAATAATAGCACTCACCAACACCAAAGACAAGCATCACACAAACACCACATTATTAAATTAATATGAAAAAGTTTAAAACCACAATTTTCTATATTTAATTAGCAACAACTTAACTTATCTAATAAATTTATTCAGATATTGAAATAATTTATTTTATTTAGCGTTTTTCCCGCACAACCCAAAATAGAAAATTTTGGGTGTGACAAGCCAGTGGGCCCGGATGAAGTTACAAGGACTGTGAGTGCCCTTGCACTTTCCTTAAGGATGTTGTGGACAAAAGGGGGGGAGGCTACCTTTAGCATGTTTATTAACTAATTTGTTTGTCCAAAATGCGATGTATTCATGACTGGATGGAGTATACTTTAAACAAAAATGAATTGCATGTGCATAATAAGATTGCAATACAGCAGCAGTAAATATACAAGTCTTATTTAATAATTGCATGTAACTATCAATCAAGATGTAGTTGCATAAGCAGAGTCCCATACTAACCTTCCAGTTCCCCTGACTTCTCGAAAAAGCAATACATTGCTGAGTATAATATAGATCAGACTTATGTGTGTTCCATAATGTACAACAGAATTGCACAACATTTGTGTTGATCTGTTGCTGCAAAATCCATGCAGATTACTGATGGGAAACAGATTGTCAGGGCCTTTTCCCATGGTTCTCACAAATATCACAACCCTGACTCACCTGTAAGTGAAAAGCCTGGTGGAAACAATTTCTTGTTAACCAGTTTACTTTCCAAGTTCTGACTGGTAAATTAATTTGCAGGGACATTGAAGGCAATGGTTTCTATGGGCCAATCCCTCCTGAAATCGGATATCTTACGCATCTGGAGAGGCTGTGAGTGTATTTGATGATTCATACAGCACTAAGGAAGATATACTCATTGTTAGAGTTTGTGGATGTAATTTTTGCTTTCTGATGACTTGTGCAACGATCCTGAAATTCAGAGTAATATCAGCCAATGAGTTCACTGGACCCCTACCACCTGCTCTATCCTTGTTGACTAATTTAACTGATTTGTAAGGATACCTCATCTTTCCTTTTTCCCACTCTGTTTCACTTTGGGAAGTCCTTTTGAACTATTGGAACTGGTTACAGGAGGATTTCTAGCAACAATTTATCTGGAAGACTGCCTGATTTTTGGGAAAAATTGGCAAGGCTCCAAACACTGTGAGCCAGTGAATTCACGATGATAGCTACCAACAGAAAATACCACAGATCAATATCTTTTTTTTTATTTAGTGTAACACCTCTTGGTGCAGGCAAATCGAAGGATCTTTGTTGGAAGGCCCTATTCCCCCCAGCCTATCTAAATTGACAAACCTTCATGATCTGTATGCCAGCACAATGCTGAAAACTCTTATAACTTCACACATAATGACATAATTATATTTTCTTACTATGTATAAGTTTGCACAACCCGTACAAGTCCTAACTAAATGGCTCTGTTTCTGTGTAAACAGGAGGATTAGCGATCTGAGAGGTAGTGGTTCACCTTTCCCTGATTTAAGTGGAATGTCATCCTTGAACAAATTGTAAGTTCGTGGTTTACTGAAGTTCAAGCTTTCCGTATGCTGGCTGTCATATGCTACAAAATTAATCACTTGTAGGGTACTAAGGAACTGTTCCATCAGTGGAAGCATCCCGCCTTATATTGGCACATGGACAACTCTGAAGCATCTGTAATAAATGGCAACTTACTAAGTACCCTTTTTAAAAAAGTCACATATTTTACTATCGACATTGTCTATGCAGGGATCTGAGCTTTAATAAATTGAGTGGACAAATACCAGCTTCTTTTGCTAACATGGGAAGGGTTGATTACATGTAAGTTGTGGTGTTTTGCATAAACTGAACTCTTACAGGACATTTCATTGTGCTCCTTCCTTACATGTGCCTCTACCAAAATTGTCCTGCAGATATCTAACTGCAAACTCACTCACTGGGGACATACCTGGATGGTTACTAAGAAGAAACAAAATCGTGTAAGTTATTATCTATTTTGCTCGCTATTTTTTGGGGGTCTATTTCCAACAAACCCTGAGACCCACATATATCCATTAAAATATGGCACATGTCTTTCTTTTCTTGGGCATTTTAATATTAGCATTAAAGTTAAGAAAGGACGACTTCAACATTCTAAGATGTTGGTGTGTTAATACAATGCCCAATTACTGGCCTTCATACATGATTGTAGAAAATTGATAAAAACTTTTCCTTGTTTCTTAAAAGCATCCATAATTGTGATAATAGAAATAGCCCCGAGTCAGTTTGAATTTTACTTCTTATGTCCACCCTTGTTTAACTAGGGCATAGAGAAGAATTGCCCGATACCCATATGTACATGTAACTAAGAGTTTCAACAATATAACTGTTATTATTGAACTTACAAGTCATACTTTCAATTAGCATTTTTTACTTTTAGTTTTGGTGCTGTGTGGGATTTTGGGATTGGTCTCTCGACCCTCCCTTTGTAACATTCTGGTGGGGGGTTCTGGATTGGTCTTTGACCTCTCCCTTGTAGCTCCCTTTTTAATGAAATGACACGCAGCTCTCCTGCGTCGTTCAAGAAAAAAAAAATACTTTCAACTAGCACAGTAGAAAAATAACAGAAAACGATCATATGCAGAGACATATCTTTCAATAACTTCACGATGGGGAGTTCAGGTCCTAACCAATGCCTTCCAGGGAGTGTGTAAGAAACCTTTAGCATGGCATCCAATCTTCTTGCTATTTGGTACCCTTATGAAAATACATTACCCTTTCCCTTGAATCCTTCGATTGCAGCAATCTAGTGGAGAGCTATTCATCTGACATGAACAGTTTGTAAGATTCTTTAGCTTGTTGCTTCAATACAACTAGAAACTTTATAGCAATGGACCTGTCTAGATGAAATAAAATGCTCGGACACTGGTCGCTTTTACCTTATGTGCAGAAGTAGTGTTCAGTCATGCTTGAAGAGGAATTTCCCATGTGTTGCTTCGAATGGACAATGTAAGTTGATGCTTAGTGTTGCTTCACCGTTATTTCTGAAGCATTGGTATACCATAATGCATTCGTATAGATAAACAGAGAAGAAAATGATTTGTTTACATGAATTTCACATGGATATCGATAACTGTGACAAGGGTAGCATTGATAACGACTAATGATGTATGGATAAGTTACAATTGCTATTGCTTGTAGGATTATATAAACTCCAAATGGTAAACTCAAAATAAATACACCTATTAAAATCAGTCATTGAATTTCTGGCTGCTTACACAAAGGTACATTAATTTTAATCTACATAAAAAGCTCAGTTCATAGTTAGTTTTCTTCTTGTTTTAGCACTGAAGCTACATGGAACATTTACCTACAATTTTTCACAGATCGATCTTCATTGCATATCAATTGTGGTGACAAAGAAACAACTATTAATGGAGTTAAATACGAAGCTGACATGATGCCAAAAGGTGCTTCATTGCTGTATGTAAGCCCAGGTTCAAATTGGGCATTCAGCAGCACTGGTAACTTCATGGACGACAACATCACTGATGACAGCTACATTGCAACAAGCACATCAAAATTGGACATGCCCTATTCAGAGTTGTACACCAAAGCCCGTCTTTCTCCTCTTTCCCTCACATATTATGGGCTTTGTATGTTCAGTGGGAGCTACACAGTAAAACTCCACTTTGCTGAAATTGTGTTCACAAATGACAGCACATTTTGTAGCCTTGGCAAAAGAAGATTCAATGTGTTCATACAGGTAAACTAGTTTTTTTACCTGTTTTCTTACTAATAAAACATTTCCCTTTGTTAGCACTGATGCTAACAATAGGCCCTTTAACTTCAGGGAAGAATGGTGCTAGAGAATTTTGATATCGAGCAGTCATCCAGTGCAGTTGGAAAGCCAGTTATCAAGACTTTTCAAACATATATCACAAATCATACTCTAGAAATTCAGTTGTATTGGGCAGGAAGAGGGACAACAGGCATTCCATATAGAGGTTCTTATGGCCCACTGATATCTGCAATATCAATAACACCAAGTGTGTCCTGACTCTTAAACTTGTCAATTTTGTTTTCCAGTAACTGTTATGGGCAAGGAAGCATTTAGCTGTGCAAATTATACTTTTGAAACAAAACTGTTATTTTCCCTACTGACCTGGATGTTTGGATCTTTTTTGAGCATGTTCAGATTTTATTCTTGAACTTCCCAAAACTGGCAGTAGCAATAAGATTTCACGGGCATCTATATCCTATGCTTTGGTGATTGGAATTCCTATAATAGCAATTTTGACTGCTCTGGTTGTATGCATTTATCGTATTAAGAAGAGGAGAAAGAGTTCAAAGAATAAAGGTACTATAGTAAACTCATCTCAAATTTTGTGTTGTGTAATAAACAGGTAGATATATCTCAATTTTTGGTTTCTTGGCAACAAAGTAGTTAAATCAGGAAGTAAAGCTTTCCATATTTATGTGGGCAGCAAAGAAACCATATCTTAGTATATATGTTAATGACCACATATAAACCCTTTCTATAGATCTCCGAGCCCTTGACCTGCAAACTGGCTCCTTCACCTTGCGACAAATCAAAGTGGCAACTAGGAACTTTGACCTGGCTAACAAGATTGGTGAAGGTGGTTTTGGTTCAGTTTACAAGGTCAGTCAGCATTACTTTCCATGCATAAACTATAAATAAGCTAATACTGCCAAAGCACAACTTATACAGGAACATTGCCATTGCTGGTTTGACAGGGTTTATTGTCCGATGGCACCGTCATTGCTGTCAAGCAGTTATCAGCAAGGTCTAAACAAGGGAATCGAGAATTCGTGAATGAGATAGGGATGATATCTGCACTACAGCATCCAAACCTTGTCAAACTCTATGGCTGTTGTACAGAAGGAAACCAGCTGTTGTTAGTTTATGAGTATCTGGAAAATAATTGCCTTGCACGAGCTCTTTTTGGTAATTGTACTCTCATGTTTCCTGGTTTACCCCCTTTTTTTAGTCTTATATGCTACATGTTAGAACTCACAGACTTTCATGGACTGTTACTGCTGGGTCCAGTTGATCAATACAGACTCAGATTGGATTGGGCAACAAGACATAGGATTTGCCTTGGGATAGCAAAAGGTCTAGCATATCTACATGAGGAGTCCACAATAAGGATCGTACACCGTGATATCAAGGCCAGCAATATATTGCTTGACAAAAATTTGAATGCCAAGATCTCAGATTTTGGGCTAGCAAAGCTTAATGAAGATGATCACACCCACATAAGCACAAAAGTAGCTGGAACTATGTAAGTGTTTAACTTCCACACTCCTTTTTTTGTTGAAACATACAATCATATCCACACATCTGATTGACCTACAATACAAGGCTATAGATAAGAAGCTCTAGAAGGGCAGGCCTGGTGCAGTGGTGAGAGCTGTCTCACTAAGTCACCAGGTCATGGTGGGCTATGTCGGGGTCGGGGGGATTTCTGTATGCGACATGTTATTTCAGTTACTCGGTGATTCGGTTCGGTTTGACCATAAAACTGAAGCCAAGACCAAACACTGAACAGCACAAAAACCAAAACCGAACCCGCAACCGAAAACCGAACAAACCAATATTTTGGTTCGGTTCGGTTCGGTTTGCGGTTTGCGGGTAAAAAATGCCCAGGGTGAGAGAAAACCTTCCAGACACAAACTTATGCAAGACGCTCACCGACCTCTGCGCCCACTACACATGAGATTACATACATACAATACATACGTCAACCAAAGTGCTCCCCTCCCCATGACGGCCCAGAGAATACTCCACCCGCGCCCTCGTCTTGAGGTCGAGTTGAGACTCGGCGACCGCCGCCTCCGCCGGATCGGAGCGAAAGCGACGGCATCGATCTGTTCCTTTCTCCTCGACCGTCGTCACCGATCACGTGAGGGAGCCGGCCTTCCAGTCTCGACGCGACATGTAGTGAATTCGAGATCCTTTCCATTGCCCAGGTCATGATGTCTCCGGTTACAGATGGGTACGGTTGCAGTTGGTTACTACTACTACCTCTGTCAAGAAAAAAATGTGGGTTGCATGCCGATTAAAGTGTTTCATGTTTGACCAAATTTCTAGTAAATAATATTTACATTTATGGATCTAAATAATTTATTATAAAAATACATTTTGTAATTAATCGAATAATATTTATTTAATATTATAAATATTTATACTTTTTATTTATAATTGGTTATATACTAAAATATGGTACTGTTCTAGAATTACATTCTTTTGGGGACGAAGACGGTACGTTTTGTTATACGGCATGCATAAACTACTACTAGTAGTGTTCCTCCGTTGTTTCTAGTTCAGAACTAGATTGCTATGAGTAAGAACTATTGCATGTATAAGAAATTAAGAACATGCATGACCCTATATTAAGTGGTTTGTGATTACTCCTGAAAGCCCAAGTTTGGTTTTAGAAATTGAGTGACACCAAAGTTGCTAATGTTATGTGATCAAGTGTGATTAAGCTAGGCATAAGCAACATGTGATGGAGTTAGAAATGGCATGGAGAGAGGACCACAAGACCACATGATTTGGTGCATGAAATGATAAGCAAGATCATGAAGGAATGCACATAAAATGATGGACATGATGATCAAATGGAGGAGAAGGATCTAAGAGCTCAAGACAAAGGTATAACCATAGGGTTTTCCTTTTGCCGGTCTAAGATGAGTAGAGAAGTGATTGACCGAGTTTAGGATACATAGCCGACTATCAAGAGGGGCAATCACGGTTAGCTCAGGAATCAAGTGCCACTAGATCAATGTCTTGAGCATATGCATTAGGATCTAGTTGAGAGCTAACATAACCCTTTGAAAATGTTTGTGAAATGCTAACACACATACACATGGTGGTATACACTTGGTGGTGTTGGCACATTTGCAAAGGAGAAGGTGTTAGAGTTGATTTTGATCAACTTGGTGAAGGGAGAAAGATTTTTCGGTGTTCTTCGGACACTAGGATGGCTTTTGGAGTGGAATACTACTTTAATCCATTGTGACTTGGATAAAGTGTCTATATGGGTTGTGTAGCCCTCTGAGCAAGCTTTCCAAAATGTCTAAGATCATCGAAATCGGAGTTCGGAGCTAAGAGTTTTCGTCGTTTTACCGGAGAGTGGTCTGTGACCGGATGCGTTCGGTCAGTGTTTTTCGCGTGCAAAAGTGACCGGGCGCTGCTGCGAGTCCGGTCAGTGATGACCGGACGCGTCCGGCCACGTCGGGAGCTTACTGAAACTCTCTGTTCACTGTTTCGCTGTGACCTGCGCGTCCGGTCCCGTTAGTGACCTGCGTGTCCGGTCAATACAAGTTTATACGCGCAAAAACTAGCTGTTGGAGCACGCTAGTGACCTGCGCGTCCAGTCGGTGTCGACCAGAGCGTCCGGTCAGCTCGACTCAGAGCCAAAACGGCTACTGCGTACCCCTTTGCTATAAATAGAATATGGTCAGGATTTGGAGGAATCTCTTGCATTTTTTGCTGACCTTGAGACATCCTTTGAGCCAGAGAACATCTCCTCCACTCATCTCTTTACTTGGTTGCACATCTTAAGTGAGATTGAGTGAGATTCAAGTGCTTTACTTGAGAGTTGCATTCTAAAGGCACTTGATCTTTGGGTTGCTGTGGATTTCTTGTTACTCTTCCGTGTTTCCTGACGCGGTAGATGGCTTGGAGCAGCGGAAGGTGATTGAGCTCGCAATTGGAGATTGTTGGAGCCCTCACCAAGTGTTGTAAGGGGTTCTTGATCCTTCCCCATGGGAGTTCGCGAATTGGATACTCTAGTGGAGCTCGTGGCTTGGAGGATCTCCATCTTGTGTGCGGTTGTGCGGCGCCCGCCGAGGACTCGACTCTTGATAGTCGATTAGCTCGTGAACCGATAAGTGGGTGTACGCCACAACGGAGAGTAGCTTGCCGGGAAGCAAGTGAACCTCGAGATAAATTCTTGTGTCATTCTCTTCCCGAGGATTTCTCTTGTGTGATTGATTGATTGGTTCTTCTCATCTCTACACGGCGGTATAATCACTCGAAGCTTTTCTCTCGCGTTACTCCTTGTATCTAGCTTGTAGTTGTTGTGTTTAGTGGATAGCCTTGTACTAGACTTGTGTAGGTGGCTTGCTTAATTAGTTAGAGCTAGTGCATTTTGCTTTGCCACTTTTTTGTACTAACACTTATGGTTAAGTAATTCTTGTAGAAGTTTTTAATTAGGCTATTCACCCCCTCTAGCCTATTTGGTCCTTACAACTCCTTCCATCCCAAATTATAAGTTATTTTAGTAAAAGCATCTCAAGTTTGACCAAATTTATATAATAAAACAATAACATATATGTTATCAAATAAGTATCGTTACATTATTCATTAATTATATTTTTATAGTAGACCTATTTGATATCATAAATCTTTATAATTCTCTTTATAATTTTGGTCAAACTTAAAATATTTTGACTCTCTAACAAAGTTGAATGACTTATAATTTGAAATAGAGGGTATATGTGATGTCGGCAAGGTCTGGCTGATTTCTCAGAAACCGTCGTTTCACAGGAAAAAAACATTTCAGTGCTATCACAAAGGTTTTACTAAATTGAAATTGGAAAATAAAATCCGTTGCGAGGATGACTCTGGGATTTGGGAATCAACACATGTTTGTGACCCATTGAATGGCATTTTCCAACCCCCCTGATCTTTGCAATTGTATTGCACCACGCATTAAAAACAAGCTTGGAGCTGGGATGTATACTCAGCCATGTCCAAGGACCAGCAACAAGCGCCTCTGCCAGCCGCTAGGTTTCATGATTTTGCCCGATTTAGGGTATAATCTGGAATGGTGGATTGCACACCATTTACATAGATATCTTGAGTAGATGTGCCTTCAAAAGCTCTAACTGAACCCAATACTGCCAAGGTCCAAGGTATCGAATAACTACCTACGTTCGATGTTTCCAGCCGAGAGGTAGAGAAAGAAGAAATACATACACGGATTTCTCACTCTCCAAGTTCCAGACACTACACAGACTACAAAGCCCAAAAAGAATCCCTGATTATGTCAGTCCAAACATCTAGCCTTTTGCACACCCATAGCTCCACTCGGTCCCAGGTGACGAACCAATCCTGCCACTCTTTCCTTCCTTACGCTAAAAAGGAGAGAACATTCGCATGTGGTGCTCAGGCTCCTATTTGTATGATGTGCAGGCTTGGTTAAGAATAGACTTCCTCCCAGATAGGAAATTGGATGAAGGATTAGCTTATTTCAATTTTGGGTAGGAGACCAGAGTTGGTATGTTTAGCTTGTAGGTGTACAATAAAGCCCCTTATGACATGGCTTGAAATTGCTCTAACTCCTTGCTAAATCGTCATTCTCAGGTAAAGCCATTTTTCTTTCCTACTAAAATAAATTAGGAGCTGGACGAAGCTAGTATTTTTTTGAATGTCACCAGAGGATTACTCCCCACCTGAATATGTATTAATATAGCCCCAAACGGCTCGTTTTATGTTTTACAAACGTTGATGAGGAAAAACAACAATAGCAAGACCCCAATCACCATGGCGAAAAGTGGCCGAACCACAAATACAACAAAATGCAAAGACTACCACACCACCACACGTGAGCTCTTCGACGATGCCTCCAGGGAGGTAAATGATGCCACAAATGTAATCATCGTCAACCAAGTAGGGACTTTACAAGGCTTTCGCCCGAGCCTTGAGCCGATGGGGTAATTGCCTTAATCGGGCCGATCCAGGAGAAGCAGCGGCAAGAGATTCTTCAGTGGCACCTTCAAGAAGGAGAACCTCATCACTGTTCTAGACTGATCTGAGCTGAACTTTCGCCTAGAACCTTTGACAGTGCTCCCATTGACCCACACGCAAGACAGAGGGAGGGGTGCCGGCCGCCGCCACACCGCGCGGAGCCGTTCCCGGACTTGCCCGCGATGGTGGGAGGCGCGCACCGACAAGCGTCCACGCCTGGACGGATGGGGGTGTTGGCCGCCGCCACACCGCGCAGAGCCGTTCTCAGACTCGCCCGCGACAGTGGGAGGCGCACACCGGCAAGCGTCCATGCCTTGATAGAGGGAGGTGTCGAGGGTCCCAGCCGCCGCCACACCGCATGGAGCCATTCCAGGACTCGCCCGCAACGATGGGAGGCGCGCACTGGCAAGTATCCGCGCCTGGACAAAGTGGGGGTGTCGGCCGTCGCCACACCACGCGGAGCCGCTCCCAGACTCGCTCGCGTTGGAGGGAGGCGCGCATCAGCAAACATCCATCCGTGGAAGGAGGGGGATGTACCGGCCGCCGCCACACCATGTGGAGCCGTTCCCAGACTCGCCCGCGACAGTGGGAGGTGCGCACCGGCAAGCGCGACGTGTGGACGAAGGTGGCGGGGGTGGAAATCGGTCGCCGCCTCACCGCACACCACCACACGGGGACAACCAATCTAGGCCCGACAAGCCTAGAAGATTGGCTCGGTGATGCGACCGCGGTGGGTCGCGGTGCGCAAGGCTTGGGGAAGAGGCGCGGACCGCCGCCACACCAGTATTTTTTGGTTTCACTAGGATCTAGTAGAAGGTGTAATCGTTCGGAGCCATGCCAAATGGGGCATAAATAGTCACTTGAAACAATGCTGATGGAGATAGCATTCATTTAGATGCTTTGATGGTGATGTGATCTGTATGTGTTGAGTTTAGATGACTTAGTTTTTACAGTTGATTCACATAAATATTGGGCCTAGTTTTGGTTCTCCTATGGGATTTGATCTGGACCCTCTATCATTTGGGTTGGTGAAATGATATATGTACCATTACAGTGTCTCTTTTTTATTTATGTTTGAGTATCCCGCTTTGTCTTGGTTTAGATACCAAAAAATGGAGCCACTAAACTATGGAACGGTACGGCCTAAATCTACTTATGCTTTCTACTTTGTCAAGATCCACTCATCTGAGGATCCTCAGTTGAGAGAAAAACTCATGGATGCTCAAAGTAAGTTCGAGAAAGAGATCCAAGCTCGCAGCAAAATTATCGAGGCTGTAAGAGCCAAGAAGGTATTGTTTTTAGTTTCTCCTGATAATAAAATCTTCCTTGCTAATGCATGATGCTTCATTTAATATCAACATAGATTTGATGCCCTATTATCATGTTTAAATGGATGTATGTTCTGTTTCTGGCCTAAATGTGTTATCAATGGGAGTGGACTGCCCGACGAGTGAGGCACATGCTTTAACCATGTTGTGTCACAACTTATCCTTTATTTGTAGATGGAACGCTCCACTGTAATCTCGGAGCTAAAGCCATTGACAGCTCAGAACAAAAAATATAATGAAGTTGTGGCGGAGAAATTGAAGGAGATGGAACCGCCTCAAAACCGTTTAGGCATGTTTCTTAAAAACAACACGAGGCACAGCGAGCAGGTTTTTTGCTCTTTTGTTGAATAGCTTGAGCAAACGGTATGCCTTAAAACTTTGTCAGTTCAGCATCCATGGCAATGCCAATAATGACAGAATGTGTTTTCTCTCACCTCCATAGATCAAGATGTTGAGTGACTGCATAGCTCATGAGAGTATATCTTTACGTGAGGAGAAATGGCTGGCCAATGAAATTAAGTACCTTGAAAAAAACAGATCGAAGGTCATTTATAACTCTACTATTCGAGCTAAGCTCCAAGATACAGTGAACGGAAATGAGGCCACACAGGACCAAGTTAGAGTAAGTATATGTATATTATACTGCAACTTCATCTTTTGTTTCTACAAGTATTTTTCTAAAGAAAGAAAAAAGTAGTGATGACCTACATTCAGATCTAAGATTAAGGGCCTAGAGGATGAGTTAAGAGTTGTTGACACCGAGATTGTATCAATTCAAGAAGATTTAGATGCAGCAACTGCTAGAAAGGACAAGGCATATGAGTCATTGATGGAACTGATAAAAGTGCGTGATGCGAAAGTTAGATCACATCTCTTTAAAATTCCTCATGAAAAGAATAAGCCAATGTATGATCCCATAATGTTGTTTTTCCTTCTATGCTTGAGCTAAGAAATAGGAAAACATCATTTACTTTAGATACTCCTGCTCCGATTAAACATAAACTTGCCAAAGTGTTTGTCTTGTTATGTCTAGAGTACTTGTGCTGGGCAATTCATTGATACTCTCCTGCACTTGGTCCAGAACGCGTCCTTAATTGAAAACCGCACGGTTTTGGCTAAAGCTCGAGATTATGCTTCGAGGAGATTGGTGACAGAGCTGGGAGCGCTCCACCAGGCTGAGGTGTTTTTCTGAATGTTATATGTTGTCTCATGCCTTGACCTTTTGTGAACTCACTTGTACCTATACTAAACATTTGTTACTATTGTAGGTTGACAAGTTCATGGCTCAATGGTGTAACAGCAAGGCTTTCAGAGAGGACTATGAGAAGAGGACCATCTCCTCCCTCAGTGTCTGGCAGCTGGATAGAGATGGTCGGATGAGGATTCCTGATTATTGAAATTGGATGAGAAATTGTTTGAGAGTAGAGAATTCAATAACTCCATAGGGATTGAAAACAGTGCAGGAAAAATAGGGACTGAAAGCATCTAGGCCCCGAGGTTTGGTTTCGGCAATTGATGACAACGCTTTATTACCATGACTAACGTGTGTTTTGCAGAAACTTTGGTAAGTTAGGTCATGGAAGTTATAACTGCTTTGGGCACCGGTTAGTTCCGGATGACGAGGTGTTGAGATGCATTCGGAATAGTCGTTAGGATCTTCGTTTTTCTCTTTTGGCCGTACTATAAAGGGGGGCATGAGCGGGTAGCTTAACCTAGGCGAGTCCTATGTTTAGGTGTGGTGCACACTTGTTAAACTTGGTGCTAGGCAGCTCTAGAATAGCTCAAAGTTCAGTTGAAAGCAACTTGGTTCAAGTTGCGACGCGTTTCGGAAAGTTTCGAGTGGTTTTCCCTTGACCGGACGCGGTCCTCGGCATGACCGGATGCGTCCGGTCAGTTCAGTTCCGCGACTAGGGTTTGGCGCTGACGGCCGGACGTGGTCCTTGCGAGGACCGGACGCGGTGGTCAGAAGCTGACACATGTCACTTGAGGGAAACACCCGATCGGACGCGACCTGGGTGTGATCGGCACGTCCGGTCACGTTCTAGTAAGGTCCAGCGAAGACCGGATGCGTCCGGTCATCACCGATCGGACGCGGTCGCGCGTCCGGTGCGGTTACAGTATGCTCCGTGCACGATCGGACGCGTCCGGTCACCCCTGACCGGCGCGTCCGGTCACTCAGCCCAGTTTCGGATTTTCGACCGTTACGGGGGACCGGCGCGTCCGGTCACTTCGACCGGCGCGTCCGGTCACCCCGTGTTTTGCTGAGTTGGCAGGTAACGGTTCGTTTCGACTGTGGGGTGTATAAATACATCCCCACCACCTCTTTTAGAGGTCTCTTGCTCATTTGATCAGCTGAGAAACACCTTTAGAGTGCAAGGGAGTGCAAGAGCACTAGTGAGGATTGTGATTTGAGAATCAAAGCTTGAGAGTTCCTCACTAGAGATTAGAGAGTAGCAAGTGTGCATCCACCTTCTCATTAGGCTTGTTGTGGTCAAGTGAGAGTTCTAGCTTGTTACTCTTGGTGATCGCCATCACCTAGACGGCTTGGTGGTGATTGGGAGTTTGGTGATCATCCGACGGAGCTTGTGGATGACCCAACTCATCTTGTGAGCGGTTTTGGGTGATTCACCACGACGGAGTGTCGAAGAATCAACCCGTAGAGAGCACTTGATCCTTGCGCGGATCAAGGGGGAGCTACACCCTTGCGCGGGTGCTCCAACGAGGACTAGTGGGGAGTGGCGACTCTCCAATACCTCGGAAAAACATCGCCGTGTTCCTTGCCCTTACTTTCAAGCATTTACATTCTCGTATTTACTTTCATTGCTTGATTTACATTCCTAGAATTGCCATGCTAGACTAGGATTGGAAACTAGGGTGCAAAACTTTTATCGGTAGAATCTCTAGGAACACAAGTAGGCACTAGGGGTGAATTCCGGCTTATAGGATTTAATTCTTGCAATTAATTTTTAGAAAAGCCCAATTCACCCCCTCTCTTGGGCATCTTGATCCTTTCAATTGGTATCGGAGCCGAGTTGCTCCTAATTTAGGCTTTACCGCCTAGAGCAAGATGTCTAACGGGGAAGGACCACCTCCCACCTTTGAGGGGGATGATTTTCCATATTGGAAAATCCGTATGGAGGCGTATCTCGAAGCCATAGATGTTGGGTGTCTTAGAGCCGCAACCCAAGGGCTTCCCGCTATCAAGGATCCTGCAAACCCCATTGGTGACGAGGAGAAGTACGACCGGTGGAATGCAAAGGCCAAAAATGCACTCTACCGGGGCTTAGGCAAAGATATCTTCAATCGTGTGCGTAATGCAAAGAACGCACATGAATTGTGGGAAAATCTTTGTGCTCTCCATGAGGGAACTAAGAGTGAGCGTGAGGAACGCTATCACCTTGCTTTAAAGAAAATTAATTCTTTTGAGATGCTTCCCAAAGAAAGTGCTAATGACATGTACACTCGCTTGAATGTTCTTGTAGAGGACCTCAATGCTCTTGGGCTCACTCAAATGAGCCAATCGGATGTTGCAAGGAAGATCTTGAGTGTTCTTCCCGTTGAGAAGTATGGTCACATTGTCACCGTGCTTCACCAAAGTGATCTTTCCACCGCAACACCGACACAAGTATTGGGGAAGATCAATGCTCATGAGATGTACATGCACATCACTCCGGAAGAGGGCTCATCATCTTCCAAGAAGAAAGACTTGGCCTTCAAAGCTAGTCATGACAAGAAGAAGAAGGGCCAAGCCATGATGGTGCAAGAAAGCTCAAGTGAAAGTGATGTCGATGATGAATCACTTGCACTCATGGTGAGAAAGACCACCAAGATGCTAAAAAGGCTCAACAAAAGTGGCATCAAGTTCGATGGCAAGAAAAAGAAATTCTTCACAAGTAGCAAAAGAAAGCCAATCTCGGAGATGGATTGCTACAATTGTGGTGAACTTGGCCACCTAGCTCATCAATGCCCTAGATCACCAAAAGACAAGTACAAGAACAAGAATAAGGGCAAGAAAAATGATTCAAGTGATGAAGAAGAAGAGAGGAAGAAAAACAAGCCATACAAGAAGAAGGATGGCAAGAAGAAGGAATTCTACAAGAAGAAGAAAGGAGGAAAGGCATACATTGTTGGTGATTGGCTCACCGATATTGAATCATCTTGTGACTCCTCCGAAGATGAAAGCAATGATGAGAAAGAGAAGGTTGCCGCATTTGTGATGGGGCCATCATCTTCACCAACATCTTCATCACCACCTTCACCGCCTCCTTCACCATCATTGTCCTCTACTCACCTATGCATTATGGCCAAGGGTGAACGAAAGGTACAAAATCATGATAGTGATGATGATGATGATAGTGATAGTGATGATGAATATGATGCACCCTCTTATGATGAACTTGTAAAATTGTTGAACAAATATACCAAAGTCATAAGAAGGACAAGAAATGAAAATGATGAACTCCAAAATGAAAATGAATCACTCTCATCTAAGCTTGAAAATGCTCAAAAGACTAGTGGTGAGCTTAGAGATCAAAATGAAGTTATGTCTTCTAATCTCAAGGAGCTCAAAACTTCAAATAAAGAGCTTAAATATCAACATGATAAACTTGAGAAGAAGCATGATGAGCTCATCACTAGACACAACTCTCTAAAAGAAAAATACACCACATTGAAAATTGACTATGATAGTCTTGTGGTTGCCAATGAACTTGCTCTTGAGACACATGATGCTACTAACAATGTTGTTAAGTGTGATATAGCTACATCATGTGATGACTTGATCATTGAAAGCATTGAGCAAGGTTCTAGTAGCAAAGGCAAGAGTGTGGTTGAGGCAAGCAACTATGATGATTATGCCAAGATCAAGAGTGAATATGAGAAGCTTGCAAATGAGAACAAGAAGCTAAAAGGTTTGATGGCTCTTGAGAAGCAAACAACAAATGAGTCACTCATTGAAGAGAACAAAAAGCTCAAGCAAGAAAAAGAGCATCTCAAGACCGGCCTAAGCAAGTTCACAAGAGGTCAATATTTGCAAAGTGAGCTCCTCATGAACACCGTAATAAAAATGGATAGAAGTGGTATTGGGTACTTGGCAAATCAAGAGAAGAAGGCAAAAGCTCAACAACAACAAAGCAAGTCAAAGCCCAAGCCAAAGAGATGTGTTGAGTGTGGACAAGAAGGTCATTTTGCTCATGAATGCAAAACTCCACCACCACAACCCTTGCCCAAGCATGCTAGACCCTTTGCCTTCAATGCTCATTATATGCTAAGAAAAGATTCAAATGGAAAGATGAAAGTCATGTTTTTGGGTCCCCCAAACAAGAATAGGCCAAAAAAATATGGGTTATCAAGTCACTAGTTGAGAAAGTCAAGGGCCCCTCTCAAGTTTGGGTCCCTAAACAAAAAGCTTGATCTCTTGTGTGTAGGTGAACTACAAGACTGGTGGATCTCATTGGGTTATTGATAGTGGTTGCACTCAACATATGACCGGTGATCCTCGTATGTTCACCTCCATTGAAGAGAATGGGATATGTCAAGAGAAGATCACATTTGGGGATAATTCAAAGAGCAAAGTCAAGGGTATAGGCAAGATTGCAATATCAAATGATCACTCACTCTCAAATGTGCTCTATGTTGCTTCATTGAGTTTCAACTTATTATCCGTTGGGCAACTTTGTGACCTTGGCTTCCAATGCTTGTTCTCACCAAATGAAGTAGAAGTTTCAAAGATGGATGACAAGCAAGTGATATTCAAAGGCTTTAGATACAACAATCTTTATCTTGTTGATTTCACCTCCGAAGATGCAAATTTGATGACATGTTTGTTCACCAAGACCTCACTTGGTTGGCATTGGCATAGGAGGCTTGCTCATGTTGGAATGAACACTCTCAACAAGCTATTGAAGAAAGAACTAGTGAGAGGATTGAAGGATGTGAAGTTTGAAAAGGACAAACCTTGTAGTGCATGTCAAGCGGGCAAACAAGTTGCAAACACTCATCCAACCAAAGCTTTCATGTCAACTTCAAGAGTGCTAGAACTTCTACACATGGATTTGTTTGGGCCTACAACATACAAGAGCTTGGGTGGAAATCTCTATTGTCTTGTGATAGTGGATGACTACTCAAGGTATACATGGACTTTCTTCCTTCATGACAAATCTGAAGTGGCAAATTGCTTCAAGAAGTTTGCAAAGAGAGCTCAAAATGAATTTGAAGTCAAGATAAAGAAGATTAGAAGTGACAATGGCAAAGAGTTTGACAACACCAACATTGAAGCTTATTGTGATGAAATTGGAATCAAGCATGAGGTCTCTTCAACCTATACTCCTCAACAAAATGGTGTAGTTGAGAGAAAGAACCGGACTTTGATCACCCTTGCAAGAACAATGCTAGATGAGTACAACACTCCGGAGAAGTTGTGGGCCGAGGCAATCAACACCGCATGCTATGCTTCAAATCACCTCTTCCTACAAAAGTTTCTTGGCAAGACCCCCTATGAGTTGCTTAATGGGAAGAAGCCGGACGTCTCATTCTTCCGGGTGTTTGGTTGCAAATGCTACATCTACAAGAAGCGTCAACACCTAGGGAAGTTTCAAAGACGTTGTGATATTGGTTTTCTTGTTGGTTACTCATCAAAGTCCAAAGCATATAGAGTATTTAACCATGCCACCGGTTTGGTTGAAGAAACATATGATGTGGAATTTGATGAATCTAACGGCTCCCAAGGAGCAATTGAGAATTGTGATGATGTAGGTGATGAACCCTTGAGGGAGGCCATGAAGAACATGCCCGTGGGAGACATCAAGCCAAAAGATGATGATGATGATGTACAAATTATTGATCCATCATCTTCATCACGTGTGCCTCAAGATGATGACAAGAATGAGAGAGTTGAAAATGAAGATACTTATGTCTCTCATGAACAAGCCGAGGCACAAGCTCAAGATGTTGATGCTCCCCATCCACCTCCTCAAGTGGTTGATAGAAGAAACTCACCTCTACTTCAAGCACATCCACAAGAACTCATCATAGGGAGTCCTACAAAGGGAGTAATGACTCGATCCCAAAAGCTAGCTTCTTTTGTTGAACATCACTCTTTTGTCTCTTGTGTTGAACCTAAGAATGTAGAAGAAGCTCTTCAAGATCCGGATTGGGTGAATGCTATACATGAAGAATTGAACAACTTCACCCGCAATCAAGTATGGACACTTGAAGAGCGTCCCAAAGGTGCAAGAGTCATTGGAACCAAGTGGGTGTTCCGAAACAAGCAAGATGATCAAGGCATAGTAGTGAGGAACAAGGCAAGACTAGTTGCAAAGGGGTTCTCTCAAGTTGAAGGCCTTGATTTTGGAGAGACCTTTGCACCCGTTGCAAGACTTGAAGCCATCAGTATCCTCCTTGCATATGCATCACATCATGATATGAAACTATATCAAATGGATGTGAAAAGTGCTTTCTTAAATGGCTTTATAAATGAACTAGTCTATGTTGATCAACCTCCCGGGTTTGAAGACCCTAGATATCCTAATCATATTTTTAGGTTGTCCAAGGCGCTATATGGGCTCAAACAAGCCCCTAGAGCGTGGTATGAGCGCCTCCGGAACTTCCTCATTGAGAAGGGCTTCACCATTGGAAAGGTCGACACCACACTATTCACCAAGAAGCTTAATGGGGAGATCTTCATTTGTCAAGTATATGTTGATGATATCATCTTCGGGTCAACAAATGAAGATTATTGCAAGAAATTTGGTGAATTGATGTCGAAGGAGTTCGAGATGTCAATGATTGGTGAGCTCACATTCTTCCTTGGGTTTCAAGTCAAGCAAATGAGAGAAGGGATTTTCATCTCTCAAGAAAAGTATACCAAGGATCTTCTCAAAAGATTCAAGATGGAAGAATGCAAACCAATCAAGACCCCAATGCCATCAAATGGACATCTCGACCTAGATGAGGGAGGTAAACCGGTTGATCAAACTCTCTACCGTTCTATGATTGGTAGTTTGTTGTACCTTACCGCATCTAGGCCCGATATCATGTTTAGTGTGTGCATGTGTGCTCGCTTTCAAGCGTGCCCTAAAGAACCTCACTTAAGTGCCGTAAAAAGAATCCTAAGATATCTTAAGCACACCCCAAGCATTGGTCTTTGGTATCCCAAAGGAGCTAGATTCCAACTAGTTGGCTATTCCGACTCGGATTATGCCGGTTGCAAAATTGATAGAAAAAGCACATTCGGAGGGTGCCATTTGCTTGGGAGATCTTTAGTATCTTGGTCATCTAAAAAGCAAAATAGTGTGGCTTTGTCCACCGCCGAGGCGGAATACATTGCCGCGGGGGCTTGTTGTGCACAAATCTTATATATGAAACAAACCCTCCTAGACTATGGAATTGTTCTTGAAAAGGTGCCACTTTTATGTGACAATGAAAGTGCCGTTAAAATTGCTAACAATCCGGTACAACACTCTCGCAACAAGCACATTGATATCCGCCATCACTTTCTAAGAGATCACGTTGCTAAAAATGACATATCACTAGAAGGTGTAAGAAGTGAAAATCAATTAGCGGATATCTTCACTAAACCTTTGGATGAGGCCACCTTTTGTAGGTTAAGAAGTGAACTCAATGTGCTTGATTCTAGCAACTTTAAAAAATGAGCGTGTGTTGTCCCTTGCATTGCATTGTATTATATGTCATGTTTATCTTATCGCAATGCATTTAGGGCTTGGCTAACACGGTTACGATAACCCTCCTTTGGAGGAGTGAAGAAGCCTAACCGTGGATCAAACTTGACAAGCAACCTAGCTTTACTTTCTTGTATTGCATTGCATATGCATGGTTGTTTGTTTGTCGTTTCTTTTCGGTTTAGCTTTGAGCAACCGCTGTGTTCGTCCATGGATAGAGAGAGCATTATGACGCTCCTAAAGGTCCAAAAACTCTATTGCATGGCCATACGTTACTCCTCGGGTGTTTATTGCCTATTTTCTTAAAAATAATACTAGCCTAAGGCAAACTATTTTTGAAAAATTTGAGGGTTTGAGTGAGGTCACTCATATCAGGTTCCAATTGGTGTTTATTTGTGTCTCTTTGAATTGGAACTTGATTGGGAGAAGTCGCGTCGAAGTTCGAAATGAAGAAGGGCGAAAAACAGTGACCGGACGCTGCACCGGACGCTGCATCGGACGTAGTGATGCTTCACCACCGCGTCCGGTCCCAGCGTCCACCAGCGCGTCCGGTCATCCAAAAGACCAACTCCAGATCTAGTGACCGGACGCTGCACCGGACGCGCCTCTGTTGACCACCGCGTCCGGTCCCGGTTACCACCACCGTGTCCGGTCATTCACAATGAATTCCCGAGTTCCCCTCGACTGGACTCTGACCGCGTTCGGTCAGTGCTAACCGGACGCGTCCGGTCACTCCAGGAGCTTACTGGAGTGTGACCGGACGCTGCACCACCGCGTCCGGTCATAACGACCACCGCGTCCGGTCATCGCGTGTCGAGCGGATCTAACTCCTTCATAAAACCATTCGTCTTCGGCCGGCTGGGTTCTAACTCATCCGTGTTTTCGCCGCCGTAGCCCTAATCCGCCGTCTCGCCGCCTTCTTCGCCGGAGCCGCGCGCCTCGCCGTCCTCCTCGCCTCCGGCGAGCCCTGCCGTGACCCCACCGCGCCTCCTCGCCTCCCTGCCCTCGCGCGCGCACGCTTCTCGCGCGCTGCCCGCAGCCACGCCTGCGCCTGCTGCGCCGCCGCCGCCGCCGCTGTTCGCTGGCCGCCTTGCCTCGCCGGTTCTCCACCGCAGCAACCACGTGCTCCCCCGTGCCAAGCATCCACCCTAGCTCCTCAAATCTTTCTTCGGCCGCACTCTCTTTCTAGGGTTTGCCCTAACCCTAATTCTGAGGTGAAAAAACGTGTTCCTTTTTCACTCAATTTTGTTCAATTCTTTCGTTAGGGTTTACCTTGACCGTCACTTTCCATCGCTCATCATCGTCATCGACTCGGTCCTTTCAGAGCTCGTTCGGCGAATTCGGGGAATCTCGCGATCTAGGTCACCTCATCTCGTCACCGTCTTCTCGTCGATCCGAGGTAGCTTTGCGTTTCGATTCATATCTTATCTTACATGCTTGCTATCTCTAGGGTTTCGTACCTTTTAGTTATATATGTTGCTTATAGTAGATCCATCTATTCCGTCGTTGCAGCGAGTTTGTCGGTGTGTCAGGGTGATCTCAGTTTGCTGAATCCGAGGCCAAGCCTGCGGATACGGATTGAGGCCAAGCCTCTCGAGTGATAGTTCACCATCTTACAGAGGTTTTCAGTCAGTCTGACAGCATGGTGCGTTGCAAGAACGCCGGTGGTGCTCCTGGTGACGGGGACGACAGTCCTCCTCGTCTGTCTGAGGTCACGCGTGGAAAGCGCATCAAGATCATGGCCAGAAAGAAGAAGAAGACACTGACAGATGCAGAGATTGCTCAGGCCGTGGCAGATGCAGCAGAACAGGCAGAGAGGGGTGGCAGGAGCAGTGGCATACGCATAGGCGAGCGTCGCTTTCATCTTGAAGGTCGACAGCTTGGCACAGAGGCCACTGAGGCCACTGAGGACACTGGAGCTACAGAGGCTATGTCAGTTGATCCACCTACAGAGGTTCCAGAGGCTCCAGAGGCTACAGAGGATACAGAGGAGCAGCCAGCTCAGTCTCCATCGCGTCGCCGTTCCACACACGCACGTACTCAGGTGACTCCTAGGCCAGAGGGCCAGCGTCGTGGAGCACGTCCTCCTCCCAGAGCTAGAGGTTCACCCCCGGTCGAGCACTTTGACCTGAGGGGTGCTACTGCACGTCAGGTGCAAGGGTTGAGGTTCGTGGAGGTCAGTCGGTGGTTCCCACCTCAGAGGGATCACAGAGCTTCAGAGGGTTTCTATACTCCTCTCCAGGAGGATTTCTACAGGGCTCTAGTTGACAGCGGTATTGCTTTCCGACCACAGAGGGTCTGTCGACTTGAGTCACTTGTTGAGGTTGTGGGAGAGCAGCTACGTCCGCACCTGTCCTTTCTGCCAGGCTTGTCAGATCTTTTTGGACGGACAGGTGCATACTGCGGCACATGGGTCAGAGAGTTCTATGCTTCACTTTGGATTGATCCTGCCCTTGATTTCATTCACTTTGCATTCCGAGGCCGTGATCACAGACTATACAGCACTAGAGTGCGAGAGATTCTCAGACTCCCAGCTTCAGACACGAAGATACATCAGTTGTGCTTTGGTCAGACTCCTCCACCCAGACGCCCTCACGGCGGGACAGTGCCACCTACAGACTTGGTCCGACCCTGCTTCCGTGAGCCTTTTGGCGAAGGGTCTCGTCGCACGCCTGCCAGCCTGACACCACTTGCCAGAGTTCTGGATGCTATAGTCAGACGCACTCTTCTTCCCAGACTTGGCTACAAAGAGGGACTGACTTGGGATCTCATGCTTAGTGAGATGGAGGACACCATAGCTGAGGGCTTCAAGGGCAATCGTCAGCTGCCCTATGCACACTGGATCTGCTTTATCATTAGATCAGTCATTTAGCTACCAGCAGAGATCCGAGCTGAGATATCAGACACTACCACTGCTTTTCCTGAGTATGATATCCGTCAGCTTTGGGCCTCAGTCACCAGAGATCAGGCCCCAGTGCCAGGACAGCGCGAGAGACCTGAGGTTCCTGAGACAGCAGCTGAGCAGGACGCCACAGTTGAGGAGCTTGCTGAGGCAGAGCTTGCCGATCTCGATGCTCAGCCTGCTGATCTTCCTGAGGATGATGCATCTGACAGCACTGATGAGGATTACCAGCCCATCCCCAGGTACCGGTCTCCTCGGCCTCATGACCACGAGGCCGGTGGCTCTGGTTCAGCCTCACGCTCAGACCCAGCCATGGTGGCTATACTTGAGAGGCTGACCTAGGCACAGGAGCGACAAGAGCAGTAGATACAGCGACAGGCTCAGGACACAGCTGCAGCACTTGCGCAGATACAGGCTCATCAGGACGAGTTTCAGCGTCAGCAGCTTGAGATCCAGAGGCAGCAAGTTGAGATGCAGCGATAGAACCAGCAACAGTATCTGGACCTTCTGCGCCATCTAGTCACTGTTGGGGTTCCTCCGCCTGCTTCTGTCCTAACTCCTGCTTTACAGTCCAGTGGTCCATCGAGTCAGGGACAGTCGAGCTTCCAGTTCACATCTCCACAGCAGCAGGTTCCCTAGTCGTTCCAGTCCCCGAGCTACACTCCTATTAAGACGGGGTTTACACCTTCAGACCAGCCTCGCCCTCACCTCCTGACAGGCACACCTTTCGGTGATTACAGTGCTACTTACAACGAGTTGACTGGTCAGCCGACACCCTCGCACACTACTATATTTGCTACTTCTTCAGGGTTGTCAGCACCAGAGGCAGCTGTTCCTCCTGTGACAGGGACGGGTACTACAGAGACTATTCCTTCGTCAGTTGCCTCGACAGATCCCCCAGCTATTGGCTCGCTACAGGCTCAGGTCACACAGACGGATCCTCTTGTTGCTACTACGTCAGTACCTGTTCCTGCTGCTCAGACTCAGACCGCTTCACAGCCACGTGCTTCTTCAGAGGGTCAGCCAGATAGCTCAGATTCCGAGGGTGATTCTCTGCACTTCGTGATTACTCCGCGCACCTCGGCACCCGACACGACTCCGTCTGTCCCCCCGTCAGATCCTTAGATTAGTTTTTTGGCGCTTGATGCCAAAGGGGGAGAGAGAGTAGTTTCAGGGGGAGTTTTGATAGAGGGTTTTCGTTCTTTTTTGTGTGCTACATTCATGCATCATGTTTACTTTTCAGTCATTGCATTCGTTTGACATGTCGTCGTGTGATAAACTTTGAGTCTAATGGTCTATCTAGTTACAGTGTTAATTCATGTCACCCGTTTTGGTTATAGCTCTAAGGTTGTGCTTCCGTGCCTTACTCCGATTTCTTATGAGCTATTTCTTTATGTGTACTAACGCCTTTTTGTCTTATCTTATGAGTACACTCTTTTGGCTTGGGGCACATAAGCAATTCCTAACCCTTTGTGCTTAATGCTTTTTGCTTATGTGAACCAAGCATGCTCGAAAACCTCAACTCCGATCTTTTGAATCTTAGTGTTGTCATCAATCACCAAAAAGGGGGAGATTGAAAGCATCTAGGCCCCGAGGTTTGGTTTCGGCAATTGATGACAACGCTTTATTACCATGACTAACGTGTGTTTTGCAGAAACATTGATAAGTTAGGTCATGGAGGTTATAACTGCTTTGGGCACCGGTCAAAAGAGTGACGTCAAGATTAAGGACGGTTAGTTCTGGATGACGAGGTGTTGAGATGCATTCAGAATAGTCGTTAGGATCTTCGTTTTTCTCTTTTGGCCGTAATATAAAGGGGGGCATGAGCGGATAGCTTAACCTAGGCGAGTCCTATGTTTAGGTGTGGTGCACACTTGTTAAACTTGGCGCTAGGCAGCTCTAGAATAGCTCAAAGTTCAGTTGGAAGCAACTTGGTTCAAGTTGCGACGCGTTTCAGAAAGTTTCGGGTGGTTTTCCCTTGACCGGACGCGGTCCTCGGCATGACCGGACGCGTTCGGTGAGTTCAGTTCCGCGACTAGGGTTTGGCGCTGATGACCGAACGCGGTCCTTGCGAGGACCGGACGCGGTGGTCAGAAGCTGACACGTGTCACTTGAGGGAAACACCCGATCGGACGCGACCTGAGTGTGATCGGCGCGTCCGGTCACGTTCCAGTAAGGTCCAGCGAAGACCGGACGTGTCCGGTCATCACCGATCGGACGCGGTCGCGCGTCCGGTGCGGTTACAGTATGCTCCCTGCACGATCGGACGCGTCCGGTCACCCCTGACCGGCGCGTCCGGTCACTCAGCCCAGTTTCGGATTTTCGACCGTTACGGGGGACCAGCGTGTCCGGTCACTTCGACCGGCGCGTCCGGTCACCCCGTGTTTTGCTGAGTTGGCAGGTAACGGTTCGTTTCGACTATGGGGTGTATAAATACATCCCCACCACCTCTTTTAGAGGTCTCTTGCTCATTTGATCAGCTGAGAAACACCTTTAGAGTGCAAGGGAGTGCAAGAGCACTAGTGAGGATTGTGATTTGAGAATCAAAGCTTGAGAGTTCCTCACTAGAGATTAGAGAGTAGCAAGTGTGCATCCACCTTCTCATTAGGCTTGTTGTGGTCAAGTGAGAGTTCTAGCTTGTTACTCTTGGTGATCGCCATCACCTAGACGGCTTGGTGGTGATTGGGAGTTTGGTGATCATCCGGCGGAGCTTGTGGATGACCCAACTCATCTTGTGAGCGGTTTTGGGTGATTCACCGCGACGGAGTGTCGAAGAATCAACCCGTAGAGAGCACTTGATCCTTGCGCGGATCAAGGGGGAGCTACACCCTTGCGCGGGTGCTCCAACGAGAACTAGTGGGGAGTGGCGACTCTCCGATACCTCGGAAAAACATCGCCGTGTTCCTTGCCCTTACTTTCAAGCATTTACATTCTCGTATTTACTTTCATTGCTTGATTTACATTCCTAGAATTGCCATGCTAGACTAGGATTGGAAACTAGGGTGCAAAACTTTTATCGGTAGAATCTCTAGGAACACAAGTAGGCACTAGGGGTGAATTCCGGCTTATAGGATTTAATTCTTGCAATTAATTTTTAGAAAAGCCCAATTCACCTCCCCTCTTGGGCATCTTGATCCTTTCAGGGACAAAACATGATTTTTTAACAAGAAAGGGAAAGGATATAGGACTAGAAAAAAATGCACCAGAACTGTTAAAGATATTTGATTTTTACTTCCTTCAAACTCGATCTAAAGGGATTTCCTAATACGAAATTTTGTTCCAGTATTTTTTTATGATTAGGATCCAACGTTTATTTTTTTTATAATCACACAGTACAAACGTAGATGGCCATAACACGTACGCACACCCACCTCTATGAACACACATGCAAACCCTACCCTTATGAGCACCGGTTTTCCCTTCCCATCGAATTCGTACTTTTTATATTCAAAAAAATCATTTACTTGAAACCTTGGAGGTTTGGTTAAATGAAAAAACCTAAATGGCAAGTTGGCTTAACTTGGCTCTGAGCCAAAGCTAGACTTCATCTCGTTTAGTTTAAAAACTGCTCCCTCTATTCGAAACTAGGGGACGTTTTGGCTTTTATAGATATATTATTTTTACTCTACATTTGTATATCTAAGTGCATAACCCGCCAAAGCATCTTATAATTTAAAATGGAGGAAGTAGCTACGAGCTTGCTAAACAAGCTGAAGGAACATCCGCGAGTCAATCCCTCTTAAAAAAAGCTCAAAGCTCAATGGACAATAGGGTTGGAGGCAATCGAAGGGGAAGTGGCAGGTGTGAGTCTAACCTCATTGGCGACAATTGGCCTAACAACTCCAATGCTAGTATCATGATCAATGAGTATTAGGACAGGCGTTCGGAGCGGCAACACTAGGGGAAGACAATCCATTTGGGGTGCATTTGGTTGCTTTCAATTCAGAATGCTCGCTAAGTGGATGCATAGTATTTGGTTGGTTGTATGGGCGGATACAGAAATTATGCATCTATAGATTCAATAACCCTGTGAAGGCGTTTAGTTGTTGGTATGAACAAATAAGAAGACTCTTTGCCAGAGAATAACATGTGGATCAGCACAAGATGCATTGCATATAACCAGCTAGGATGCCTAGTGAAGCTCATTTTAGAAGTGTTGCCGGATGGTGGTTGCATTGTATTTTAGAGTGGGACTGTATTTTAGAAAAGAAGGTAGAGTGGGACCGTATTTTAGAAAATAAGGTATTTGGTGAAACTGCACACGAGCGAATATGAAAAATGTTGATATTCCGTTTGGTATGTTGCATGAGTGGATACAAGTTGCTGGTATGTGACACTGTCGCGTGGGCCTGTAGTCCTCATCCCGCATCTAGCGGGATATGCCCAGGAGCAATTGTGGAAATGACCGCATGAGTGGAGCCTACATGCACGCATAATTTGGACGGGCGGATGGAGCGTGATACAGTGGAACCAACCGTCTAAACAACATTCTCTGATATTTCATTCGCACTAGGCCATGTAGGCTCGCCTAATGCATACATCCAAACACGCCCTTAAAGTGCATCTACCAGACCAAGATGTCTTTTGTATCTGCTCGTGTAGGCTACATCCACTCAACAAGAAATCAAATAAGTTTGGGCTAGGATGGAGGAGATGCGGCTAACAAACGTGCCCTTGGAGCGACAGCCATCCTTGCCTCACCCTCGCTCCAAGAGCCCTAGGCCAGTCTATGTTGATTTTTTATTTTAGCTCAAAAAACTAATATTAAAAAAACACATTCAAAACTAATTTTCAGAAACTAGTTATTTTAGTCACACCAGAGACTGTGGCACGAGTTGTAACATCGGTTACGCCATATATATTGGCCTGACTGGTTAGACGTGATGACATGTCCGGAGAACACTTTTTTCACATAAGCCACCAATGCCATCACAGATGGCGTGACTGGCTAGTTATGTCATTGCCAGAGTGGGTGTCGTGACTGTGCAGATGAGTAAGGCCAACCCCTTAGCGTGATAAGTTGGTTTCCATTAGTGTTAGAGTATTTGTTTTGATTTCTTTTGTTTTTTGTTGATCCAAAATAAAGAGCTATCTTCAAAATTTTCAAGTAGATACTAGAAAATAAACACAACCCATTTACTTGTATCTGACATCAAATTTATTGAAGTTTTGAAATTAAAAATTCTTCTAGTAATGCTATTGAGTCTTAGGTTAACCTATTTAGCCTAAAAATGGACTGCAAAAATTCGTAAAAATGTATCTAAATTCATGGTTTGGAAAGTATTTTTTTCATGTAATTTCTCAACATATGTGTTTAGGTAAAAATCCAAAGTTCCTTAACAAAATGCATTCTCAAATTATAAATTCAAAACTAAAATTAAAAGCAAACAAATCTGAGTAGAATTGAGAAATTACATGAACCATGAATTTTGATAAACTTTTTTGGATTTTTGGAGTCCATTTTGAGGCTAAACAGGCTAACCTAAGACTCAAATATAGCAGTACAGAAGGAATTTTAATTTCAAAACTACAAGAGGTATGATGCTAGGTCCAAATAGACTGGGGCAAACTTATTTTCTGGCATCTACTTGAAAATTTTGAAGAATTTTAGTTATACATGAGTACTTTTGGATTGATAAAAAAAATCAAGTCACATACCTTAACAACTAACAAACAAAAGCTTACCATGCCATCGGGGTTGGTGTGAGTCATCTGCACAGTCACACCCCACTCACTATGGCAAGACTTGGTATCATATCACGTCAGTGGCTTATATGGAAAGTTTTTACCAAACACGATGTGGCTTATGTGGAGAGTGTTCTCAAGGCATACTAGAATATTTAGGTAGTCATGCCAATACATGTAGTGTGGCAACGGTCTTTGGCACGACTAAAAAAGGCTAAAAATTTAGTAGGATGTGCTCTTTTTAAATATTAGTTTTTTTTTAACTAAAATAAGAGCCTCTCCGATTAGGTCTTCATCAGAGGGTCAAGTTTCTCACTCGCTGCAGTTGTGCCGGTGAGGCCTTCGTGATCGAGTTTCTCACTCCCTGCAATTGACACCAAGGATGTCAGATAGCAATTCTTTGCCTGTTCTGATACGACGCCTAGCTAAGAACTTGTGGATCAAATGTTCACCACATCAATTCTCCTGCAGTAGCAGTGTAGCACTGGTGATCCACGTCGAGAAAGATTGTGGTAATCTAGTAGATGACGAGGAGTCGGAGCATGCTTACCGTCCTCTTTACACCGGCCTTGACCTGGAAGTTGCCAGGGAGTAATACATGCTAGCTAGAGAAGGAAGTAGTATAGCATAAACAACAGAGGTGATTCATAAGAAATTCTAGCCTACCCAAAAGGTGGCAGGTGGTGAGAGAAAAGCAATTTTGAGTAAGTACAATAATGATTTTTATAGTCAAGCTAGTTAGCATTTTTGTTCATATAGAGGATGTTGAGGGGGTTTGACCTTGAAGAACACAATCCCCTATTAACAAGGCAACAAAGTTGGATTAATTCATTTTTATAAGAATCAATGAGGGCTTCGGAGCTGAGGCTTAAAAAGAAGCATTCAGGACTTCGCGAGTATAGCTACGCTTGAAGCGAAGATACTGAAGATCAATGGTGAACCTAGGATTTGAACCCAGAGTATGGCTAGCAAAAAACATTTCACATTCAATATGGTATAATATAAGACATAATCTAAATCTAGCGGATCGATACCAAGTACAAGCAAGCATCAGCCAAGTGAAGTGATGGGTCTAGTGACTAAAGTACTTAATAATGGTGGACTTTTTAGTTTGGACTTTTTAAATCTAAGTACTAATAATTTGGCTAAAAGGTAGTCGGGGGCCTACTAGGACTATGGTTGGGTTCACCCTGCCAAAGATAGATCGTTTGGGGAAGCAAAGACTCACGACCACCTTCGCCAAGATCAAGGAATAGTCGGCAGTTAAAGAAGGTGTGACCTTACTGTGCAAAGATAAGCGCAAAAAGGTGAAGAGTAGGCGAAACCCCCATTTGTACGAGGATAGTGTTGACTGCTATATACAATGTAGTGTTGATTGCAAATTGATTGTAATGTCCTTTACAATTGTTGTGATGATACTTAGAGATGTATAGGTGATGATGATAGGGGTACAATGGAAATTGTATAGTTCATATCAAAGATTCCCACCCCTACAAATACCCCTTGACGTGTACAATAATGAACATGAAATGAGAATGTAATTTTGCCCTTCCTGCACTGTCATTACATCAATATTCAAAGTTGTCTAGTTTTCTCCTAATAGAGGAGAAAAAGGAAGAAAAGAGATGAGAGCTCCACTCTTATGCAAGCAACAACCTGAGCACGAGAGCTTACCAGTAGTGGGTTTAGATAGCAAGTAGATGTGAAGAGAAATAGGGAAGAGAATACTAGACATGGATAAAAAGTAGTACCATGTAAAAATAAAAACACATTTTTGTAGACAACTATTGTATATCTTGGCTCATAAAACTTGATTGATAGCTAAGCACTTTACTCCATTATTGGGGTTTCCCCAAGATTGAGATTGAGATTCTTGGATTCTCTCTCGCAGGTTCGTGATCATTGATCCTTCATATATTTTCATTTTGTCTATCGTACTCTTGCTATATGATGTAATGAGCTCAAGGTCGTTCCGTCGTATTTTAATACTCCTCGTCTACGACTAGTTGTACCTTCTTCTCTGTCAAATGGTGACAGGTCAGCGATGGTTGCATATCTTCCATAGAAGTAGATTGGAGCAATGGTTTGTGACCCAATCCATAGGACAGTCGCTAGTGGAACCACCCACGTCTCCATTTCTCTCTCCTCTCAACATTTAGACGACACTGAGCAGGGACATAATGAGGGAGGGGTCGACCCGACCCCTAGTGCACTAGGCGGGCATTAAGCACGACCGCCAAACGAGGCAAGCATGGAGCAACAATACCTTCTTGTAACAAAGAATGACCATGTGGATGGCACTACCACCTTGGCTCATGACTACAATGGAAGAGAAGTGGGCATGCATTTTTTGTCCCATGTGGTTTGGCTCCGTCCCCTGCTCACCTGGCTAGAACAAGAGTTAATTCCTATATGCCACTAAAGATTATATGACTTGATACTACAAGTCATGAATTGTCTTAAATGCTACTACTTCAACTTTTCATCCTTTCCATGCCTCCGTCATTTCCATGCAGCCAAAGATGTTAAGTTGTTATGAAAAAGTCACATTTGCCCCTCTAATGAAATGAAGTAAACTTTTCATCATTTCCTTTGGATTCCAGTACATAATGGCATATACACGTAAGCGCATAGCTATCACATCTACATGATCTATCTAGCAAGAGAAGGCACACATGATATGAACCCTTGGTCAATTTTCTAAATGGATACACATACCACTAGCAATTGTGTAGATTCGACATGCAAAGACTTTTTCTTAGACATGCGGTGTAGATGGATGCTCCTTGGTCTTACGGCGCCGATGCACAGTCGCACGTGCGGAGACACGTGCTCATTGGCACACTTTGACGCAACAACCATGATCTATGCCTATGCTCGCTCGATCCTGTCGCTTGCGATTGGCGCTAGGAATCTAAGGAAGATGGAAGAGATAATAGGGTTGATTTGGTTTTTACGTAAACGGATGAGATAGGATATGACATGGTAGAGTTAGACTAAGAGGATATTCCAATAAATGTTCACTTTGTCTTCAAGCAATATTTTGGTAAAAATGATACGTACTAACGGGAGAATCGATATATTACAATAAATGGTCACTTTATCCTCTAGCAATATTTTATTGAAAAATGACACTAGCTGGCAGGAGAAGCATGAAATGGAAGGGATAATAAAAAGTTAAAATAGTAACTTTAATATTCTTGGCAGCACATGAGAAAACCATGTACTATACTTTTTTTTTATAAAGAAAGAAAACAATGTATAAAAGTGGTATTTTTTGGCGGCTGCTACATCCAACACTGGCCCCGATCCAGTTTGTACCCGGCCTTTATACAAGGGCTGCGTGTTCACCCCTTGCCTTCTCTTCTTCACCCCGCGTGCTCTCTCTCCCTGCCTCCCTCTCGGCGGCGACTGGGTGACAGCCGCTGCCTCCCTACGCCTGGTGCCCAGGTACCCTTCGCCGGCGACGAGCACCCGCCAGGTACGCCCGCCCCTTCTATTCACTTCCTGCTGCGCGATACCGAGCACCCCAACCCTAACTCAAGCTATTTGGCTATCTGTATTCGGATCTGATCTAATAACAACTGTATGCGTATTATGCCTGCTAACTTCGATCTGCCGTTTACCGGTGCCGCCCGCCCGCCACTGGCCTCTGGGTAGATTGAAATGGTCGCGGGGGAATTGAGGGCGCGGGCCTCGTAGATCTGGATCGGCCGGCCGCTTGGATTGAGGCCGCGCGCCAGACTGAGAGGATCGGCGGAAGCGCGGCTGCGATCTGCGGTGCCTCGTGGATCACGCCGGGATTCGACGGGGTTTGTTAGCTGGTCTTTGAATCGGATCGCAGTGCCTCCGGAAGTAGTCTTCGTCCGTGGTGTTGTATGTTTCCTTCGTTCGATGGGAGTTTCTTTTGGCCCAGTTCGTGTGTTGAATCTGCTGGTGTAGTATTCTGATAGGATTGGCTCTCTAGCATGTTATATTGGAACCGACCGTGTGTCAGTCGATGGACTGTGTCCAGTGAATTAAATTCGTTACCATATCTGGATCATCTATTTTCTGCCACTATATTTCAGAGTTCACAATGGTCGCTTTCAGTTTCAGTGATGCATGAACTGTTTCCACGATTCTGTTCGATCAGATGTTGAGTGCATCTTTTTGCACAATATAAGAGAAGTCCTATGTTAAGAAAAGATCCAGAACCGGCTAATGCCAAGCAGTCCCATTTTGGTGTGTGCTGGGTAGATAGTATGTGAGTGTGGCCTTTGTGCGCCAGTGATTCAGTCTGCAGTTTTACATCTCGCCACCTTGCCCTGAGAACTCGTGAGCTGTGACTGTTATCAGTTGCATGCCTCGTTCAAACTATCTGCTCGTTCCAATGTCTGCTGGTGCAATGTTTTCAAGTCGTCCGATTAATCGCGACTAATCGTCCTTATCGGTCCCTAGTGACCGATTTGGGGCACCGAGGCGATCAGCTCGACCAGAAAGCTGGTCGTCTGATTAGTCGACGACTAATCATGATTAGTCGTCAGACCAGGACAGGGACGACCAGTTTGGCGGCCGAAAAAAAGCACGCGCGGGCGGAAAAAACGCGCGCCTGCCGATTTTTGGCGGCTGAAGAGCGGGCGGGTGGGCCGCAGTCCGTGAAAAGCACGAAGGAAGAGCGCGTGGGAAGGATAAGAGGGAGAGCGCGCGCAGATACTCGAGAAGACGCAGAGGAAAAGTACCAGTGGCGGAACCAGCTCAAGAAAGGAGGTAGGGCGAGCCGCCGCCTGAGGGGCACGCCGCAGGCGCGCCGCGAGTGCTGCGCGTGGCTGTTGTCTGCTGCGGCCGTCCGCGGCACATCACAGCTACCCGCCGCTCGCCGGGATCTGGGAGGACCGGAGGAGAGCCGCCGGCCACCGGGATCTGGGAGGACCGGAGGAGAGCCGCCAGCCGCCGCCGGGATCTGGGAGGACTGGAGGAGAGCCGCCAGTTGCCGCCCCGCCGGCCGCCGGCCTCCGGGATCTGGGAGGACCGGAGGAGAGCTGCCACCCGCTGCAGCCCGCACGCCGGCCACCGCGCCCAAGCGGCCAAGCCACCGAGCGCCGCACGCCGCCGAACGCCCGAAGCTGCCCCCGCATGCTGTCGCCTCCGAGCGGATGTGTGCCCTGCCTCCTGGCCCTGCTTGCCCTAAGGCCTCCTAAATGGATCTGTGATGGGCCATTGGGCCTGGCCAGACGGCGGCCCAGTCCACCCCAAGGACCCCAGTGCCAGCCTCCGCCGGTCTCCCTCCTCCCCGCCGGGCAGCTGCACGCCTGCTCCCGCCGGCCGCTCCCCTCCCCGCCAGGCGGCTGCTCCCGCAGGTAAGCACGTCCCCTGCTCGGCTGCTACCGCAGGTCTGCCCTCCCCTACTTGCCTGCTCCTATCTCCTCTGCTCACTACCTCCTCCCTCCTATCTTTGCTTTGTCTGCTCGACTAATCGGCCTAGTCGACGACTAATCGCGATTAGTCGCCTGGTCGGTCCCATGGCGACTAGGTTCGACTGGACAACTTGAAAACATTGTGCTGGTGTGACACCCAGCACCAAAATTGCATCAGCACACTGGTCCCAGTGTGGCTGACCACTTTTCCACTTTGGGAAACAGAAAGAAGAAATAGGCAAGTGAACTATTACAAAACTGTAAAGCGCAAAGTGTCAGTTCCTTTAATTCCACCTATGCCATCGAACATTCTCTGAATTCCCTATATGCCACTGCATGTGTTGACAGTTGCGTCCAGGCCCCCACATCTCATTGACACAAGCGATGTCATATATGGATTTCCGGGATTAACCATGGTGCAGGCAGAATTTTCCCAAAATAGAAACCCTACTTTTAATGTCAATACCTAACCTTTCGTTGCCCCATCCCAGCTTTTTAAATTTGGGGTTGCAGCTGCAGTCGATTCCAGGTGAACCCACTCCTTGGACAAAATAGATAGGTAGATTTGGATATAGGTGCTGTTTGGTTGAAGAAACGGTAACGTAAATGGGAATGTATTCAAATCACGCCGTACCAGTTGCAGAGCATGAGATTCCTTATTTTGTTTGGTTCGAACTGTTCCAGAAGGGCATAGTGGAGAGCGGCGCGCGTGATCCATTAGCGGTTGTAGGGGAGCGGTATGAAATTAAAATAGAGCTGGTAAGCGATACCGCGTGAACTGATTACAGGGCCAAGGAAACAAACGTGTGTAACCAGATTGATCACACTGTAATCAGATCACGGCGCCAAAACACCGAACCAAACAGCACCATAGTGATATGGTCATGCTTGGTGTAGAATTCCTGTCAGAGGGCGATTGGTGGAGAGGTTTGATGCCTGATTCAACTTTGGGTAGGAGAAACAGAGTTGGTGTGGATGTGTTTTGTATATTTACATTAAATGCCTCCTCCCCCCAGTACCAACTGTTAGGGATTACTCTTGTGATGATGATGTGATCTACATGTTAGTCGCTGGATTCGCACTCTTGGTAGGAGCTGAATCCTTACTCTCATCGAGAGAGGATGACACTAGGAGTTGGGGCAATTTTCTGGTTTATTTCTCACACAAACTCATACAATGCCATGCCAACCTGAGGGGTTGGGGATACATATTTATAGGGCTGCTAGCCAGCCAAGCATATGCTAAGATGCTGCTAAGATGCTAGTCTAAGATGCTGTCCTAGATGCTAGTCAAGTTGCTGTCCTAAGATGCCGATGCTGTCCTAAGATGCTTGTCCTAAGATGCTGTCCTAAAGATGCTAACTGCTGTCCTAAAAGCAGTCAAGGATGCTATTACAAGGACACAAGGACCATGTGTTGCAGTCCCACAAAGACCAGCCACACACGGACTTATTCCTGTCATTCTCCCCCTAAGTCTTGTGTGGCGCCGTCTAGGGAACTCGGACCATCCCAATCCTGGTGCAAAGCTCCTGGAACTTCACTCGCCCAAGGGACTTGGTGAGAAGGTCTGCCAGCTGATCCTGGGTGTTGATGTAGCCGGCCTTGATGCTCCCCTCGTCCAAGCAGCTCCGAATGAAGTGGTACTTGATGCGGATGTGCTTGCTGCGCTCATGGAAGACGGGGTTCTTTGCTAAGGCCAAGGCGGACTTGCTGTCCACCCTGAGCTCCACCGCTTCAGTGTCTCTGCCGAGGAGATCACCAAGCAGTCGAGCGAGCCAGAGCGCCTGAGTCGAAGCGGTGGAAGCCGCTATGTACTCGGCCTCGCAGCTGGACAGGGCCACCACCTGCTGCTTGACCGACTGCCAGCTAACGAGGCACTTGCCGAGGAAGAAGAGGACCCCGCTTGTGCTCTTGCTGGTGTCGATGTCGCCCGCGTGGTCACTGTCGCTGTACCCGACGAAGTGTGTCGCGCCAGGACACCTCGGGTAGTAGAGACCGTGGTCGAGAGTCCCCGCAACGTAGCGGATGATCCTCTTCACAGCCTGCTGGTGCTCCGTTGTCGGTCGTTGCATGAACCGACTAACGTAGCCGACGGAGAATGCCAAGTCCGGTCGTGTGTGGGCGAGGTAGCGAAGGCTCCCCACAAGACGCCGGTACTGCGTAGCGTCCACCTCCTCCGTCGTGCTGTCGCGGCTCAGCTTCAGCCTCTCCTCCATCGGAGTGAGGGCTGGGTTGCAGTCGGTGAGCCCAGCTAGCTCAACGATGCGCTTGGCGTAGGCGGTCTGTCGAAGCGTGATCCCGGAGTCATCCTGGTGCACCTCGATTCCCAGGTAGAAGGAGAGAGACCCCAGATCACTCATCTGGAAGGTGGCCTTCATCTCTTCCTTGAAAGCCGCCACCTCCGCCTCCTTGGTGCCGGTGATCACCAAGTCGTCGACGTAGACACCCACCAGCAGGGCTTTTCCTCCGTTGCCCCGCCGGTAGATGGCCGCCTCGTGCGGGCTTTGCTCGAAGCCCATCCCCTTCAGCGTGGAATCCAGCTTGGCATTCCACGCCCTCGGTGCCTGCCGCAAGCCATAGAGGGCCTTGCGCAGGCGAAGCACCTTGCCCTCCTTGCCGGGAATCGCAAATCCCGGCGGTTGATGCACGTAGACCTCCTCCTTCAAGTCGCCGTTAAGGAACGCCGACTTGACATCCATGTGATGGACACGCCAGCCCTCCTGGGCAGCTAGCGCAAGGAGGAGTCGCACGGACTCCATCCGTGCAACGGGCGCGAAGGCGTCGTCGAAGTCGATTCCTTCTTGCTGGACGAAGCCGCGCGCCACCAGACGCGCCTTGTGCTTGATCACCTCTCCGGTCTCGTCCTTCTTGAGCTTGAAGACCCACTTGAGAGAGATGGCGTGGTGGCCGGCTGGAAGATCGGCCAGCTCCCACGTCTTGTTCCGCTCGACGGCGTCCATCTCCATCTGCATCGCGGCACGCCATGCCGCGTCCCTCACCGCCTCGGCGAAGGAACGAGGCTCGCCATCGTCCTGTGCGAGGTGCAGCTCCGCCTCAAAGTCATGCTGTGCCAGTCCAGGGACCGGCTGCTCGCCGAGGAGGTTGTCCACGGTACGGTAGCGCAGAGGCTCGCCGCCGTGGTAGGCGTCGATGCGATCCTCGTCGTTGGACAGCGGAGTGGCGAACTCCACTGTGCGCTGCTCGTCGTGGGCCGAAGCTGCCGGTGCCGAGCCTGAAGAGGTAGGGTCCGGTGTAGGAGAACGAGGCGTGACCGGCGGTGCTGGTGGTGGACTCACCGGAGCCTGTGGACTTGCCGGAGCTGGTGGTGGCGGTGGTGAAGGACTCGCCGGAGGTGGTGGCGAACGAGGTGGTGGGGTAGGCGAGCTCGGTGAGGACGAGCTGCTAGCTCCCCCCGCCTCCTTGAAGTGGACGTAGTCGACGACGAAATCGCTGGTCGTCGGAGTCGAGTCGTCATCCACCATCTTGCCCCACGTCCAGCTTCGCCCCTCGTCGAACGCGACGTCACGCGTGATGCGCACGCGCCGTGTCGCAGGGTCGAGGACGCGGTAGGCCTTGGCGCCCTCCGCGTAGCCGATGAAGACCCCTGGCGTGCTCCGGTCGTCGAGCTTGCCGACGTGGTTGAGCTCCTTGACGAAGACCAGGCAGCCGAAGACGCGAAGGTGGCTCACCGCGGGCTTGCGCCCGTGCCAGGCCTCGTATGGCGTCTTGCCGTCGAGGGCCTTGGTGGGGGAGCGGTTGAGCAAGTGGACGGCAGTCATCACCGCCTCACCCCAGTAGATCGCCGGCATCCCTCTCTGCTTGAGGAGGGCACGGGCGGTGGCCACCATCGTCTGGTTGCGGCGCTCGACGACGCCGTTCTGCTGCGGAGTGTACGGCGCGGAGAAGTGGCGGTGGATCCCCTCATCGGCGCAGTACGCCGCGAACTCGGCCGCCGTGAACTCGCCGCCGTTGTCCGTGCGTAGGACCCGAAGCTTGCGGCCGCACTCCGCCTCCGCAGCAGCTTGAAGGTGCTTGATGGCGTCCGCTGCGGCTGCCTTGGCGTCGAGCAGGACAGCCCACATGTAGCGGGACACGTCGTCGACGAGGAGGAGGAAGTAGCGCCGGCCTCCAGGTGTAGCCGGTGTCACGGGGCCACAGAGGTCACCGTGTACGAGCTCCAGCTTCTCCTTGGCGCGGAAGCTCGCCTGGCGGGGGAAAGGGAGCCGCCGCAGCTTGGTGAGGACGCAGGTGTCGCAGAATTGCTCCACGTGGTCGACGTGCGGCATGCCCCGCACCATCTCCTTGCTGCCGAGCTGCCTCAGGGCCTCAAAGTTGAGGTGCCCAAAGCGCTCGTGCCACCTCCACGCGTCGTCGTCGCGGCGGGCTGCAAGACACAGAGGTTGCGCCACCTGTGCGTGAAGGACGTAGAGGCGGTTGCTCCTGTTGACCTTGACGAGGAGCCGGTGTCGATGATCCCAGATGCGCAGCACCCCGTGCTCGATCTCCACGCGCGATCCGCTCTCATCCAGCTGTCCCAAGCTGATGATGGAGTTCCTCAACGCGGGGATGTAGTAGACACCGGTGAGCAGCCTGTGCTCGCCAGTCTTGGCGACGAAGACGACAGAGCCGACGCCTTTGATCACCACAGCGGAGGCGTCGCCGAACTTGACGGTGCCTCGAACGCTTGGGTCGAGCTCGGTGAAGAACTCCCGCCGCCCGGTCATGTGGTGGGTGGCGCCGGTGTCAAGGCACCACCCGTCGGTCTTGTCGTTGCCGGAGCTGTCGTCGAGGAGGGCGTGTGCTTTTGGCTCGTCAAGGTGGAGGAGAGCCGTTGCGGCCGGTGCCGCTGGAGGTAGTTCAATGCTCGCATGAGCAATGAACAGAGCCGGCTGCTCCTCCTCTTCCGCCTGCGCGACGTGGGCCTGACCGCGTCGTGGCTGTCGACAATCCTTGGCCCAATGACCAAGCTTGCCGCAGTTGTAGCAAGGGTCGCCTCGTGCTGGCTTTTGCTTGCCAGCGGCGCCGCCCTGGGCGCCTCCACGATCATCACCCTCGGCACGTCCTCGCGCCCCTGCCTGGGCGTCTTTGCGCGGCTTGCCACGCTTGCCACGCTTGCGGCCGCCTGTCGTGGAAGAAGGTTCCCCCTTCTTCCTGTCACCTTGGCCGGCAGCCCACTGCTCCCGAGTGAGGAGGAGCTTCCCGCCAATGGTGACGGGTCCCGAGAGGCGCTGTGGCTCATCGCCGTCAACGACCTTGAGGCGGCCCAACGCCTCCTCGATCGTCATCGTGGAGAGGTCCAGCAGAGACTCGATTGAGCGAGCCATCTGCTTGTACTTCTCGGGGACGCAGCGGAAGAGCTTCTCAACAGCTCTCTCCTCGCCGTAGGTGTCGTCGCCGAACTGCACCAACTTCTGCAACAGAGTGTTGAGACGGAGAGCAAAGTCATCAACGTCCTCACCTGGCTTGAAGGCCAGGTTCTCCCACTCCTTGCGAAGTGCCTGCAGTGTGGACTTGCGGGCGCGGTCGCTGCCGATGCGTGCTGCAGCGATGGCGTCCCAAGCCTCCTTGGCAGTCCGCTTGCTGGTAAGCGAAAACTGCATCTCGGACGGGACTGCAGCAATGAGAGCATCCAGCGCCCGTCGATCTTGGTCGTAGTCGACGTCGCCGTACCGGACTGCATCCCACATATGCCGCACCTGGAGCTTCACCCTCATCACCGCAGCCCACTCAACGTAGTTGGTCTTGGTGAGGGTAGGCCACCCGCCGCCGGGGCCGACGTCCCTGACGACAGCCTGGTACTCGTGGTGACCACGGTACCGAACCGGGGAGAGAGAGCCGCGCTGCCTGTGAAGGCCGCGCTCTCCGTCGACTCGTCCGCCGCCGGGGCCGACGTCCCTGACGACAGCCTGGTACTCGTGGTGACCACGGTACCGAACCGGGGAGAGAGAGCCGCGCTGCCTGTGAAGGCCGCGCTCTCCGTCGACCCGTCCGCCGCCGCCATGCGCGCCTCCTCCAGGAGCGCCACCGCCGTGCGCGCCTCCTTCAGGAGCGCCGCCAGCGTGTCTGCGCCTGTCTGGGCTGCCGCCGCGCTCGTGGGCGTGCACGGCTGCCCACTGCGCCGCTCGCCCTCGCGATGCCTCCCTCTCCAGCAGCTCGAGGTCCGCGTCGGCGCTGTCATCAGCAGCGATGGAGCTGCTGTTGCTGCCGCGTAGAACCTCGACCTCCGCTGCTGCTGCACGCGCTGCATCCGCCGCCGCCGCTGCTTCCACCTCCGCTCTAGCTGCTGCTAGCTCCGCTGCTGCCAGCCTCGATGCCCTTGCCGCTGCTGCAGCGGCGTCTGCTGCCGCTCGCTCGCGCTTCTCTGCCGCGGCGAGGTCGGCCTCCTGCCGACGCCGCGTGCTCGAAGCGACCGAGCCCTGAGACTGGCCTGCGGACATGGCGCGCTATCGAGGGGGCTGCTGTGTGGAGAGCAGGGGCAGCCGGAGCTGCTGCTGCTACCGGCTGCGGTTGGGGCTGCTGCGAGGCCGGGGAAGGAGAAGAGCAGGAGATGCTCAGGCTACAGGATAGTACGGCTCTGATACCACTTGTTAGTCGCTGGATTCGCACTCTTGGTAGGAGCTGAATCCTTACTCTCATCGAGAGAGGATGACACTAGGAGTTGGGGCAATTTTCTGGTTTATTTCTCACACAAACTCATACAATGCCATGCCAACCTGAGGGGTTGGGGATACATATTTATAGGGCTGCTAGCCAGCCAAGCATATGCTAAGATGCTGCTAAGATGCTAGTCTAAGATGCTGTCCTAGATGCTAGTCAAGTTGCTGTCCTAAGATGCCGATGCTGTCCTAAGATGCTTGTCCTAAGATGCTGTCCTAAAGATGCTAACTGCTGTCCTAAAAGCAGTCAAGGATGCTATTACAAGGACACAAGGACCATGTGTTGCAGTCCCACAAAGACCAGCCACACACGGACTTATTCCTGTCACTACATACCTTGTTCCACACTCCTTATTTTTACTTTGTTTACATATCTGTTTGGTTTTCATGATGATTTGGTCAACATGCCTTTTGGATCGACTAGTTTTTGGGTGCTCTGTGGCATTTGCTTTGAACCACTGTTTATTTGCTTTGAACCACTGTTTGATGCCTGATTCAACTTTGGGTAGGAGAAACAGAGTTGGTGTGGATGTGTTTTGTATATTTACATTAAATGCCTCCTCCCCCCAGTACCAACTGTTAGGGATTACTCTTGTGATGATGATGTGATCTACATACCTTGTTCCACACTCCTTATTTTTACTTTGTTTACATATCTGTTTGGTTTTCATGATGATTTGGTCAACATGCCTTTTGGATCGACTAGTTTTTGGGTGCTCTGTGGCATTTGCTTTGAACCACTGTTTGTTTGCCAGCAAACAAATTTCGATATGCATTAACGCTTCTTGGGTAGTTTGCCAGTTAATATTCATTTAGCTGCAAGCCATGAGAAGAAGTTACTCAGATTTTGTTTTTTGTTCTGCTTCATTGCAACAACTTCCACTGAATCTTCTTTTTCCTATTGCTGCAGGGGTATGGGAATGGAGGTCGTTGGTGCTGAAGCAGCACCAGCAGAGGTCAAAGTATCTGATGGAGAAGTGAATCTATTCCAAGAGAAGGAAAGCAAAGCAACTGCAAAAGAACGTGAGGAGGCGGCTGTTTTTGGTTCAGAGACAACTACTAATTTCGCTGATCTGGCACCTCCAAAGGACGCGAAGGATGAATGGCCTGAACCTAAGCAAACTCATGCCTTCTACTTCATCAAGATCCGCTCATTTGAGGATCCTAAACTGAGGGCAAAACTCGAGCAGGCTGACAAAGAATTCCAGAAGAAGATCCAAGCTCGTTCTAAACTTATCGAGGCAGTAAGAGCCAAGAAGGTATTTTTCGTACAGGTCCTCATTGGATTGAAGTAGCCTTCCTAAATCCCTACTGATGCGCCACTCTTCATCAACAAGATGTTGAATGCTTTGTAACTTGTTTCAAAACATGCTTGTTCTTTTGATAGCCATTAGCCAAGATGTATTCTCATTTTATAACCTACAAACACTTTGCAGGCAGAGCGCTCCAGTATTATTGCGGAGCTGAAGCCATTGAGTGCTGAGAACAAACAATATAATGAAGTTGTGAATGAGAAGTTAAAGGAGATGGAGCCTCTTCGGAACAGTTTGGGCAAGTTTCGTGATGAAAACAATGCCATGAGGGCACAGAGTGCAGGTTTATGCTCTTCTATTGAAGAGCTTGACCTAACGGTATGTCCTGAACCTTTTTGCTAACATAGCTTCCATTCCAGAAACAGTTAACTATATGCTATTCTTCCATTGCTCCCCCTAGATCAAGATGCTGAATGATCGCATGGTACATGAGAGCATACCTTTATCTGAGGAGAAGCGTCTGGTGAAAGAAATTAAGGACCTTGAAAAAACCAGATCGAAAGTCATCTCTAATGCTGCTAACAGGGCTAAACTGCAAGGTACAGTGGTTGAAAAAGAGGCTATACAGGACCAGGTCAAAGTAAGTGTGTTCTACTGCAATTCATCTTTTTGTTTCTGCCTATATTTCTTAGAGAAATAAGTGGTAACCGCAGTCTGATCATTCAGATCATCGGGGAGGGCATTGATGGAATAAAGAAGGAAAGACAGGCAGTAAGATCTAAGATTAAGGTCCTGGAGGATGAGTTAAAACTTGTTGATGCTGAGATTGCATCGCTTCAAGTAGATTTAGATGCAGCAACTGCCAGAAAGGACAAGGCATATGAATCGTTGACAGAATTGAGAACAGTGCGCGATGCAAAAGTAAGTTAAACATATTTTTATTTAAATTGCCCGCGCAAAAATTATGTCTTTCCTTTCAGTATTATTATGTTCAATACTTGGGTTAAGAAGAGGGAAACCCTATTTCTTCTGTCTTCAGCTTTTGTTTCTTTGTTTAGATATACCTGTGTGTGGCTGTGTTTGCTTTTGTATCTTGTTCACTGTGTACCACCTAGGGATGGCTGCGTTGGATTAGTGTGCCTGCTGTTTTGTTTCTGCTAGGCTTTCTGTATTCTGGAATCTGGAAGGCAACACACTATCATATAATTATACATAGTTCTTAAGGCGCAAAGTTCAAAAAAGCGTTAAGCGCTAAGCGAGCGGTGACCCACCGCTTAGCGCTTAAGCGGGCTTAAGCGTCCTAAGCGTTGCTTAAGCGTTTTATACTGTAGCTAATCAGATTCATGCAGTAGGCTGTCAACTTGAGAAGTAGCACACATTAGCAAATCAGATTCATGCAATAAGTTGAAGACATGGGCCATCTGGCCACTGTGCGGAGTGGTGGCCTTTTGTTTTGGGGCTGGGCCACTGGCCTGCATCGGCCCATCACAGCAGAGGGCAGAGGCCTTAGGGCACATCGGCACAGGCCACAGCCCCACAGGGCACTCCTCTGCAAGTATCCGCTCCGTCCCCACTCGCGCTTGGCACGCAGGCAACGGCGGCGGCGGCGCTCAGGCTCGGGATCTCGATGACGGCGGGGCGCTCCCAGGTTTGGCGTCGGGCTGCCATCAGCGGCTCACCGGCTTTCCCTCCCGCCTCCCGCTCCTCCGGTTGGCGACCCTGTGTGCGAGCCTCCCGCTCCTCCGCACACTGTCGACGGCACCCAGCCCCAAAACAAAAGGCCACCAAGGCGGCAGGCGCTGCTCCACCAAGGCGGCGCGCCCGCCCGCAGCTCCCTGTTCGGCCGCTCCCTCTCCTGGCTCCCTGCTCCCCCTCTCAGGTCCCAGCGCCGCTTAGGGACCGCTTATGGCCCGAAGCGAAGCGGAGACCTCCCACGTAGCGCTTCAGCGCGCTTAAGCAGCCGCTTAATACCGCTTTTCTGAACTTTGTTAAGGCGTAAAGGTGAGGCACGACAATGTGCCACCGCCCAGACGCCTAGGCGCCCGCCTTAGACGCCTTAGGCGCCCGCCTTGCCCGCCTAGGCAAGCATTTTGCAAGGGGCTGGGGGTCGCCTGGCTAGGCGACGCCTTAAGAACTATGATCATATATACACCTTTTACAGTTCTGTTTTTATAAACTGTTAATGTGATGATGCATCATCTATCCACCCCTGCCCATCAATTATCCTCTGTTTTTTTTTGTTCATGTGTTAAATTTATTGAATTATATAGCAGCCACATGTGCATCTTAACTACCAGTTGAATTCCATGTGTAATGCTAGTTCATTTAGTAGTATGATGTTATCAGAACTGTTTTAGGCTGATGAGGATTTGTTCCTGTTGGCCATTAGTTCCTTGAAGGCTGGAGTGGATTAACTTATTGCTTGTTGCATAACCTGAGGTTGCATGACATGGTTTCTGTTCTCCCGTGGAAGCCTGTCATTGGCTTATGATTACATGTGGCAATTCAGTGATATTCTTTTGCACTTGATCCAGAACGCATCCTCCATGCAAAACCGTTCAGTTTTAGGCAGAGCTAGGGATTATTCTTCAAGGAATATGCTGACAAAATTGCAAGAGCTCCACAAGACTGAGGTATGCTTCTAAATATGTTGATATTAATGGCTCAACCTCATGTGATGCCCGCATGTTTCTTTACTAAACATTTGTTGGTTTAATAGGTCGACAAGTTCATGACCCAATGGTGTGAAAGTAAGGCCTTCAGAGAGGACTATGAGAAGAGAATCCTCACCTCCCTAAATAGCCGACAGCTGAGTCGAGATGGTCGGATGAGGAATCCTGACGAGAAGCCCATATTTATCGAGTCACAGGCACCAGCTCCAGAGCCAGAGCCCATCCCTGTAAAACTGCCTGCAAAACAAGCCAAAGAAGTGCCTGCTCCCCAGGCAGATGATGCTCCCAAGATTGAAGCTCGTTCAAAAGGACCTGTCAAGTCGCACAAGGCAAAAGCTGCTCTCGATGCTGATGATGATTATGAGGCCGAGCCCCCGAAGGAGAAGGCAAAGCCTACGGAGGCTGATGTGGCGAAGTTGAAAGAGATCAAGAGGCAGGAGGAGATTGAGAAGAACAAGCTTGCGTTGGAGAGGAAGAAGAGGCAGACTGAGAAGCAGCAAGCAAAAGCTGCGGCCCGAGCACAGAAGGAAGCTGAGAAGAAGCTGAAGGTACTGCTCATCTCTCTCTCTCCCATTCACCTCCTGCGATCTATACTGTAAGAATGCAACAACTAACTAATTCTTTCAGAAAGAGGAGAAGAAAGCCAAGAAGAAATCTGGTGCAGCTGACACTGATGAGCCCTCAGAATCGGATGCCAAGTCTGATGAAGCCATGGAAGCCCCAGCGGAACAAGAAGTGATCCTAGCTTCCACCACGGTAAAGAGAGAACAGAAGGAGAGTGCCCGGTACAGGAATGTGGTCAGCCGGAGCAAGGCCCCGCCACCCAAGGCGATCCTGAAGAGGAAGAAGGCGCAGTCCTACTGGTCATGGGCTGGCCCAGCTGCCATAGTGGCAGCCGTGCTGGTTGCCCTCCTCGCGGTGCTGGGATACTACCAGTACTACCTCCCAGCGAATGCCAGCAACTGAGTGGATGAGGCCCGTGCACTCGCCCGTCAGGCCATTTGATGATGTGGAGACCAATTTTGCAGGTGAGAAGAAAGAGTGCAAGGTCTGCTTTTGAGATGTGAAGGACTGGAGGAAAGTCTTCACTTTCGATGTTAGTTTATGTATTTATATATATTCTATGGAGCCGAAGATACAGTTGATTTTGGTTGCGACTTTGCTAGATCTCTTTATATATACTGCGACTGATATATCCCGTGTACTTTTGAAGTGAAGCGTATATTGACATCTGGAATAATGCCTTTCGCTTTAGGTATCTCAAATAATGGCCCTTTCTATGCATTTATGCCTTAGTTTTCTTTCTTTTTTTCCTCCCCTAGGCATCTTATAGATGGTGCTGTTTTCCGAAGTCCCCAGATGATCCAGCAACAGTAACAGGTGAACCTGACTCGATTGCTATATTTGATGGCAAGGCCAAGATCGTTGATCTGTTAAGCCTGGCGAGAGTTCTCAAGAGAAGCAGCAGGTGGGGAGCCTTAACTCTAGTGTGCTTAATGTGAGTGTTCAGATTTAATCTTGCTACTGAATAAAACACACTGCCCATTGCACTACTTATCGATGAACTGATGATAGATGCAAAACATGTGCGGCAGTGTGAGTTGATAAATCATGGATATAGTGCTTGGTGTTCGGTATTTGTACTGTATGTATACTTCCTCTATTTTAAATTATAAGACATTCTAAGAATTTTAGAGAGTCAAAGCATCTTAAGTTTAATTAAAATTTTAGAAAAAATTACAAAAATTTATAACATTAAAAAGATATACTATAAAAATATAATTAATAAATAATTTAATGATATTTAATTAGTTTTATAAATATTATTATCTTATCATATAAATTTGGTTTGACTCTCTAAGTTGCAAAAAAAAAAGACAGACGCGGGCAGCAATGGGGAGTTCCAAGCTCTCCTTGCTTTGCCTAGTCCTGTTCGTTCTCGCGGCCGTTGCGGTGGCCGGCGGCGACACGCTCACCGCATTCATCGTGCACGTGCAGCCCCCGGAGCCGGAGGAGAACCAGCAGACCGCCGGCGACCGGGAGGCATGGTACAGGTCGTTCCTGCCCGAGGATGGGCGTACCACCACGTCGCGAGCGGCTTCGCGGCCCGGCTGACGCGGGAGGAGGTCGACGCGGTGTCCGCGATGCCCGGGTTCGTGGCAGAGGTTCATTTAGCTAAAAGGTTGAGCTCACAAGTTGCTGCATCTACATAATACAGATATTCTACCAACATTATCAAGCGACTAAGCGACACACCGACACGACTACCTTGTCAGAAACAGGCGAAGTGACCCTTGTCTACAAATGTAAAGGCTTTTTTTAATAAAAAAAACTGGGAATCGAGTGCTTCCATTAAACACTATCTCCAGACGCATCGCCAGAGAGTTCTTTTACAAATGTAAAGGCTTAAGACGTGTGATCACCTATTACGAAGCATTTGGCAATGAAAGAATCTGCTACTATTTAATCAACTGGATATCTAGATAAACATGAGCATGGTAGCAAATTGTGTATTTTGAACTTTTATGCTTTGGATGGAAATTTTGTGCATGTATTGTAAATTGTTCGCAAAAAACGGTTGGTAATACCGAACATTTATCTTGGCATGTAATCTATATAGATACTATCTACTATGTATAGCCATATGTAATTTATACTATTGCTTCACAATCTGAACTTTTGGGAAATGCGCTGTAGGGTGCCGCAAAGCGTGCCTGCTTTTCTAGTAGTATATATGACCACAGATAGATCTTCATTCCTTCACCACAGAAGAAGTTTTGCTATCTACAGCGACATGTCACCACCAAGTTCATCAATGACTTTTTCAAGCTTGAACAACATATCTAGAGAAAGAAAAGCACTGAATCAATATTACTATGTAAAATGAGGACTTAATGTATGGGTAACAACTAAAGAGAATGCTGGATTTTTTGCAAGAATAATGGAAAGGGTGAGAAACCGTTGTATGGTTCATTTTTTATGAATATGTACAGCATGAGGAAGGGAAGACATACCATTAAAGGATTCATCAGCCATATATGTCTGCAGACAAAAAATATGATGTTACAATTTACAAAATACTTGACAATAGGAAAAAACGACCAAAAGATTCTTAATAAGAACGGTACCTTTATCCGTGCCATTATGTCATATGTTAATATACTGGTATCAACTCCCTCACCAGCATCCATTCCTTTACCAACAGTCGTTTCTTCATTGGCAACTGCAAAGAAACATTGCTTACATATCAAGGGAGGAGGAGCATCGATACAATTAAGATAAAAAATGAAGTTAAAATCATTCTTACCATCATGAGAAGTGTCAAGTGCATACACCTGAATGATTTAAAAGTATCAGTAACATTCTCGGCAGCAGCTGTTTGCATGACTTTCAAACAGATGCAACATTACCTCTTGAAAGGCATGGTTTGATGCAGCCAATGGGCAGGGTTCCTCTGTATCAGATTTACATTGTATTATTAAGCTTATAGACCAGCAAAATCAAAATACGGATATTGTATTTCAATGTAAATCTTTTTTGGAAATCAGTTCACCTTGGTCATAATCAATTGAACAATTTGTCAGCAGTTCGTTGAAACTAGGAGGGAAAGCAGAGTAGCTGTTACTAGTGTTGTTAGCACTGAGAGGTTCAAGAACAGGCTGGCCTGGTTCCTCATGGTAGCTCATTGGTGGTTCATCTATTGTGTGGTCAGAACTTCCCTCCTCAAAGCTGGAAGCATCATCCGGCCTAGGAACATTTATGTCACAAAACAAATACATCTTGCAACTTACAAACCTTAAAAAGTTCTATCCTTACCTGTGGTGAAGTCCATTAGAAGCAATATATTCAGATGCTGCTGAATCTTCACACACGTAGTCACTTCCAGACGGTATGATGTCCATGGTTTCGCATGAGCATTCCTTTATGATTATTAAATAAATACACTTAGTTAATATTTTAAAACCCTTTTACAAGCAAAGAGGAAACCTAGTCTGATACTTAAATTTCATTGCCTAACCCGTCCAAGAACAAATGAAACTATCATAGGTAGTAGTGTTGAGGGAGACACTGGCCAGGGTTCCAAATCCAACCTGGTACCAAAAAAAATCCCCTCGCTGGCAGTGCAATAATGGTAGGGGCTGGCTTATGGCAACTGCGGTTAGTTTGCGCCCAAAATCTCTCCTTGCCGACAACAACACAAAAAATAGTGGCAAGGGGCCAGCCTGTGGCACTTGTGGTGGGTTTGGGCCCTCCTACCATGTGGTAATTGCAGTTGTAGCCAATCCAATGGGTCATGGTCGGCCCAAATTCCGGTGCGTCCATATATGAAGTCTGAGTTCAGTGGGTTTTTTTCGATCAGTTTGACTGAGGTTCCTTCCTAGAGTAAAAAAAAAGTGTGAGGCAGTCTTTCCCCAGCAGCTGAGGTTTTTTTTTTCTCACAATGGTATGTAGCGTCAGTACTGCGTCACCATAGTTTCATGTCAAGTAAACTTTGGTAAAAGAGAGGCAGAATGTAAAACACATCCAAAATGCTTTAATCTGGTAATAATTCTGGCAGTCATATAATAAAATGAAATTGATAAATCCTTCAAGGTTTTATAATAAAAAAAGTTTAGAAAAACACTATTAGGTTTTCTGATAGTATTAGCACATAAATAAGCTCTGTTGTTCCAAATGTTTTTTATAATGAAAATATACTGCTTTTCCACTAAAGAAATATCCATATTAAAAAAAATAATGGTGTTACATTTCTTTCATGTAGATTTTATTAAAATAGAAATGAAGATAAGCCATCAAGAATGTCAAAATGGGATTACAAAATGTTCTCATGGAATTCATTTATGTTTCTATCTATCACTAGTGTAAACATAAAAATGCACGATACTTCATTTCAATGCACTTCAGTTGCTACATACAACATGATACAGTAAGCTCTAATGAGCATCAAAAGAGAACATAAAGAAACATAAGTCATCCATGACAAATAGATGCGCATAGGGGCAACACTGAAAGACACTGGATTAGAGAAGTGGCATTTGAATATATCTGAAATATAACAGACTCAACCTTCACACAATCTGAGAATGACCCTACATCATTGACCTCTGGAAAACGTACAGAAAACTCACCTTCACACAACTTAAGAACGATTCTGCGTCACAGAGCTGTGGGAAACGTACAGCAAACTTCTGGATCTACAGAGAGACATCATAAAATTTCTGTCATTAGAAAAGTGATCACAAAGTTATTTATGCATATAAACATCTCGTAAGCACTAAAACGGTTTCCATTCAAACTTGCAAGATAACAGTGCAACAGTTAAATATCATTTCTTTCAACTGACTAGCTGGTAGAATCACATCTTATTCTTATGGTACACAAAGACTACCTGTTTAGACTTATCACAGAAGCTCACGAATACCACCCTGCTACCTCTGATGGGGCACTGCGTCACACAAGTAACCTGAGGCCAAGAGAAGTTGAGAATCGACACAAAGTGCTCCTCCTGTGCGATGGGCAAGTAGTTCAGTAAGAAAAGGAATTCTGTGACAAAACAAAAACAACCATATAGGAGTTACTGGTGCAAAATTTCACAATAGAAAAGTAGCAGACAATTCATCATAAACCAAAGACTAACTTTACTCACGTAGCAAAACAATCAATAAAATCCCAATAGTATAGAGTCCACTTGTCAGACATTAAATGGTATATTCACAATTAACTTCTGCGAGTGTGAGGAAATCTAATCATGCAACAAATGGAATCACTCAACTAACCAATCCTAGACATTCAATTAAATGAGCTATCCCTTTTTATAGATCGAAGACACCAGCCTAAGAAATATTAACCCCTCTGCTGTAAAGCCTCGAATATGTCAAGCTAGCATATGCATTCATTAATCCGTACCAATCCATTGAGAATTTTAAAAGCATAATGAACGGAACATTACACATAGAATATATACAAGAAATCAATTATCTGTAGAACTTAACTGCAGAAACAGATACAGCACATACAGCCATGCATAGTAATTCAAAAAAAAACAATGATACTCATTAGATTAATAAAAAGTATGTATGGATTTTTTTGCTTTTTAAAAGCAGATTTAATTCTCGATTTAAAAAATTAATAAAAAGTAAAAAAAAAACAAAGCTAACTGAGACAATGGCATCAACATAAAAGGATTTACGAAGATGATTAAAAAGAACAACATAGAAAGACAGGCTAACATGGCACAGATTATATCCGAACAAAGTTCATAAAGAATCTGGTGCACCACTTGTCTAGAAATTGAATGGACTCATTTGATATGTTGAGAAATCACAAATTGGGCCAGGGTATGCAACTTGGCGCACCACTTGTCCAGAAATTGAAAGGACTCATTTGATATGTTAGAAATCACAAATTGGACACGGGCATGCAACTTGCTGAGACACGAAACTAGGACACTAATTCCTAGCATGTATTTTACAAAGATCAAACTCCACACCAAAATTTTATGTGTTCTGGGACAAAACTAGCCCGGAGCAGTCAATTTTTGCCAACAAGAAAACCTAAACCCCAAACCAGGACAACCATTCCCAAAAATCCCCTAAACAGACGCGGACACCTAAACGATCTACTATCAGTCACACAACAGCAACAGATACGACTCGGGTATAAAGAAGGAAGGCATGGAGGTAGGGGGTTTGGGTACGGACGAAGACGACGTCGCCGATGGAGATGGTGAGGACGGGGACTGCGGAGGGGAGGCTGGGGTGGGAGACGTAGAGGGAAGCGGGGCATGAGGCGGGGATCCAGGTTCCCTGGTGGCGGTGGACGCCGCGGATGATGTGGCGGAGCCCTGGTGGCGGCGGCGCGGAGGGGTCCCGCCGCGGCGTGCCGAAGTAGCGCGCGTACTCCACCTCCCACTTCTGCCTCTGCCTCAGCGTCAGCGGCGGCGCCACTGCGGAGTCTGCTAGGTGCGCGTGCACCAGCGCCATGCTGTTGTGGCCGGCGTCCGCCATCGCCATGGCGCCGAGCCGACGATGACGAGGGAGGCAACAAGGAATAGGGTTTTGCCTTTCGGTGGAGTTGAGGTTTATCAGGAGGGGTCGGGTCAGATGGTTAACAAGTCGGCCATTTATTTATCTCTACTCCTGTTAAGACGAAACTGGAATCGTCCACGACCTATGTGTTTACTGGGTGAAAAGTTATCGTAGTACCTTTCATTTTTATTTGATAAATATTATCTAATCATAAAATAAATAGGCTTAAAAGATTCGTCTCGCAAAAACCAGACAAACTGAGTAATTAGTTAATTTTTTACCTATATTTAATACTCCATGCATGCATCCAAATATTTGATGTGACAGGTGAAAGAGAAAATATTTTGAGTTTGCATGAGAAGTGAACGACCCCCTAATCGTTCTGCCTGCCTCCGACCCCCAGATCTCCCCGCCTTAAGTCAATTTTGCACTATCAAACTCGAAGCATAGTGTAATTTCATGCATCTCCAATTTGCTCCAGCGCCTATTACCGTAGCTTTATAGGTAAAACCATCATTCCTATTCTATCTATGAACATATTGTTATTTGTGTTCGGACATCGTTAATTATCTATCCCCTGCGTTGCCAAAAGAAAAATGTTGCAACAATCTTTTTTTGTTATTTGTGTCAACTTTGGATGCACCCGAGCACTTAAAAATTTTGGCGTAAAAATGAGCAAACAATGCGATTGACGTTTTTATACTAAAACAACAATCCAAATCTCTCTCAAATTACATGTTAAGTGAAGACACACATAGAATTAGTCGACATTGGATTTCACAGGACCAGCAGAATCTCTTCGCCGCTCCCAGCTGCAGGTTTCTCCCTAGGCTGACACGGCGAATTGAAACCGAAAGAGATAAGAGGCAGGAACACATTGAGAACATGTTTGAGTTAGAGGAAGAAGAGGCAGACCCGCCGAGGAGAAGCTCAAGGTTCTACTGCTCTCTTTCTTGCGTTTCACAACAACGCAACAATGAATTGTTTCAGAAAAAGAGAAGAAAGCCAAGACAACTGATTTGCGTTAGTTTTCTGCATATGCGTGCCAGAATTCAAATATTGCCTCCTGCATTTGCGTAGCATTGGTTTTGTAATATACTGCATTTGCTCAACGATAGCATTAGCTTCATCCATATCCAATGCCTCCTTTCACATCGGATGCAGGCAACGACATAAATGGAAGTGATATTACCAGCCTGTATCCCTTTAAAAGGATGCTCATATTGCTATGCCAGTCTGCCTCATGTATATAGGACCAAAATTTCAGTACGCTAAAAGGAAGGGCCAAAATCGGACCATTCAAAAAAAGGGGGTGTCAGACTTATCTATTAGTATGTATTTCTTTAACTATCCCCAAAATCACCTCCTCTAAGCTGAAGCTCCTTGAACACCGCTGATGATTCTGCCCACAGCTTCTTGGCTACTTCGGTGTCATAGGACAATCGGGAGGATCTGATCGTTCTGCCTTTCCCACCAAAGAAATACTTCCCAGATTCTTCCTGAAATAACAGCGACCGGATACAATTCAAGGTTCATCATTTTGGTTGCAAAACTATGAAAGTTCTGCAGGATCTAGCAGCAAACTTACAGGCAGCGCCAAAGCAGCATCAAGGACAGCACCAACCCCCATATCCGGTTCCTGCAGGAGTTTAAGGGAGCGCAGAGCCAAAAACGCGAACCAAGAGAGGCATTGAGGAAGCTCTCGCATGATCTTTGTTTCCACAACACCAGGATCAGCAGCACTAGAAACAAGGAATGTTTTAGTCATATGTGCAAACCGAATCATGTTAAATTACAAGCTGATAATCGTGGATGAATGAGCGAACTGCTAGAGCTTATGTTAATTGGTGATAGTAATAAAACATTGTGATGAGTTTTCCTATTCTATCCTTCTGCAAGAAACATAAGAATGATAATATAAGCCAATCATTTCGTAACATCTGAAAACAGATTCGTTTTAGTAAGGTTTTCCTCTGTCGTTAGAGAACAAAATATCCTGGTAAACATAGCATAACTAGAGAACGGTCCATTTAGAGACTAGCATTGAAAAGGGGCCCGCTATTCCTTCAATAGGCAAGGCTGTGGTTTCACAGTATGGAAAAAAGGATGGAAGGAAATGCATGACAGATAATAGATGGTGCATACATTACAGAGACGCCAGATGACATGTGAAGCTGTCGATGTAGCTCATATGAGAACATCAGCATACAAACTGCGACAAAAAAATGAAGTTAAAAATTTTGAATAGAATTACATGAAGCATAATAGAAAATTGAGCCAATAAACTCACGCTTGGTATACTCATAAGTAGAAGCTAAGGGGTAACTTTCCCCTACTGAGCACTGGCCAAATTTCATCCCTCTCAATGCATCCTCACATACATCAATACCTGACACTAGATATGCAAAAATTGCACATTTTATCGAACTATGTGCCTTAGAGTGATAGGAAGGAAGACTAGTATAATGGTAGTGCATGACCATGAGATTCATATAACATGGATATCTTTTGTTAATGCCACATGCTTCGCTGCTTCAGTTGTTCAACTTACGTACAAATAGTTCGTAAAGTTTATTAACACCAAATAACTAAACTCAGCACTTACCACACCTGTGTGTGAAAGAAGTTAGATTAACCACTCGAGAAGGTACCGAGCTGTTCTTCAGCAGTGGTAAAAGAATGCTGGTCAGGATAAACGGACCTATGTAGTTTGTCTGTATCATCCTGAAATTTGCATGCAGTAAGGGCAGTAAACAATTAGCGGAAAGACAAAAATTTAATGCTGACAAACAACATCATATGATGACACAACAATTTCTTTTGCTGGGACACTATCAAGTGAAGCACGTACTCATCAAGGCCAATCCTCAGTAATTCGATGCGACTTGGCCAATATTCCAGCATTATTTACCAAAAGCTGAATAGAAGGCTCCAAATTTTTCTCCTGAACCCATTGCTTCAGAGATCTTCCAAACTTCTTAATTGACTTGAAGGATGCCAAGTCGACCTGAAACTCTTTGAGACGGGCATCTGGCTGTTGCCTCTGAATTTCTTGAACAGTCTGCTTCACAGGTTGTGACAATGACGAGAGGAGTAAACAGTAGCATAACCACATCTAGTGAAAGGTCTCTATATAATACCTCATATAAGAACTGCTTGGAACGTCCAGCTGACAGAAAAAATAGAAGTGCATTCCAGTTCAGTAATTCAATCAGTAGAAAGTCATTGGCTTATTGAACATTAATATCAATTCTTGACCCCATGAAAAATAAGAATAAAAGATACTCCATCTTGACAGTCAACATGGATGGGTAATCCATCAAGAAGAAAAGGAAAATTTTCTACTCCAATGACTATGGCAAGGATACAAACGAATGAAGGGCTTTGGCTACACTTGTATCCACCTCAATCCACAATTCCACATGTGTTGGGATGGATTGGAGTGGAAATTAAATTAATTTGCATCTCAATCCACCCCAAAGTATGTGGATTGAGGTGGATACGAGTCCATCCAAAGAAGCCTGAAATTGGAACGAAATTCAGAGCAACAGGGGGGGGGGGGGGGGGGGGGGTTGAGCTGAATCTCGTGTGTAAGCAAGCAAGCAACAATTGATACTAAAACATGGCAGATTCATCGCAGGCCATGTCTAGAAGAAAGGAGGGCAACCTGGTGCTCTGAAAGCTCAGAGTAGAACGGTTTCTAAACTCAGCAACTAACAATAACAGAAGATATAGTAACGA